>BJBW01000692.1:0-107324 GCA_004320125.1 Scolopax mira | reverse complement strand
GCATCCAGTTCTGGGCTCCCCAGTTCAAGAGGGACAAGGAGCTGCTGGAGACAATCCAGCGAAGGGCAACCAAGATGATTCAAGGATTGGAGCATCTCCCTTATGAGGAAAGGTTGAGAGACTCTTTAGCCTGGAGAAGAGAAGGCTGAGGGGAGACCTTATCAATGCCTGTAATTATCTAAAGGGTGGTTTGAAGGAGGAGGGAACCAAACTCTTTTCAGGAGGGAACCTCATCCTCAGTGAGAGGATGAAGGGTAACGGGCTCAAGCTGGAACATAGGAGGTTCCATTCAAATATGATAAAAAACTGCTTCACAGTGAGGGTGTCAGAACCCTGGAACAGGCTGCCCAGGGAGGTTGTGGAGTCCCCTTCTCTGGAGATCTTGAAGACCCACCTGGATGCAGTCCTGAGTGACATGCTCTAGCTGTGGGCAATCCTGCTTTGGTGGGGGAGTTGGACTAGATGATCTCTACGATCCCTTCCAACTCTAAAGATTCAGTGAAATTCAGTGAATAGCTTGTTTGCCTGAGCAAGAAAGCATAGCAAAAGTCTCCCTAAGAAAGGAGAAACAAAAACCACACAAGAAAGCTGAAGGCCACTAAATGGACACTTTAGTCCTCCTACAGCGAAACATTTTGAAGAAAGTAGTGAAATGTACAGGGTATCTCTCATATTATATGGATGTAGGATGATTCATGTTGGTCTGTCTTAAGGAACTGAGTCTTTAGGAATAACATTTGTTTTCCCATTTTTTTCAGATGTTTAATGTCCACTGTTAGAAACAGACTGATCAAGAACAAATGTATTTATTAGCCAGACATATGACCATTCCAAACTATTTTGTCCCTAGGCATCTGCTGGTCAGTTGGATGACCACTCAGGGAACTGTCATTTGATTGCTCAAATGCATGTTGAGCTGAATGGTTTGATGGGCTAATCTACTCCATCTTCAATTTGTAAAGGTCATACCTAAATCCCCATGTGGTATTAACCTCACAGTCATGGTTTCATGACACAGAAGAGTTCTCTACCAACATGATTTAAGATAGTTCTGGCCCTGCAGACCTTGTCCTTTCCTCATAAACCACGTTGTTTTATGGGACCATGCTATAACTGAACAGAAAACAAGGCTAGCTTTAAAAAAAAAACCCTGAAAAAAAAAAAGGTGTTTGTTTGAACTTTTTTACTTGGTTTAGCCAGAATTCACATTTGTGTCTAAGTTAGTCACCTCAAGGTCCTTTCGTTGTCTATAGGATGAAACTGGCATTTCTAGGATGCATCTCATCTCATTGTAGTGGAGATGTAATCTAAAATAAAGCAGTCGGATCATGCCCTGAAAGTGTCTTTTTCCCTTCCGTAGCCTATAAAAGGAGCACAGGCTGGCTGGCTCAGGAGACGCCTACGCTCTGGGTGTCTAAAGTTAGGTGAGATAAATCCTGCCATACATCTGTTGCTGTTCCTCATATGGATTTCTCCTCTTTGTTGCTCTTATACATGAGGTTTCAGTATAGTACTGAAATGTTTGTAAATGTGTAGATGAGGTGTATGTATATGTGAGCAGTTGCTCTTGATCTCCATCTATTTGCCAAAGCAGTGGTTTGGGGTAAAGGGACATTTTCTCTGGTGGCACAGTCATTTTATGAAATGAAGTTGTATTTATTGTGCTGAATGCTGACATTTTTCAGTCAAAACTGTTATTTTAATTTGGTTTTGTAATGCTGAAAATCTCTCTTCCAAGTAGGATGGTGAGTGAAATATTTTTGGTATGTCAGCAGAGTCCTCCTGGTATTGTCAAACATGGAGCTCGTTCTGCTGTAACTGTTGCCTGGCATTTCAAGCTGTGTTTAGATGGCCAGCTGAGGCATACTCCTGTCTTTTCAAATCGTGTTCCTCCAGCTGTCTAGATCAGGGACTGGGTAAGGAGTTCCCTGCAGTTCCCCTGCCACATGCAGATGGCTAACAACATCATCATTGCCTCAATGTGGAGCAGGGTTGTGGCTCAGGCCCAGAGAGCCAAGACTTCCCAAATCATGATTCCATTTACCAGGGAATTTTACAACACTTGTTTCCTGAGACCTTCCTCTCCACCACTTCCCAGAAAACAAGACCTAGTGGCCTCCTTCAGTGCTTCAAATGTTGTTAGTGTTGTTTAATACAAGCAGAGTTCCCTCACTTTTTCATATCTCTGTGTAAGCATTAGTGTGGTAGGCAGGCCCTAGTTTTCAGGAAATCCGGAATATGTTCAAAATGAATTAGAAATGGGGAAGGGGAAGAAAGAGGTTTGAAACCACAGAAACCAATAGCTTTTATTAGAATCCGAAATGTGGTAATGCATCTCAGCTTTGTACTTGAAAAAAACACTACCACTACCAGGATTTCAGCTTTCTTATAATTTATGCCATTTATCTTCTACTATTAACAGGCTTGCAAAATCTCCCGCTGTTCCTTGAATATCTGAGGCTGTACTACACTGCACTGCATTAACTCTCTTCTCCCTCTCTTCTTAATTTCCCATCCTGGCTCTGTCCCCAGACTGATCAAGAGCTAAGCCTACAGCTCTCAGTCTCTTTTAGTTATGTTGCTGTGGTTGTTGTTCATGGCTTGTTACCTGGCCGCAGCAGCGAAACAAGGAGGTCCTACCAGGTTTTCATAATGCTTTCTCTTCTCCACAAAACTGGAATGTTTCCCTGTATTTCTTCATTAGGTGCATGCCCGTGACCGATGCCCAGCTTCCTATTAATACCCATTAGTTTCTCTTACAAAGCTTTGGTAGTGGCTCTCACACATCAAAAAGGAGCATTCTTTCTTTGTAGAATGCCCTACAGATCAATATTAATTTCTTTTTCTTTTCAGACTAGTGCTTTTTTGCACAAGTAACATGGAAGCATTTCCACAGTACCAACACAACAAATTTTCATTCCTAGTCTGTAGCAGCTCATTCCACAGGGGCAACATTTCTTCAGGTCATAAGAAATCTTTTTACAAAATGCTAATGCTGATCTAATTGATTGGGGTTTTTGTGGCGTTTTTTTTTCTCTTACATTTTCTAACTATTTACTTTCAATAGTGTGAGTAACTGCATGGTTTTCACAGCTTGGTGTTAGCCTTTTTTAGGTAAAAGCATGTATTCTTTTCCATATTTTTCTGCTGATTTCTCTTCTTCCTGCACTGCTGTTTACTGTAAACAGGACATGAGCTTATTAACAGAAATGATAACTTATTAAGGTAATACAGTATTTCCCACTGTTGTGACAGACACCATTACACCAACCATTTGGCTATTCTGGGTAAACAGCTTGAAGTTGTCATTCGGTGTTTACTAAAGCATTTGTAAAAGCCAAGAAAGCCTGAACAAAACTGTTATTTCCCAGGCTAGCAAAGAGGTGAATAGCTGGGAGAGGCAGCTATCCTCCTGGCTGGCATATTATTTTGGACAACTTGCCCATTAAGAGGCCCTTTCTGAACCATGACCATTCCTGTAAGGCTCTTCATTGTCTCTGGGAAACAAATGAATTGAAGAATTTGTTACAAAAATAACACAGTTGTATGTCTTCTAGGGAACTTACTTTCTCCTTACAAAACCCAAATTTATCTTAAAACACAATATCACTTCTTGCTAAATGGATTTTTTTATCTTACATGTTCACCTATGTATATGCTTAAATCCTATGTAGCCTATCATTTACATGTTATATCAAACTCTTTGTTCTCTGGGGCAAGCAAAGCAAAAAGTGAAGTTCTAGATGCTACAAGACATGTCTTTGTAGCATTTGACCTTTGCTTCAACCTCACTTCAGTAAGTTGGGACATCGACTGAGACCCATCCCTACATCTATCATACCAGTAGCTCCCGTGGGCCTATCTTCATGACCGCACTGTAGATGAAATCTGACTTTGTACGTATAATCATGGTTGGAGAGATGACACTGTAAAAGTGTTAATTGCCTGGTTGCTTCATGATTTTGGGAAGGTAGACTGTCTTCTCATCTAAAATTACCTTACCAGAAGTTACCCATTTTCAAAGCTTTTAGTTTTCACATTTTTTTTTCACGCTGTTATCTTATACCTTTTCCCTAGGAAATATCTTCCCTTATAGATGCCAGTAAAGCAAAATAAGACTGCATTTCTTGTTTGAATATATATCATATAAATATATATATACACAGACACGTGCATGCACACAGAGCTATATAAATCAGAATGGCTAAATTGAGAACATTCCTGTGTGTTTGTTGATGCTAAAATTAAATGCCTTGCAGATCAAATTCAGAGGCATTTCTGGCATTTTTTGTCTCCTTGCAGAGGGAAATAATGTTTAATTGTTAACCTTGAAATGTTTTGAGTTGTACTAGATATTGATTTATGGTTCTTACAGTGCAGATAATCAGTGTAACAGAAACACATGCAAAAATATTTTGCTTTGGTACCATAAAGCATTAGACCTGACTTCCTCTGCTAGGTCATAAAAAAGAATGAGTTATATGACTGTTAGTAGCATCCTCCTATTTAGAGAAAGAAAACAGAAAAATATAGCAGGGGCAACAGTCAAATAATGGGACTGCACAGCTTACTTTACCAGTTTAGAAAAAACTTTGTACTCTGGATCTGATCCCCTGTTTCAGCACCTTAACATTTTGCTTTAGTTATTTTTTTTCTAATTTGTTGTAGTGTGTTGCTTCATTTTTTTGTGGTGATGCATATAACAATTATCCTATGGAGCCTTCCAAATGAGACACAACAGCCTATGTTCACAGAGGAGCTTGTATGATGGCCCAGGTGACACATGAAAATCTATCAACTTTACATAGATGTAGAGGAGGACATGGCCCTGCTTCATAATGAAACTATGCACAGATGTCAGGACGCAGCCCAGACACCCAAGTTCAAGCTTCTGAATTCAAATAGGCTTCCAAGCCAGAGAAAGGGAAGACAATTAACTTCTGGCTTTGTGAAAAAGGATGAGGACTTGAGACTGGAGAGCAGAGCTATGCGAAAGAGGGCTTTATTTATTTACTGTTCTTTTGAAACTAAAAATAGCTTAAGAGGTGATTATATTGGAGTTGTTGTGGTGCTTGATTCTGGCAGAAAGCAAGACCAGCCTGTGAAAGATTCTCTGAACCTGAACAGATTGCTGAGTGAATGCACTGAGCGGGGTAGATGCTTCCTAGAAAGCACCAGTGGAAGGGCTGCAGAGTGCTGGTATGCTGAAGGGTACACAATCTAATCTACTTGCAAATTGCATTTCCAATGCTTTCTTTTGTTCCTGTCGTATCCAGTGCTAACCGATGCACTAAGTACTACCTTAACTTACTGTAATAGGCACAAATTTAAAAAGGTTTTTTTTGGGGGTGGGGAGGGGTGTTGTTGTTTTTTTTTTTAATTTTGCCTGTTGTGCTCTGCATTTGGTAGATCTATTTTGATTCCTGCCTCAAGTGTTAATCTCAACATTTCTGTCATGCACTGCTCTGGGGAAAAAGACAGTGCTTTCTTCAACCCACACAGCTCTGAAGATGTGGCAACTAGGAGTCCAGCAGGACAAAACATGACATAGTATTTAAAGCACTAGCTCTAAATACCTACGCTAATATTAACTCCCCATAGGCACAAGGAGAAGCTACTCGGCTTCTCTGTAGTCCACTTTCCCTTCTGTAAAATAACACTGAGTCCCTGTCACTCAGCAGCAATCTTAGGGAAATCATATCCCAGGTTAAAGGATAGTTAGGCATGGTGGTTGGAATTACCAACTTACTTTCTTAGGTAGATGTATGGCAAGGGGCAGCGCTTTCCATCACAGGATAGCAGCCCAGATAAGCTTTAAAAAAAGAAGTATAGGGATAGCATTGTATTATCCACTGCCAAATTTTTTAATGCTTATAATATCTTCACTCTTGGCAAGCCTCTACCAATTGCCTAAGACCAGATCTTGCATTACTGAAGTTTTGCCATCAATTAGAGTCGAATCAGCATTTGTGTGTGTGTGTCATTATCATATTTAGATGTTTATGCACACAGCAAGAAAAACATTTCATCTGAAAGAATTTGATTCAACATCTACAGGCAGCTTTCTATGGAGTCTTGCAAAGTAGGTCAGCAAATCAAATCACCAAAAATACATTCCTTTTCTATGGATTGTTGAAAGCAAACGAAAATAGTCTTGCTTAATGTATTTGCACTTTTATTTCCTGATTATGAAATCAGTTATTGACAATCTAATTTTAGTTCTTTCTGAATCCTTCTTAATCGTCTAAGCTTACTAAAAGAAAATGTACACTGGGAGATGGTGCTTCTCAACGAAAAAGTAGACTGGGTTCTCTGCACCCTTAAAAGCATAGGATTTTTCTTTTTCTTATTTTTCAGAAATTACCAGTATGTTACAGAGTGAAAAAAAAAAATGCTATAAACACATAAAATAGAAAATCTTGGAAAATCAACAAGTTCACAGTTCTGACCTCATTGCCTTTTTGGCACCTATGGAGATTTTACTTGAGTGGAAACCAGACTCAAGGTCACATCTGAGGAAGGAAGTGGCAGCAAAGGAAGTCAGAGGTCTTAGCAGTAAAATTAAAGCCTGGTAAGCAAAGGTTGTGCCATATTTTACTGAGGTCTTTTTTCCATTCCACTCCTGGAGTTGCAAATATGTGTAGGAACAGGTCAGCTTAAGAGAAGCTCTGGCTCTTGTGAAAAGTTTGCAGTATTACAGTCGAGCATTTCATAAGATGAATATTTGTAGGAAATAGTCGTTCTCTTTAGTTCAAACTGTTAATTCTCTCTAGGCTGAATAAAATTCTGAATTTTTTTTTTTATTTTCCTGTAACAGCCTTTGCCAGAATACCAAAATATAAGGTATAATTCACTGGAAAATTCCCTGAAATAGTTTGTTCTTCTGTTTTTAGTCTTATTGGAAAAGTAACATTTCTAAAAACCAATTTAGTTTTTGGGTGTTAGTTTTGCCAGAACCTCCTTGCCAGAAAGCAAAAATCTTACCTCCTGAAACTAATTCTTAAGATTTTTAAAGACTATTACACATTTAGATGAGCTTGTTCAAATACAGTATACAGCTCACCTTGCTTACACATCACTGCCTTCTTTTTCTACTTTTCCTTAATTCCCAGAATTACTACCTCTTCTTACAGCCTCATCCACTGTAATTTGTACCTTTTTATTTGCTGTTTGTTCTTGCAAAAAATTATTTACTTAGGACTTTCATCCATTCAAAATACAATTTGTTTGCTTGGGAATTAAGCAGATGTAAGATGGAAGGGTTTTTTTTAAGCTATTCTGTGAATGTCAGAAGATTGTCTAGAGCAACAAATAGCTTTTGTGAGTGATTTAGTGTCAAAGCGTAACTTTTTATGTAACTTCAATATAGTTCTTCCTTTGTGCTAAAAAATAGAAGACATAAATAAAGAGTAAAGAAACACAAACACAAATAAATAAGAAGAAGCTGTAATGGTTAATTTCTTTGCTTCTCTATGGTTGTTGTGGGTTTTTTTCTGTGTAAGCAGAGGACCAATAAAACTGAGAGTGCAAAAAATAGCAAAAGCACAATGGCAGATTGGAGACCTGCAAGGAACATCTGTAATGATACACAGTCCAGGGAAAGGCTGGGCATAGCAGTCAGTAATGGACAAAAGT
The DNA here is from genome assembly GCA_004320125.1 of Scolopax mira. Lineage (NCBI taxonomy): Eukaryota > Metazoa > Chordata > Aves > Charadriiformes > Scolopacidae > Scolopax > Scolopax mira. Next base: position 99,689 of record BJBW01000692.1, on the reverse strand, counting down.
GGGAGCCAGGAAAGAAATGGGGAATGTGCATACCCTCCACCAGCTGAAACTAGGAAAGGAAAGCCAGCATAGGATGAATGAGCAGTGAGGAAAGAAAAGTGGACTGGGGGAAGGTGAGACTGAAGAGACTGAAGAAGTGAGCAGCTAACCATGCTAATCACTGAAAGACAGCAAGCTTCCAGCTGGTTCAAGGCACCCACACGCCTCTCCGGATTATCAGCTGTTGCCTCGGTCCCACAGCCTTTGCTTACAAAGCCTCCCTCCCACTGTTGCTGCTGATCAGCATGTGGAGTTCATTGCCAAAGGATGTGCCATCTGGGAAAACTCCTTACTCTAGGATTGAAGAGAAGACTGCCTGTGACTTGGGTAAAATGATCCACTGTTAGTACTGAGTGCTGCCTGGAACCTGGTGGCTGCGTGTACCCTGCGTACCATGCAGCCCAGGTAACACAAACAGTAAGCAACCAATTAAGTGCATCAAACACTGCATGCTCAACAGAGAGATTCATAACAGCACAGTTAGTCTATTGGCTCTTTTTCTCTCCATAATAAGCAGCAGTCTTTCCTTCAAGGGTGGATTGGCACTGTAGGGTTCACCCGGAAAATAACACCAATGACAACAAATAATTTGCATGACCATTCTTGCTGCAATGTTTTGGTTTAAGCATTACTTCAGTTTGAGATTCGTCTTCCTAGGAGTATATAGACAGAGTCTTGATGAGGGTCTGGAATTCTTTGAGATCTTGAAGTGGAAAAACATTGTTAGACTCTGTAGGTTTTTCCGATCTGATCCGTTTCCTTCAACTGAATGTCTACTAAATTTGTTTTTGATTCCTCTGCTCTGTAATCACAAACCCATTTATTGCAAGGAAGGCCAAAGAGCAAGAATGTTATTCTTATTATTCTGTATTACTCAAAAAGAAGTCACCATATAAAAGGTGGTGTGGTTCAGTGTATGATACATTCTCCTTTACCTTTTTTTGTGTGATTTGTGAGTACCTGAACTTTGCTTTCTGTTAGTTCCTCGGTTTTTTCCTTCAATGGGGTTTTGCAGTACATGCTAGGATATGCTGCTCTCTTCCAGGTTATACATGTGTTACGTATTGCATGAATTTGAGGAGGTTCTTAGTAGTTTATGTGAAGTAGTCTCAAGCCGTTGACTCTTGACTGGTGTCCACATTAAGGAAAAACCTCTACATATTTGGCAGCTGGAGGTCAGTCATAAAAGCTTCATGAACGAATGAATTTGAACTCCTTTTTAGGTCAGGGTCTTTGTACTTCAAAACGTTGGTACATCAAAACACTGTAGGTTTCTGCTATTCTTGCTCAGAGATAATAAAAGCCTTCATTTTTAGAACAACCAGATGTGTATCTTTCATAAGCACTAACACCTTGAGATCAACACGCCCTTACAAGACTTTTATTAACTGGGACATAGAATACATTGTAATAATTAAAATATCCAGCCAATTACTGCTGAAGAAAAGATATCTCATAAGAAGAGATTTGTAAAATGATTTAGAGAAATTAGGTTGCAGAAGTCTGTGCGTTCTTGATGCTATCATGTTTTAATATGATTGTGACAATGCTAGGAACAATCAGGGAGGTTAAATCAGCAGTCAGCCTGCATGGCGCTGAGCTGAGTTTGCCTTGAACTGCAGTGGTTGTTGGCTCTTTTCAGCACAGTTATACAATGCTTCCTCCTCCATCCCTGAGACGTTGCTAACAACTGTGCAACAGAGAGGCTGAAATATCAGAAATAGTTTCTGAATTAACCTTAACTTAAAAAACAATGACTTCTGAATTTTTACCAGCCTTTGTTTGTGAGGAAACTTTGTATGCTAATGCTTTCTTTGACACTGTTTTCCAGACAGCACAAGGAACAGAAAATCAATGTTCTTGCATTCACTATTAGACCCAAATTTTACCTGAAAAGCTGTCAAAACAAACTCTCAGCTTAATCCATTTTCCTTCTGAGTCACTGTCTGCACTCAGTTTTCAGTCCTGACTTTCATTTCCTCCAACTTCAGTTTCAGCCCATCACATGAGTAACAAGAAAGAAAAAAAAAAATCACGTGCCCAGAGTTTTTAAGCTCTTTTAGCTGTATTGTAGTTTATTTTGTCTCCAGGACAAATGTTACTAATAACTTGAGTACAGTCTACCCAGTGTGGGGTGGTTTTTTTTCCAAATTCTGAACAAAATGGGAGTGAGAAGGTGCAATTATGCATTAAAAAGAACAGTTGATCTTCATCTTCTCTACGCAGATGGAAGCATCCCACAGACCAGATTTGGTCTGTAGACCATCAGCTAGATTGCAGTAAATTAGAAGTATCTTTCCTCTGACTATTAAAAGAGAAGTAAATAAACATTTGTAAATTATATTATAAACAATCTCCTTGTGACTTTTCCACACTTTAAGTTAAAATGGGCTTTTATTGGAAACTATTTTATAGAAAACTTATGAGATAATAAAAAGAATAAAATTACATTGAATGACTGAATGAGATTCAGAGTGGACAGACATTCTCTTTCAGTATCTGCAGCCTTTCAAGACAGAGGTGAGAGTAGGAGAGATACTACATTGCAGAGAGGGTGGATTGAGCCTTTATGAGTGGGGTAACAAAGAGCGAGAATGTTGTACAAGGCAGGATTTGCCTGGGAAAACAAAATCACAGGCAGAATATGGATAATTTGACAAAAAATATGTGGCAATAGAAGGCATAGAACTGTTATAGTCACATGCAGTGCATCTACTTAAGGACATAATGAAATTGAAAAATGATCTGGATATGGTTGGATTTTAAACCCTACAGCTGAAAGTGCCCTATCTAACCCCTGTAAAGGCATATTTGATCTACTGGAAATAATATAGTGTTGAGAACTCTGTGGTCTGTTTCAGCATTTAGTGTGCCAGATATTTTGCAATTAGATGTACTTTGGAAATAAATGATGATCAGGATGCTCATAAATGATGATAAATGATGCAGGATGATCAGAAGCATGAAACTTCCTTAAACTTCCTGTCCCGGAGGGTCTCCCATGTTGGTAACTCTGAAGTAGTAAAAAATGGTGTTTCCTGCCTCTCCACATGGCCCTCTGGCAGCACTGTCTTGCAGTGGGAAAGCCTGAATTGTGCACATGTGGTTTAAGAGTGACTTTTTCACAAGCACCTCTTCTGAATGATATGAAGCTGCTTTTAGCAAAAGCACAGGATTGGAAGCAGGTAGTCCAAAGTCCACCACATCTCTCTTCCCTTGAGACAAACACCCTAGAGGTAAGGATAACCCTCAAAACAATTTCCCTCTTACCGGTTCTGTCCTGGAGAGGACAATTCATGAAACTTCTTTCAGTCATCAGACTTTGGATGAATAAGGTAGGCTGTATGTAGTCAGTGGACAAGACAGGCTACTCTAAAGATTGATGAGGATGTCTTCCACATGACTTCAGGTGCTTAGGTGAATCACCCTGAGCAGTGGAGAAATAGGTATCTAATCCCCAGAAGGCAACTTGGATGGCAGGGGACAAAAGCTTTTTCTTGGGAGTGCTTTTCTGCCTCTCCCCACTCCCACTCCCCCTCTCCCTCTCCCTCCCCCTCTCCCTCTCTCTCTTTTCCCCTTGCTTTGATTACTAAGGGAAATAGGACAGCTCTGCCTTGCAGTTTACCCAACTTAGTTAAGCACCTATGGTGGACAAGATAAAATCAGGTCTAGGCCCCTAACTTTGAGATCTAAACATATATGCTGAAAGTAAACACTGTAAATACCTGCCATACTGGTATGTGATAAACATGAGCTCCTAGTGTAGTAAGGAAATATCATTCTGTTATTGTCTTTGGCCATCTGCACAAACAAGTCTTCATAAATATTCTCAATTAATGTATTTATCGCCTAGCTAAATTAGCAGCACTTTTTATGATTGGAATATTTCAACCAGCAGCTGAGCTCTTTGTACTGTGTGTTCTTTGTAACAGATAGTCCATCGCTATGTTACTGCATTAAGCAAATGGAAGACTCAGTTGTGCTGTAAGTATAAACAGAATTAATACCAACAACACACATCTTGAAAAGCTTTAAAACCAGACATGGTGGTTAGCCATTGTCACGCAGCCCAAGGTGGTGGTGGGATATGTGGCAATGTAAATCAGTGTTCAGCTATGTGGAGCCTAATCTTCCCTTAGCCAATACTCCAGTGAGCTACTGTGGTCACCACTGGGACAGAAAATGTGAACAACGTAGTTTCTTTAAATAATTGAATTTGGCATCTGAATCTGGGTGGTCAACTTTAAAATTTAGAAGCACAATGCCACATAATTATCTGTGAAGCCAGCTTGCAGCCAGTGACATGCCTTCAGAGATCTACCACAAAAACCAAGACTAGAATCCAACCTTACATAATATCACATAAAAAAATAAAAATAAAAATACAGAAGTACTAGGTTGGAAGCAATGCAAGAAAGTGTGACAGCGTGCTGAGATGAGTGATAAATTCATAACATAGTTTGCCCTTAATGAAAACATAGCTATGGCGTGAAATAGTAGGAAAAAATGAGCAATACAAGGGGAAAAGGTTATATGTCTAGGTTTTTGTGTGTGAAAGTATGTGTGGTATGTTCTCAGGGTGACTACAAGAATTTAAGTGCATTTTTAGCTGTGTGGCTCCAACATCACCAGCTTGTTCTGCTTCACAAAAGTTATAAATCTGCTCCATCTAGTCAGGAATGTTTTTGACTTATTTACCTAGAGCCCATGGCTAGAATTTATGCTTTTCTCTAGGTCATTCAATCTCTATCACTGTAGAGGTAGCATCAGAAAGAGCTTCTGTGCTGTTCCTGGCTGCAGCACAATGTGTGATAGAGAGCTGCTGCCTCTCTCCTTGGATCTCCTGAGCCTGTCTCTGGAGAGATTCATGGCTGAGAAGAGCATCGGTGAAGATTTGATCTTTGAAGAAGAGACAACATTATAACTCGGTAAGGTTTGCAATGAAAACCTATAGTTTGGATAAGCATCTGATTTTAGGCTTAATTAGGCTGTCTATAGTTTCAAGTGCTTCAGTTTTACCGAGTCTCAGAGGTTTTTTGAAGCATATCCAGAAGCTGAGCCTGAGAGGCTAATGGGTTTGTCTCTGCACTCTCTTCACTCTCATATTTTCCTGTTTTAGTTACTCATTGCTGCATATCATGATGGCGCTTCTTCCGTCCCATTTTGCCACTTTCACGTGTCGTGACACTTATGGCAAAATTAGCCCTCGCATATCCCTTGCAGCAGACCAGTAATTGAGGTCAGCTCTGAGCAAATCAATTTTTTGCCACTTCTGCCCTGCCTCACTGCAGGTATAGACATGTACGTTGATTCATCCTGTGCATTGCTAAAGCTCTCTCCTCCTCTTCCATAAGCCAAAACCAATGGACAAATTAACTGACAACAAAATTTGGACTTGTCAAAAATCATGTGAAGCACACTGGTGTGAAAATTATGGGGAAAACTGCAACATGATGACAAAACCTCACTTTCACGTGGCCGTTTCACAACTGAAACGTTGCTTTGGATTGCAGTATCACAGGTAGCTTCCTTAGGGGAGCCTATTCTTCCTAGTGGTTTCCTCACAGATCCGGTGGGCAACACAAGAGCCCTAAGCAAGGAGATTGCCTACACAGAGAAACTCGCAGCCACCATAGAATAACTTGTCATGGGAAAATACTCTGTTGAAATAAAAAATAATGGCAAACCTATTTTGCGAATGAAATAATTGCTAAAATTATAAATAATTCCATAGGGTGGAGTTACTCCAGACAAATGCTCACACAATTGTCCTTGCTATGGGAATTAATTTGGACCCACACAGGCAAGGCCATTCTGGAGTGACAGATGACATTCCTGAGGTAATACAGGCTAAAAATGAAGAGTTAGTGGTGGTAAGGCTCCCCACTATTGTTCTTTTTTAACGAAAAAAAGAAAAAAAAAGGGGGGGGGGAAGGAGAGTTTAAATAATTCACAGTATAGCTACTAAATGTATGCCGCAGCAACAGGGATTTTATGACTCCCATCTTGCACTTTCACCATCCAAACAAGATTCTGTGTTTAAAAACTTCAAAAACATGTTACTTCAAGTATGTTTATTGGTAGGCAAGCTTCTATTTCACTCTGGTCAAATTCCAAACTGGATAATTACAGCCTGTCTGCTGAATACTCCCACCATAATTTCATTTGGCTCTACTGTTCTAAACTACTGTGCAGAATGGCTGCACGCTAAAGAGCTTCCCTGTAAAAATGGGCAAAGCAATTACACACGCCAGCAAAAAGGCTCCCTGATCTGTTTTAAAGTTTGGAAAGCACTTCAGATTTTACCTGGGTGGAAGAGGGAGTCACCAATATAAGATGCAGTGTGTGCTGAAGCCTGTGTGTATACATACACAAATGTATATTGCATTTAGCAAATAAAAATGAAAGCAGACTCTTAGAAAAAAAAAAAAAACACCACAATAATTTATTTGTATTTAAATAATTTTTCATTATTTTCTCATTGTTTTCTCTACAAAGATTCATGGGCTATAGTCTCTTGCAAGTGACTATTCCATCTGTGCCCCCTCTGTGTACTGGCTGTGAATTTCATACTCATCACAGGCTTTCCCAAGAAATTGTCTGCACTAACCTTTGTTGATAGGTGTCACAATATTTCACGGTAAAAAGCCACAGTATCTGTTGTAAATAGCAATAAGACTCAGTTTTGCAGATATTTTTCTTTTTATACTAGACTGGGAATTCTATCAAATTAAGAAGCCTGAAGTTCACTGCTTCTGTATGGCTTATCAAGCTGAACAAGTGATCTGGATATAAATATCCCCACTGCATTTATCAAGACATGAAATTGAGCAATAAAGTAAATTCTGGTGATGAGAAGGTACATTGTTGATGGCCTTTCGATACAGCACCAGCTGCAGGAAAAAAGGCTTCTCAATTATTCAGCACCGTTCATCCTCGGGAACCAAAACGGGAAATCTCACCCTTGGATTTTACTCTTGGTTACCTGCTCCCTTGACAATATCTGTGCACTCTGTCCACACAATGCAGTCATTCTCTTCCAGCTGATGAACTCTGGGTATATCTATGTCAAACAGGAAAGTATTTTGATTGCAACACAGGCCTTTGAACTAAAACTCCAGAGGAATGTTGGCACAGGACTAACAATACTGAGCAATTAGCTTAAGTGCTCTCCTGCTGAAATGTAATCACCCTCCGCAATAAACCGGCTCCCACTCAAGACAGCAAAGAGAAGGTGATGTTGGCCAGAAGTCACCTGGCAGGGGGTCTATGAACTCCTCACTGGCAAGGATTAAATAGGTGCCACATTTGCCCTCCGGTGAATAGGTGTGAAATAGCCCTCCCCACATCAGGGAGTCTCCTGGTTTAGGGGATGGGGAACCTCGTGGGTTCCCCTCAGACTAAAAACAGGAGGCTCCGAAATATCGTGCAAACCTTGTTCACTCATGCATTCTGCACGTTTTCGTCGGGGGTTGAGGGGGAATCCGGGACTCCAGGAGCACTACAGCTCCTAGGGGGGCCCAGGACTAGAAACCAGATCTAGGCCCGCACAGAAAGGAGAGGTTCAGAGCACCTCGGGCGCCTGTGTCTGGATAACAAGGTAGTGAGGCAATCAACCAGGGGATCCTTCACTGCATTTTGCTACGCTCCTTCCTTTCTCATACACTCAAAACACTCTGCTAACCCGAGGCTACACTAGACACCAGCAAGGACATAACATTATTACATCCTGCTAAATGTTGGAAAAGTACTGATACCTTCCCATGCAGTCAGACAAAGTCTTTGGTGAGAAAAAGCTGTTGTAAGGGTTTTAGTGACACAAGATGACAGGTAAAAGAGTAGGATTTCATGTTATGCTTCTTGACAGTCGTGCTTATGTCAGAAACTCCCACATACAAGGATCTGTCTCTCTATGCCACTCAAAGATGAGAGTGGTTTGGCCGTGCAAGACAACTAAATAGCAATAATTCCCAAATAATATCAGCAATAAAAACCTTTTACTTTTGACCCGGGATAGTTTCCCTGGTGATACATCTGAGAGAATGATATTAGATGCAGGGAAGGGCAGAGTGAAAGGATAAAAGCTGCCTTGTTTTAGAGAAAATGGGAGTTGGCACCCTGCCCAAAGCAGATCTCCACGAAGGCCATCAGAGCATGTACCAATAGGTTCTCACACACGAGAGATGGGGACTAATAACCTGGACCTAAGAAAGCAATGCACAGATCTTGACATTAAGCAAGAATGAAATGCCTAAAAATGTCTTCCCAGTTAACTCTGGAGAAGCTAAATCGGAGCCTACATCCTGCATGATGCTGCCTCTCTAGTTTCTGTGAAGAGGCATGTCCAGGTGATTCAGATGTTCATCACACCCCGGGCATGCCTGTCTCCAGTGTATTCCCTTACACTGGAACAGGATTAACAGTAATTTGAACATTCATGACAGATGCTTCTTTAATTCCTTAACAACAGCAATTCTGCAACCTCCCTGTAACCTGCTCTGGTCTTCACTCACGAACAACAAATAAGACAGCAAATGGCAAAAACAGACCCTGCTGAGTCTTTCTGGTGCAAATGAAATGCCCTAGTGCTTGCCCACTTTGCTTACTCAGCAAAAATGAAGAAAAAATTTATTACTATTTTGTTTTGTGGAATGATGTCCTAGTATCAATATATCATTAGACTCATATTATATCCCATGATCTACTCTCTTTAGCACCAGAAACCAGTTCCCTCAGAGCTGCAGCCTGGACCACTTCTAAACCCCTTACCATTCTTGTAGTTAGTCTCTGAACTTTCTTCACTTATCCTCATTTAGAATGTAGAACCCAAGGGGCACATGTTCTCTCAGATGAGGATTCCTGACGGCCAAGAATAAAATGCAACAGTGTTAATATCTGTTTGTAATTACACCCTTTTCAACTCTGCTGCCTCTTGCTGTTTGGCAACTAACTTTTGCTTCCTACACATAGCACTTCATCTTTCTCTTCATTGAACTTTCTTTTATTGTTTTGAACCATTTCTCCTGTCTACCATTCATCTTGAATTTTGATCTTGTCTTCCACAGGGTATGTGATTCTTCCCATCATTTTTGCATCTATGTAGGTTCCCTCTCTACTTCATCATTCACTGCTGATGAAAGTAGTGGAGAACTAGAAACATTCTTGCTTCCCAGTTTGAGAAGAAACCATTGGTATCTTCTCTGAGTGTAGCTCTGCCTTCTGTGTAAATCCATCTTAATCCTGTTTCCCTGGATTGTCAGCCACACAATCCTGTATAAAAATCTATTCTAAAATAGATATATCTAAAAGATATAATGTACTATTTCTACTGATTCCTCTTGTCCTCTGAGCTGGTTAGCCTGTCAAGAAAGGAAGTCTGACTGATTTGATGTCATGTGAGTGTTGATAAATGCATGTTGGCTGTTTCTTACATATCTAAGATAATGAAATTATTAATAATTTGCTTATATATCTTTCTTTTAACTTTATATATTTTTATTCCATTCTTCCCCTCTTTACTGTCTCTCTAGCTTTCCCTTTTTTAGGAGTCAATAATTTGTGGTCACAGCTAGGTATTTTTTTCAATAGTGGAGACAAACAAAAGCACTGAATGTTTCAGTCTTCCTCCTGTTTTGTGCATTAGTTGCTTACTTCCCATAAATAATGGAACTGCATCTTCTTTAATCATTCTCTTACCTCTAACATAAGGCTATTGATTAGTAAAGCTGTGGCTGCATAACAACCTTTTCATGACAATAAATGTTCTGTATTTCTCGGCATTCTATAAAACTTTAAGTTACTCTAAGGCAGAATTTTTCAGCCATTGTGTATTCACCCTCTAGTTCAGAAGAACTTACCATATTTCTTGAGTTTGCTTATAAGAATTATATGTGAGGCTGTATGAAAAGCTACCATAAAATCAAGATAGTGTACAGCTTACATCCGCTTTTTCTTTAAAGGATTTTTTTCAATCTTTTGCCACAACAAGAAGCTACCATGATCTATTGCAGGTGTACTTCTGCAACTAACTGCCCAAAAAGGATATAGTGCTTTTAAAGTGATCCCAACCAGGCCTGAACGACAATAACTTCCACCTCTTCCCCAAAGTGCCATACAAGTGCTCAGAGCCTTTGCACTCCTCAGTGTTTATGCAAATATAATTCTGGTTTGTAAGTTGGGTCATTAGTGGTAGGCAACTCCCATCAAATTAAACAGAGACTGTTAAAGAGACATGCAACAAAGCTCAGCTGCAGCCTTTCTACTTGTGACTCTGCTGATAGAGCTGCCCACCTCCAACTCTGCTGTGCGGGACTGGCATCATGGGATATTGGACTGTCCATCAGAATATGTCCCACTTGACTCTCATGTGGTGTCCTATCACGAGAGTTCTCAGGTGTGAGTGTATCTATTCACGTGAGTCTTTGGCCGCCTCCACTGTAGTGTTTTCCACAGTGACACTGGGTTGAGGAAGCAGCTGGAGAACTGAGGCAACAAGGGGAAAATGCAGCATGTCCACAGCCCCACCGGCTGAGGCCACGTGGGAAGGCACAGCAGTCTGCCTTTGTAGCACAGTCAGACAGCGTTTCCCCAGATGGCACCAACAATTTCAGTACTTGCTTCCTTCCATTATTCATGTCCAGTGGTTGAGTTCGAAGGTCTTGAATGACAAGACCAGTTCCTTAACTCTGTCAGGTCAGTTCATATCTTTCCTCCACAGTCTAAATATCAAGTTCTGTTGTATGAAATGGTCCTGAAAACTAAATATATTTGAAACCACCAACATCTGTTTTTATTTTCATTCCTCCTGATTCCTCTGCTCTTCTTAATCTTTTTGCTTTATTGTTTTCCTTCACTATTTTCCCAGCCGATGTGGGTCCCTGCAATTGAATAATTATCCTGTCTTCATCCTCCAGGTTCTCTTCAAAATCCCTCTAAATCTTACCTCACCAAACAACCAATTCTCTTTTCTTCTCCCTCCTGCACTGCTGTCCTCTGCTTTACCTTGTGTTTATTTGCTTTGGCTTATTTTCTTTTTGCATTTCAAGCTCTTCATGCAAGGACAACGTCTGCATTTGTAAAATGCATCATAATTCCATGATGCCATATAAGAAACAAGAATATAAGGAGAAGGTTGTTTTTACAATCAAAGTACGCACTAAACTGTGCTGCTATAAAAGAGACACAGAGACCCTGAGCCAGCACCTAACTAGTTCAGCTTTTCCTTCCCCTGGTGAGAAGCAGGCAGTGAGCAGCCATGGGAACTGCTTTTTAGAGAGGCAGAGTGAAGGCAATGCCTTTGGGAGGCAGAGATCTACACTCACTGACATATGACTTGGCCGAAAACCAAGCTGAGAAATGTGCTGCTTTGGATTGTGTTATTTTATTTCACTTTGTTGTTATCAATGCTAATCTTTGGAGGAGCAAGGGAAGAGTTGCTGCCTGCTCCACTGTGTTCACCTGGCCATTCCACATAAGCCCCTCAAAGCTTGTCTGCCAGGCAGAGACTCCCCAGTACCTCCTCTTCCAACATTTTACTGAGAAACTTTGCTTAATACAAAGAGTGTATTAACCACAAGTACGTGGTTGGGATTGACAGCTTGATTTTGAAGCTGGTTATCTTGTGAGAGTGACATTTATTAAGATGAATCCATGAGACATTTCTCCCAATATACAATTTTAAGCATCTAAACCAAATGCGGCTGTCTTCCTAACAATACATTTATGTCAGTAGTATGAAGAAGATTTGAAATTCTGGTATGTGAAAACTTTCTGGCTGACTGGCCACTAGCATATTTTCAATGCTTGTGTATCTCAAATTCCTGCACAAACAAATCACAATTATTTTCCCTGTAGATTAATCTATTTAATTTTGTCTTACTGGACAACAGTTATTACTTCAGACCAGATGATCCTTAAGTAGTAGTTTCTAGGAGATAGATAGTCCTTGAAATAGTGGCTGTCTGAAGTGGTAGAATTATTACATACTTTAAATGTCAGCTCTGCTGAAATAGTGCAATTAGATCACGACTGATGTGGCTTTCTAAAAACCAAGCCTAAAATTCAGCCCTAAAATAGTGTTTGTCCGAGAAATTCATCTCACTCCTTCCACACTAATGAAGAATATTGTGGCAGGATAAATCATTTACTGTGTAATGCACAGAGCTCTGAGCACTACAATACTAACTTTAAGAGAACAGTTGCAGAAAGTTTTGTTCAAATTTTCTCTGTATGGGCTGATCGTTTGTTAAGCAAACAAAAATGTCTCCTGGCAGAGAATTCAAGTCCAAGTCCCTGGTATTTCTTAACAACAATCAGATGAAGCAAAACATTAAGGGCAGATCTGCAAATCTTCCTGTGAAATGCACAGGAATTAAAAAGTCTGTTTGCCTGAAGGAATAGTAAGTGAAAAAGCAATTGCAAGTCACACTACAAAACAACTGGAGCCACAATCATGTGCTGTTTAACTGCCTGTTTGGGACCCTTGTTCACACACAAACCCAGTTCCAGGGATCTTAAGTGCTGGGTCAAAAACACTGAAGGCACTGAATGCAAATGTCTGGATCAGAGTAAAGTTATTCAGCAGGCTCAAATCAACTTGGAAAAAAAAAAAAGTGGCTTTGTACCAGTAGACATTGTAAGCCAGATAATATCTGTGCATGCTGCAGTCTTGGACTTTCCCACCGCTGCCCATAGGCATTTTTTCCAGTTTTCCTACCCCTTCCTTCTTACTTTAGCAAAAGGTCATTTTCCCCATCTGATTATTGTTTCATTTAAATGCAAATTCAGGATCTGTCTTCTCTGACTCTTTGGATATTTACTAGAACTGGAACATTAATCTTAAATATAATGTACCGTATTACACGTTAAGATTTTGACTTGTCCCAGCACCTGACGTGTACCATTAGTCCCAGCCATAGTTTTTTGCTCTGCTACCAACTATGAGCTTGCTATTTGCGTACTGCTTCTGCCCATCACAGCCCAGTTTGGAGGCAGGTGGAGGTATTGGATTTGCAGGTTTCTAGGGAAGAAGCCACTATGGCAGTGCACAGTGATGGAAGCCCAGCAGCCCATGCAGATGAGCACGAGTAGAACAAAGCAAGGCTAAAGATACGGGAGCCAAGAACATTTCCATCCTTCCTTGCAGTGACAACCGTGACTGAATCCTAGCAGGACAATAGCTAATTATATTTTTTATAATTTTCTATAGTACTGAGGGTGTTACTTGCAGAGCATCTTGGCTTCCCCTTTGCACAAAGACAGTTTGTCACCACCAGGAAAGAAGGGGCATCCAGGAGCAATTGCTGTCACACTACAGGAGAGCAGGTCCCATGGAGAAGAGGTAGCGTTTTGGTTCAACACCTTTACACATCAGCCCATCTAAAATGATTCCACAAGCAAGAGGCAAAGCGGTCTGGCGACAGTCCTGCTCAGAAGTTCACACTATGTGTCCTTTACACCTTTTTTTTTTTCTCTCTGAGCAGCCTGCATCACCTTCCCTTTCCTACCACGGTGACTCTGGGGAGGCTGGACACCCTAGTGCCACCCCCGCTGCCCCCTCCAGCCATATGACACAGAGCAAGAATACAGAAGAGGGAAAGTACATACATCTCTCATGAATTGCCAAGATCTTTATTTGCATCTGAACTACGAAGTAAGGCTGAAATGCTGGTAGTTGAGGAATTTTGCCTGTTTAGGCACAGCAATTGGGGCCTGGATGGGCTGCAGTTCATTTTGAGAACAGAAATGTTGTTGTCATGCCATTTAGAATCAATAGCTGCAAATCCAACTACTAAATTTTTTTCTCCTGGCAAAGGGATGGTACTCTGGGTACATGAAATACTGTAGGTTACTATTAATTTCTAAACCAGCAATGGATTCTTTTTTGTGAAATCACAGCTATAAAACAAAAAATCCTGAAGAAGCATAGTGTTTTGATCCATGCCCATTTTAAATTTCTAACGTAATGTGCTGGCCTTAGCAACAAGATAACCTTTGGGATAGTTAGCTACAGTTGGAAGGAAATTTAACTTCTTGCAGTTACCACAGTGCTGTTACCTCAGCCACCTTGTACACATCCAGCTCCCTTCATCATGACCTCGGGCAACAAAGAGAGCCTGAATTTCATTTCCATCAGGCTGGTGGCCTTGCTTGCTCCATTGCAGCCCAACGGCTGAAGCAGCGAGGCCTCCGGAGCAGTCCTGGACCGAGGGCTGCTGTCTCAGTAGGGCACACAAAACATTGCACATTGGCAACTGTTTTAAAAATGCAGTTGCTAGTGGTGATCTGAGGCGGCACAGGAATCTGTGGCCCAGCGTGGACCTGCATTTTAGCCTGTTGAGCTCTCTGTATGGACAGATTACTGTTCGGTACAAATTGGACTAAAGTATGCAAGATCAAAGACCCTTTTTTTTTGTTTTGTTTTCATCAGTTCTTAGCATTTCAATTCACAGTATTTATATTGTCATATTGTACTACTTGAAGGTTTGACAGTTTAATAAAAACATAAATTAATTACTGCCTTTTTCTATTTATCAGCTTGTAATCACAAATAAAATCCTGGCTGAACAAGTAATCTCTCGGACATTAAACTAAACATAATAGAAACAGAAGGAAGTACTTTGGTATTTGTGCACAAGCTCCATTTTCACTGGAGCTAGAGATGTTTATAATGAGTAGATTTTCCTTAGAAAGCACTAGAAAACATCCAAAGGATTGCTCAGAGTCATATCAAATGATCTGAAATTGCTTCTACAGAAGCAAGCAGCAGTAGAAGGCCACTTGTAAAAAAAAAATCTAAAGATTCCCAATAAATCCAATAGAAATGAGACTTTCTTGTTGACCTGGAGTTTCACAAACTTTTCCTCTTGCTGCCATTGTGAAATGCTTTCTCTGGGGAAAAAAAAAAAAAAGAGTGATAGTGGGAGGGAGAAAAAGAGTAGGGGGGAAAAGCCTTAATGAAAAGATTGCCAGCATTTCTTGGAACTGGTACTTGTGCATCCACATTGAATTGACTTTGTCCCATGAATGACAAGATGACTTTGAAAAGGTTTGTTATTCACTAAATGACAATACTCGGATAACTAACAACACTGCTATATTGTTTTATGTTAGAAGAGCTCTCCATGATCTGAATTCTCTTTCTGGAATTGACTTTGTCTTCCAATCTACGTATTATTGTGTGAGAGCATGTAGGAATGTCTGACTTTATGTATCATTTCTATAGCTAATCAGATATTAATTGGAATCTGTCTGCCTTGAAGGACTGGCTATCGCTTGCTTTTGCTACTGCCAGTGGCTTACTTTAAACCCAGGTGTTAGGGACTCATCCAGACGCCATTGTACAGCCACCCCCTCCGGGCCTGGAAAAGGCATCATGTTTTATGTTCAGAACAATCACACTTCCACTCTTCCAGGTGCACGCTCAGAGAGGATGTTCACCAAACAAAATTGGTTTTGGACCACTTCTGCAAATGATTGAAAACCATGACTATCCTCCAAGAGTAATTGCATCTGTCTATGAAGTGAACTGATTTCATTCTAGCTCCTAATGGGCAGACACCAAAGTGGGAAAGGAGGACACTGAAATACCCTCTCAGCCCTGAGGGCAACTCTTGCCAAGTGAAACAAAGACCAATAAGACAAGGTGGCACAAAGCAGTTCAAAATGTTGTTGCACCCATTCAAACAGTAGGTTAAAAATATTCTTTCTCAAGGCTTCAAGTGCATCTTCGCATCCCTTTAAATCTGTGTTGTAAGATAGTGACTGGGTGATAATGAATGTTATCCATTTACTGCTCTTGCTGAATATATTGGTTAATTGTGTGCAACACTTTGAAGATAAAGCGCTGTGCTGTTAATAAACACAGTCTAATGATTCTCTCATGGTTTTTTAGCACTCCTCTAACTTTGTCCAAGGTGTAAATACCTCACTGCAGCTATGGATGGCCAGGCTGATGGACCACATGCTGATTTCAGCTGAAGGCTTTCACATCAATTGTTCCATGGCTGTTCCCCTCCATTGCCAACACATTGCGCTGTCTCCTGCTGTTGTTTCCTTGCTTGCTTGTTCAGGGCCAGGATAAGGGAATTTCAATGATTTCTGGTGAAAAGGGCCCTTCCTTTACAGCAGGCTGTCATTTCCCTCTGCCTAATACACAAAGGCGGCAGCCAACAGGAGCACAACTGCTTTCATTGGCTGCTAACAGCCTTTGAGTGGAACAAAATGACAAGAAGAGAAGAAACACTAATTTCCTCTTCACTCTCCTCACCCTGCCTCAGAGCAACATTAGGGGGGCAATTTTCTTGGAGGAAAGAAAGAACCTTCCTTTTCCTGGCCACAGGAATGTGACAGAAGAGGCTGCTGAAATCAGCTGTTAGCCTAGATTGATATGTTTTTCACACATAAAGAGACCTTTCATTTAGTTTTCTCTCTTGGACTTCAGCAGCACACATTTTGGAAAGACAATGAATATTGCTTTCACGTGCAACTGCAGGCATATACCAGTTTGAATGTATTCATAACCCAGCAAAGCACCATGTGAAAACAAAGAAACAATGTGAAAACTTAGCTGCTAACATGAGCTGTCAGTGAGAATTAAGCCTTCCGTAAGGCACTCGCGTCAACCTCACCTGAGTTAAGAGAGCAGCTCCATTAGCTGATAGAAACACCCAGCCCATGGGAACTGACCCTGCCAACACTTACACATGTGCTTCGTCTTAAACCTATAAAAATACTCCTACTTGGGCTATCAATATGCACAGAGTTAACAACACGCTACAAATGTTGGTGAGATCGAGACCTAAGTCCACTCCTCTACCACCCACCCACCACCACAGACCAAACGTGTGTATGTTCTCAGTGGGTCACACATCTCAAACCTTCAGAGAGAAACAAGATTTTGGTTATAAGCTGTTGCTGTTGTGAATAATACTCAAATCAATTAAAATGAAGCAAAATGTCTCCTTCATTCTGTGTAATAAACACAGGAGTCACTTTCCTGCTTATAGGGACAGAAAGAAGATAATAAAATGACCAAAATCAGTCAGCTCTGTAGCTGATCCTAGGGCTCTTTCACAGTGTCTAAAACTGTGACAGCCACCATTTGAACGCTTTCCCATGCCTGAAAGATACCTAAATTGCTCTCCTCTTTCAATTCCTTGATGCTTAACAACCTCACCGAGATCACATTTTTCCTTTATGAGGACACTGATGCGATTTCTTCTACCTCTCTACCTATTTTTACAAATTTCACAGGACTTTTTAAAATATATGAAACCTAAAGGTAGGTCATGGTTCCAAATTCATTGTAGAGGAATGGATAAAAATCCCAAAATCCCAAACGTCACTGCATAAGCCTTATTTACTTAGGAAAACTTGGTAAAAAAATAGAATGTATGGCAAACCACAAAAACTACAAAGATTCAGGACCAGATGCAGTACATGAAGTATTTAAAGTACTCCAACCTTCCCAGACTAGACTTAAATGTGCTCTATAGCAATAGTTATCATAAGCCTGTAATACAGCGCTGTGATCCACGGCAGTAACCATTTTGAATATGATGTTATTAACACACAGAAGTCATCTGTCTGCTGAAATTCCATCAAACTATTCCATCTGAGGTCAAAAATGTTTTTTTTTCCCCTCTCCATCTGCTACAATGTTTGAGATTTATTGAATAAAGAAGACTGAAGTTCTAAGCACTAAGGAAATCTATATTAAGTAATGTATTTATCATAAATCTAACGCATTGGGTGACTAATAACATACATGTGTGCACTGCACTTGCCAGAAAACATTTCCAAACAGTTACCACATTTACAATTAATATAATGTATTTGCCAAATATTTGGGTGTTTTTCTTTATTTTATCGAAATGATGATTTTTCTTCTGGTCAAAGTGCAGAACAAAATTTCCTGAGTATCAGAAGTAAAACATGAGGGGGAGATTCCAGTGTCCGATAGAGTCTTGTTCTGTTCTCAGCCATACAATATTGCTCAGATAATATCAGGCTTGTCATTGTTGTAGGAGTCCTAACAGCATCCTAAGAAGGAAAACTGAAATGAGGCTTTAAAATTTGCCTCTTACAAGTCCCCCGCTTGTCAGTCACAATTCTCCAGCCGTTTCTCATGTTGCATGATTTCTGGCTTCTGCTGACCTGCCTGCTGCCTCCGTCCTCTGTAAGTGATGGAGGCAGGAGAGGCGGATGGCAGCAGGGGCTCACACACAAAGAGCCGGTGCACCCCATGGTAGCTGCTGTGCAGAAAGCTTCATATGTGAATGTTCCTGCTGCATTATTGACTTCTGTGCTGGGACTGGTCTGGGGGTTGGGGAATCTAACAGAAAAATAGAAAAATAGATGATCAAAGAAGGATTAAAACTGCATCACCTTTTTGTAACATTCTCATTCTTAAGCCTCCCACCTACTTCCAGCACAGACAGCTGCAACTTCAGAGGAATGTAGGAGCTGGAGCTCATGCACTGTTAAAAACACAGATTTAAGAAGTGAAACGAAGCACCTGGTGACTCCTTCCCGTGTCTTCTTTTCCCCTCCAACAGCAAGAAGGGATGTTGAGGCTGACACATTGGTTTGCTGCCTCCAAGTCCCAATCCCTCACCCCATTCTAAATCTGTGTGCTGCTGCTGGCACCATCCTGACCTTGTGGTGAACCAGCTGTGGAAGCACTACCATCAGCCATTCTGAAAGCAGAAAAAAAAAAATACATCACTTTTTCTTCTTGTTTTCTGATGATTGGCTCCCAGAAGAGGCTCATTATGGGATCAGATATGTACTGGAGCTGGACCAAGAGATGCTGGGGGATTACATGGCCAGAAGCAGTGAAGGGGAAGGGGACCATCAATCACGGAAAGAGAACCTTTTTAAGAGACCGGCTTAGCCATAATATGAAACACCTCCTGAAGAAATTAATTATCAAGGACATCCTGGGAGGGGAAGGACAGTGTAACAGAAGGACAAGGTTTCATTAATCATCATTTGCTACTCTTAGTGTTCGTTTGCTCAGTTCGGTGAGGCACCATGCTGAGAGTACTGCTTGGGAGAGGCCCCAGAGGTAGCTGCAGTATAGTTAGAGTGGAGATTTTGGAGATGGGATTTGGTGGTTACAAGCTCCAGTTGCTGCTTTAGCAGGTCTCAAATTGAATATGAGGTCAGACCCAGCCCCTCTGCCCAGGCTCCGAGCTGCTGGGTGAGAGATGGCTGCCCTGGGAGTCACATCACTGACCAGGTATTTGAGTTTGGGCACTGGGCAGCTAAGCAGGACTTGGTTTAATTCCCTCACATAAAAGGAGTAGAGCTTTGTCTTGTTAGACCTCTCCATGTTTGGTTATTTTCTCTAATGGTAGAGAAATTTATCATCCTGGACACTTATTTTGCTACTTAAGTTATATTTTATTACTTTTATATACTTTTCTTCCTCAGTCAGGACAAAAAAAAAAAAAAAAAGGAGGCTAAAAGCAAAACAGAACAATTTCAGCAAGACTAAATAACCCCTTCAGGGTACTATAACATTGGCATTGGTCATTTAATCATAATAGGCTTTACCTTCACTAAAAGCACTGCCATACTTAAAGAAGCAAAACCATCTACTGGAAGGCTCTGCTCCACCCCTACCTGCACAGCTCAATTCTCTATTTCAGGGCATCAATTCCCCACAGCCCTGTTAGCTCAGACTTCCAAGTTTCATAAAACAGACGTACAACTTGCAGAGCACCAGAGGTGATCTTTCCACTGCATTCACTGCTGGTAAGGTCTTGACTGAAGGATCATGGTCAGCTTCACATACTGCATTTCAAGGAGGAAGCTGCCCACTTTCACAAGTCCAGAAAATAATCAAGTATCCAGAAAAAACTCAGCCTACACGAGAAATTTGAATGAGCGAGGGAGGAGGAGTGTAGAGAAATGAAGGCTGACAGAAGGTTTAATCACAGTCTTCAAACACACAAAGGGTTTGTGTGAAGAGGCAGGAACAACCTACCTGTTCTCGGCACCCTTGTTAGCATAACGAGACAAGTATTTCATCTGCAGCAAGGAAGATTCAGATGGGGTATTAGGATTACAGTAACAGTTACGCAGTAGATACATGGTATGCAAAATCCTCAGACCTCCCTCACTGCACATCTTTAATAAAAGGGTGCAAACACATCAAAAACTTTCCTGTAGGTGTAGGGGATACTGCTCCAGGTTGAGGTTATGTACTAGATACCCCAGAGGTCCTCTCCAGCCCTCTGGGTCTGTCAAAGCCTTTGCACGAGAGTGTACAATAGATATGGTCCCAGCAGAAAGACCATGCAGCACGGAGGGACACTGGTGTGGTCCTTCTGCACCCAGTGGTGCCTCTTTGTGCGACGAGCCCTGGGAGGAGGCACCACCCTGGCTGTGGCTGGGTATCCACACCTTTTCTCCTTTTCATGAGAAATCTGAACTGAAATGTATTTATGCTGCAAAAGTTTTCTTGAAGGGAAGAAACATTCAGAACTACCTAAAAGATGTACAAATTTCTGGTTTGCCTGAGCAAGACAGTTCCGTAGCTGATTTGGTGAGACTAAATTTTGTTCAGCTCTCACAAATTTGATACCAGACTTTGTGTCCTGCCTTGTCCCAGAGGAGTGCAGTTTCTGCAAGAATTATTAGAGTGAAATATAGTTGCAGCCTCAACTGTTAATCACTCCACAAGTGAAAACCCAGGCTTCCTTACAGTGCATCCAGGGGAGGAATACTAGCACAGACTTCATACACACACACACACACACACACATATATTTATACACGTGAACCAGAACCATTGGAAAACTGAGTATCTGAGTTTTGTACTTGTGGAAACCTACAAAAAATCTCACAATTCACTTCAGATTGCCTGAGTTACAGTTATCTGGCATGCCTGTGATAAACATGGAGGTTATTACATCCTGAGTCATTGTTCAGAAGAAAATAACTTAACCTTCTAATAAACTAAAACATGAAAAAAAAACCACCGCTTTTTTGAGACTGATGCGATGACTTGACTGAGATTTTGCAATATCCTGATGAAGGAGGGCTGTTTACTGCAGACAAAAGACAGCGACTGCATTGTGGCCGGTTCTTTGTAGCATCTCTCTGAGGACAAACACCGCTTTATTCTGGCCAGAGTCCAAGTGAACCGACTGCCTTCGTCAAGAACATTTCTTTAGGTACCCTGCCACAATGGCAAAGGCGCTCAAAATGTGATTAATGGCAATGGGAGATCATCACAAAGGTTAATGCTTTTTCAGCTGGATGCCACGGTTCTTAAACCAGAGATTTGGATTGGTAGTGGCCAGCCACTCCACCTACTCACATAGGGCACTATACATGCGGCAGATTGAGAATGTGCTGGAGTTTTGGTAGCCAACAATCACAGAGATGGGCGGGGGGATCAAATCCCTATTAGTCCATCTTCGTGCTCTTATCTAATGAAAATCATTTCAGTTGGATGTCCCAGGCCTCAGTACAAACCTCATGATTTGTGGATGCCAAAAGCTGCTTTTGAAAACACTCTTCTTTTTACCATCTCCCGTGAGCGTCAAAATGTCCAGCGTGTCTAGCAGGATGCTGTGCATTTATTTTTCACGTTGCTCTTGAGGAAAAGCTGCTTTAGTAAACCCACATGGGGTGGCAAGCAGTGTTAAATAACTGAAGTTTCCCGTTGATTACCTTATTCCGTCTCCTCCCTGTGGCAGAGACAGATAAGACGTGATTTTTCTACCAATTTCATTGACATGAAAATAACCACTCTTAAAATCAGGGCTAATGAGCTAGAAACGTACAACAAAAAAATTGCTCAAAACCTGTAAATATGGACACTGAAATGCAGCTATTTGACATGCTGAGCCACAACAATGACACATGATTTATTGATTAGTTGCCATCACATGACGGAAGCTCAGCTAGTCATTTAAAATACCCACATTATCTTGGAAATCTTCCTACGAATAAAAAGGTAAGATACAGCCTCTGTGGTAGTAGTCAATACCTTATTTTTCTATCTTGGCTGATGTGTCATCGATGAATTCTGATTGATTTAAGTCTTTTTAAATGATAAATGCTTCTCTAACTCTGTTGTACCATATTACACTCCTACTATTTTAGCCGTATGTTTAACTACTATAGTCCTTAACACTCAAATAACATAAACACAGAATTTCTGCCATATATGTTCCGAAAATGTTCATTATGCGCTCTCTGAGGTTACTGATGTAAAAAGATGCATTATTTCCAGCATAAAATAGCTGGATCTGAATTTCCACTCCTGAGCAGAATACTGTAATCATGCACTCTTACTTGTAATTGTCTTCCCACAGCCTAGCTCCCCGTAATAAAATTATTTCAAATATTAGGAGATAATGAGATTGTATTTTATTTTTTTTTACAATATAGATATATTTATCACAGCATGCATGGCAGTTAACTAATTCAAATAGCCAGTTCTCCAACTAGTTGCAGAATTAGCAATAACATCAAGTCTAAGTATATTGGCTGTGGTTGCAATGAATTGTTACTCCATGATATCAGAGCAGTGGCTTTGGAACTTCGCTAGGCAGCTGCCTTAATTATAGTTGGAAATGCTGGTTTGTCTGGTTTATATATATACAGGTGTGTATGTGTGTTTGTGAAGGGTCCACTTACAAAAGGAGGAAAAAAAGGGCAGGGCCAAATATTAGTTGGCAACATTTTACATTCATTTTTATTTGAACTACATTTTAAAACAACACTAAACTGTCTGCTGAAATGTCTTATCATATTTTGTTGTTGGGTTGTTTGTTTGGTTTTTTTAATTAAATTCCTCGGAAAATTCAAGGTAGCATTAAAAAATATAAAAAATACAGACATTGCCTATATGAACCTCTCCATTACCCAAGTGTCTCTTAATTGGGCTCACACATAATTGGGTACAACCAGGGGATTATCAGAACATCTAGTCTTAAGTGCAAGGGCTGCTACTTGTAATAGTTTAGTTATACATATGTGTATAGACATTGCACACATCCACATAAGGTTTTCTGCAGATTCCACATGGAAATTCTATGCAGGGCCTGCTGGTTTTCTATCTCAGGCCTTTGTGCAGCAATTTATATCTGTTGCCAAGTATATGCAGAATGTCTACTAAACTAAACAAAAGCAAAATTCTGGCTGAGGAACATTTTTCACAGGTGTGAACAAATGTACCAAGTGAGAATTTGTTAGAAAATACCAAAAAACACCTTCTATGGGTGGCTCAAATATTTTCCAGCATCAAAAGAAAAAAAAATATGAAGGGAATCATACAATTAATCTTAGTTTATTTTACCCTTAAACATTTTTTATCTATATTGTTGGAAAATGGACACTGAGAAATCCATCAACCACAAAAAAAAACCCCAATATAGACAAATGGATCTGCCATGTGAGTTGTTTGGTGCAAAGGACATGAAAGTCAGGATGCACGCAGTGACATTTCACAAATCTAATAATAACACATTAAATTTATCTGGCACGTTTCATCCAGAAAAAGTAGATCCCAGAGTGATTTATGGATTGTGAAAATATAAATATGTATATTTGGGTCATTTCAGTCACTGGCGAAAGACGATGCGATGCCTTGATTGGAGACTGAAGACCTTATGCTGCCCTGTGCTCAGACAGAGAATGAGAAAGTCTTGTAGAGCCCTTGTCTACATCTTAACCAAGAGATGAGAACAATTCAGGTAGTGTCCTACTTCCTGTGCCCTTTTTATTCCCTTTATTGACATAAATTTCTTACAAAGGATGGCAGTAGCAGAGGTGGTAGAGCAGACTGAATCTCAACTACAGCCACTGACTGGGACAGCAGATGCATTGCTGCTCACAGGAGGAGGAATCCTTCCCCTTTCTTCCCTCTCCCCATCTTTTAGAAGAGAACTGAGATGCAGGAGATCCTCAAGCAGGATGTAATGATATTCCTTGGACTTGTGGGCACACAGACAAAATTTTATACACAGATAAAGTGCAATTTTGGTAATTTTAAAGGATTTGAGGTTCCTTTTTAGCTGTTTGGGTTGCTCTCAGGTTATCTCCATTGCCATGGGACAACAACCTTCCTTCCTAAAAGCTGATATCAACCATCTGGCTTTTTATCTACCCATCAGTCCCCCATAAAAATGTCAGAACACACTGGTTAGTTGCAAACAAATGAATAAAAGAGGTAGAAGCCTCAAAGATAATTAAGTCCCAATGGTTTGTGAGCATCAGTGAATAGAGACTCGAATTAGTTTTCCAACAGAGAGGTACAGGAGGAACTCGGTTGCTCAGGGCTGTGCTTGGCAGCAGCCAGTTGCCCCGGCAGTGTGGGCAAACTGGTGCCACTCCAGACCAGCAACACTGGCTGCTGCCTCTCACCACCCAGAAGAGATGTCACATCGGACATGAAAGAGAAACGGGAGATGAGGTTATAGCAACGAGTGAGCCAGAGACAAAGCCACAGGAAACCCAGCTTCATTAGTTCTGTCGCTTGTGAAACAAGGTGGTTTTGATAACGACAGCTGGAAATTCTTCTCTTTTCTACGGGCCTCGAAGGTCTCGGCAGCAGGAAGGATACTGTGTATTGCTGCACCTCAGATAAAATTGAAAATTGACGGCACTGGGAAGAAGGGAAGCAGGAGAGAGGCACAGATGTGGCATCCAGTGTAAAAGATAATAACAGAAGAGAGATGTGAGTAACAACGAACGGGTGATAACAGGGTGAGGAGAGAAAGAGGGAGTGCGGAGGGAGGAAATAATTGGAAATTGAAATCTGGACTAGAGCCCTATTCACATGCAGTCCCATTATCTGTGTCCTTACACGAGAGGGAGAGAGCACGGCTGTACCCCTGAGCTGCACACTGGCTGTGCGTCTGTAAGTGCACGCCGGCAACAAAGATCCCCGAGAGCCTGGGAAGCTGTTAATCACTCAATCCTTTACTTGTTGCTCTTTCCTAAGCATTTCTGCATTTAGGATTTGATTTGACCTCTTTTTTTTTTTTTTTTCTTTTTTTTCCTTTTTGGTGGGTGGTGATAAGGGAAGGGAATAATCCTTCAGCTGCATATCGCAGGTTTTGATGTGCAGCTGTTTATCTGGGTTCAATGGGGGGATATCTTACATACTTCTCCATGGGGGAGAAGGACAATGTGCTGGCTCTGAGAGAAGGAAAGGCTGACGGGAGGCGAAAGACCATCTTGTGAACACTTTGCACCTTTGCAAGCGGGCTGAGTGCTGAATTCAGCACTGAATTCAGTAACAAAAGTGCTGTGGCACACATTTGTGCCCCAGCTGGCAGAAGCAACAGGCTGAGATGCCATCCTGCTGCTTTAGCACATCCACATGTGCCTGGCAGAACAGCAACTTATAGGGGCTTAGCGGAGAAGACAGCTGTCCTGGGACGGGATGCTGTGTGGCCACCTCAAGCTCTAGTTCAGCTTCATAATCCCCGTCTCACTCAGCAAGGTCAAACGCACAGCAGGTAATTGTTACTGACTGGAGGAGGATTCAGCTCGGTTTCACTTCACCAGCTCCTCTTTTGAATTAAATAAACTGTCACCATTGCTCTGGCTCCGTGCACGTCCATGGGCAGGTTTCTAAAAAAAAAAAAAAAAACAAAACAAAACCCAAACCAAAACGCTGTTAGGAGGCCAGAGCAACAGGAGCTGAAGGAAACCGTTCCAGCCAGAGGGAACCATGTGGCATGCCAGGAGGGGACTAAGGCTTAGATTTAGCCTGGGGACAGCCACCATGGGGCAGCAGGAGTACGGCAAGTACAGCCCTGGCCAGTCACCGTTGATGGAGCAGGTGTGGGCCCACTACCGAGGGTCCCTCCCCCAGCAGGGTGAACAGATCACTAGGTTTGGATCAGACAGGGTGGGGGGACCAGTGACACAGCCCCCAGCAAAAGACCCGGGGGCAGAGCATGCCAGGAGGCAGGGATTCACAAGCCAGGGCACAAGGAGAGCCGCCTGGCTGGTAATTCCAGGGCATTCTGCCAAAAGTTTGGGCACAACCTGGCCAGAAGCCCAGATGTTGAAAAAGCAGCGTGGAAAGCGAGGTCTTAGTAAGCCCATTAGCAGCCTGTGAGTTTCTCTGTCCTGGATCCCTCCCAGGTCTTGCAGAATGCGACTAACCCAATTTTCCTAGGGAAGTCCCATCTCCTTCCTCTTCAGATTCCCCTTCTCTCTTCCAGCAAGCAAAGAAGTACAGAGGTTCAGATCTTCTGAAACCTTCCACAATCACACCAGAGCAGTTCTTTCTCATCTTACTGTGACTCAGCCCAGCCAGGTGAAGAGCAGGAAGGAGGCAAACAAACAAGGACAAGGACCTTCTGGTGGAGGCGAGTGAAACAACTGGGCCAGACTCATGAGACCCAACCAGTGCGGACTCCACTGAGGGAAAGCTCCACTTAACACCAAGTTATGTTCAAATGATCCCTATCTCAATGGTTCACTGAGACCACTGAGGCACCACCTTGGGTGGCAAGGTCTGAAAGACGCTTTTAACATCTCCTGCAACAGTCTTTCACTTTTCACTCTTGCCCACATTTTGGAACTGATTTTTATTTAATTGGTCTTTGTTGCTGTTCTGAGATACAATGACAACTTTTCAGCAACTTCCAAGATGCCCTTTGAGAAGTGTGCTTTTCTGACCAGCTCCCTCCTGTTGTTTCAGTGGGAAGCCCAACGCACACAGCATTTAATGAACCTGCCAACAGCACCTAATTAATTACTCTTTGCAACATCGCTGGTTCACATTTGACTGATGGAAAGTGACCTACAAACTTTAAACAATGTCCAAAGCTTACCTGAGCCATTCTTCTGAGCCATCCCTCTTTTTAATAGATTATCATTATGTTACTTACAGTGGAGACAACTGAAGATGGAGAAGATGGTGATGCTTAAGCAAGGCAATGCTGTGCAGGAGCAGGGTCTCCCTTAACTCCTCTTGGTTTGTTTCTGGGGAGGAGAAATTTCCACACAGACTTTTTAGTGGAGTGGCTGAGAGGGAGAGTAGACCTTCAGAAAATTGTGATTACGATTTTACCTGAAAGAGATAAACCCTGGAGTACTCTAAGTTCACTAAAGGTTTTGCCAGTGACACACTTTGGTCCCTGTACTGACAGGTCAGGGTGTACGGGAAAAGGTGAAAGCTCTGGGGGTGCAGGAGTCCCAGCTCAGGGAGGGGGGGGGGGGGGGGAATTGTGCANNGGGGGGGGGGGGGGGGGGGGGGGGGGGGGGGAATTGTGCAGCCCCCTGCACATGCAGGAGCATCCCCAAAACACCACGCGAATACGCCAGGCATCCCGAGGCCTTTTGCTACGGAACAGCAAGGGGGGACCCTTCCCCCGCGGTGTCCCCTGCCCGCTGCAAGGAACGGCGGAGTCCAAGGCCGACCCCAGCCCCGGGCAGAGGCGGGTCCCGCCGCCGCTCCCCAACCCCCGGGGGCCTGCGCTCCCCGCCGCCGGCTGAGGACTCGCCAACCCCCGGCGTTGAAGCGGCCACCCCCAGCCCGACCCCGGCTCCCCGGCTCCGGGCTCCCCGGGAGCGCTCGACCCCGCGGGTGGCCCCGATCCGGCTCTGCCGGGCCGGCGGGCAAAACAAAGCGGAGACGGGGAAGGGAAAAGGGAGAGAAAGTGCAGCTCCTTCCTCCTCCCGGCCCTCCGCCTGGATCTCCCTGCGTGAGACAGCGCTGCGAGCGGATCCTGACCGGGGGCAGGGGGTGGAGAGAGGGAGAGGAGGGGGAGGAGGAGGACGGAGGGAGGGAGGGAGGGAAGGAGGGACGAACGGGAGCCTCTCTCCTTCCCTGGGCTGTTTTTTCAGTTTCCTGTCTCGCATTGTGCTCACAGCGGATATGTGCTGCGCCTACAGGTGTGTCCCCTCCTCGCAGCTTTTCCCCGGCTCCCCGGCGTAGGCTCCGGCTGTCGGGGGGCGGCGGCCGATCGCGACAGTCATGTGATGATTAATTTGCTCGCGGGGCGCTTTTTTTTCTCTCTCTCTCTCTCTCTCTCTCTGCTCTTTCTCTCTCTCTCTGCCTTCCCCTCCCTCTCTCCCCGCCGCTCTCCTCCTTCCTCTCGGAGGTGGCCGCTACCGCCGCCGCCTTCGTCCTGACTCCGGCTGCTGTGGCGGCGGCGGGGCCCGCCGGGAGCATGGGCGGCCGCCGGGGGCTGCCGTAGCGCTTCTGCCCAGCCCGCCGCTGCTCGCCCGGGGCTCCCGGCCACCGCCGCTCCCGCTCGGGCAACTCGGAGGGTCCGCGCCCGCGGGGCTGCCTCTCTCTCCCGCCGGCTCCTGCACCTGTTGAAGGTAACGCAGCCCCCAGCCCTGCCGCTGGGCGCCTGGGGATGGAGGTGGGGGGCGGATTTGGGGGTGAGGTCCCCCTTCTGTCGCCCGTTTCCCTCCCCCCCCCCCCCCCCTCCCCCCGCNNGGTGGGGGGGGGGGGGGGGTTTTGGGGGGGGGGCCCCCTTCTGTCGGCCCGTTTCCCCCCCCCCCCCCCCCCCTTCCCCCCGCTGCTGGAGCGGGAGCAACTTCCCTCAGCTGCGGCCGCCGGGGTGGAGGGGGCTTCCGCCGCGCTGCCCGCGCCCCAGATGGTTTTGGTTAAGGGGCTCCCAAGCGGCGGCGGCGGCTCCGGACTTTGAGCTCCTTTCCCAAGCTGCCGCCGCCGCGCAGGGCCGGGGGGAGGTGCGGGGCGGCGGCTCCTCCCGCCCGGCAGCGCCGGTGCCCGGCCGGAGCTCCCCGCCGCCGGAGCGCGGCCCCGCTCGGTTGCTCTTCGCGGAGTCGGGCCGCCCCCGCGGCGCGGCCGGGGTCGGTGGCCCCGCTGCGGCGACTGGCCCTGGCCCGGCGCCGGCCCCGCGCTCCCCCGGCGCGGGAAGGCGTTTGGGTTTTCCCGCAAAGGCGTCGAAGGCAGCTTTAAACTTTCTTTCCAAACTGTTAATTAGATACGCTGGAGTCTACTCGCGTTTCGGGCGGGCGAATGAAAGTTGCGAGGCTGGGAGGGCTTGTGACTCAAGGCGTAGTTATTCGGGAGCCGCAGAGCACCTCTGGCTGGGCTGGGCTCTACCTGTGACTTTGCCTTCTCCGAGGCTGCCTCAGTCGCGGTGACACCCGGAGACAGAAGGGATCAATAACGACGTGGGCCCTTTCAGGAACGTGGGTTCATCAGGCACTCGGGTGAATATACAAAGGAGGAAGCTTAAGTTTATCGTGTCGCTGAAATCTCATGGAAAAATAGCATTGCCTTTGTCTGGTGAATTCCAGCCCCACGGTCCCGTCCCTGTCGCCGAGCTCCTCACGGAATGATAACTTGCTTGTGGTGGAACTTGGTGCTTTTGTAACTAAGGCTGTTACCTTGAGTGCGATGATTAGCTTATTGAACACCAGAGGGAACTCTGAATAGGTAATTCATTCGAGGGAGATACATGCTTATTTTACTGTTTATGTTCTCATTACAATGGAATCTAGAAGGAAGCAAAGGTTGGTAAGTAATAGGCTGCTGGTATGTACCTAGGATTGGCTTCAGCTTGCTGTTCTTCTGAGGGTTTCGGTGCCAAAGCTGGGCTGAAAAGGTCTTTTTTATTTTTTTTTTTTCCTTTCCAAAGCTTGAAATATCTAACTGGCCTTGCAGGAGCGAGGTTGTGTACCGTGCTGTAGGCAAACCAGCTGCGTGACCTACTCGCTGCGAGCTGGGGAGTGGGATTAGATGTGGACTTGGGGCTGGTGCCTGATGCCTAGGGTATCTCTTGGGTGGCGAGGCAGACCCGGTGTGCTCCGCTACGGGGGCTGCCGCCTGCGCTGGAAAAGCCAGAGCAGAGACTCTTCCAGCCAAAACAAAAGGGAGGAAGTCTGCTCCCGAGCCTGGAGTGGTTTGTTCTTGCCTTGAATACTTGTGGTTCTGAAGCCCTGGCAGGAACTTAGTCTGATTGCATGTGAAATAGGAAATTCTTTCTTGGAATATATTACTTAGACCAATACAGGAAGTAAACGATGGTTGTGTTTGGGAAAGGAGTTTGAATAGTGGGTTCTCGTACCAAAGAGCTTTTTAAATGATCTGATATAACTGTTGAGAGGCTGGTGTCAACCCACCAAAATGTAAGGCTGTATTTTGTAGTAAAATGAGACCCTGAAACATGCACCTGAAGCCCTGGATGCTCATGATAGTCTGTACAACAATTTTTATAATCAGACTTCTTTGATAACCCTGGATTGTCGATGATGTGGCAAGGACAGCAATTAAGTACACTTGTGACGCTGACTTATGCTTCAGGAGCTGAAGCATCCAGCTGTTCATCCTGTCCCTTTGCCAGAGGTTGCTCTGCCATTCAGCCTCGTTTCCTATTGGACTTTGAGTGTGCCAGAGGTTACAGCCTGGCATATGAATGTAAACTGCATTTTATGGCTGCTCCTGTTAGTGTGTAATGTTGTGAAGCCCAAGTACCACAAGCTTCCTGTTCATCCCTCTGTCCTGGCAGAGGGTCAAAGCAAGCAGCTGGGGGTCTGCTACATCGTGCTGCAATTGTGAGATGGAGCCCGTGAGCACCTCAGTTCCTCTGAAATGGCAAATGTGACTCCAACGAACTGTCTCACACCATGTCTCGGTGGACAGTGGTAGCAGGGAGGCCGCTTGGCACAGGGAGAGGTTGAATGACCTTCTTGGTAGGTCTGACATAGCACACAGGGCTACGGGCTTCATATTGACAGAGCAGAGGGTGCACCCAAACAGCCCTCCTCTTCCTCTTCTCTTCCTCCATCCATTCTGTGAATTAGCAAGCGAATGGGCGGTGGGGTTTTTTTTATTCTCTTAGGCAGATCTTGCTTTGTCCATCTAACTTAGAGACCTATTCTGTAAAATAGCCTCACTGAGGGCACGGCCCTCTTCCACCTGTGTTTTCCTACAGCTGTTATTGGAAGTGGGATAAAGGCTTTAAATAGCTTTACAAAACTGGGAGCTGTTTGCCTTATATGCAGAAGCTCCGTAAGAACAAATCTACATTCTGAAGAGACACCTCTTCATGAATGCCTATTAAGAACAAAAATATTCCGGTGGCTTGTTGCTAATGGGTTTGGATGCTGACTTGGTTTTGAGAAAATGATCTGCACATTCATTTATTTTTATGAAGATGTAATACTAAGCATTTGTATTTCTGTAATGGCTATGATTTGGAACTTTTCATACACTTTTAAATTATTTATTGTATGAAGCACCGAATGAAGGTATTTATCACATTCTGAATATAGAATTACAATTGTAAAATTAAGGTAACAAGCTTAAATTGGGGTTTGCAACCTTAAGTTCTTGCCAGCAAGCAGTTAATGGCAATGTTAACTGCTAGTAAAGTAATTGCTACTGTTCTTCTACTGTCATTTTGTTCTCACTTTCCTCCAGTCAGACTGTTCCACAGAGATATAATGAATATTCACCAAAATAGCTTGGCATTGTCACTTATGCAATTCCTCATCAGATCCAATGTGTTGATGAGCTAATGTGCACTTGATTAAACATACTTGATTTATGCAAACAAAAACTGTAGTCCTTCTTGAAGTAAAGTTAGCACCTGCACAGCTGTTAGTGAGATGAGTCTAAATAATTAAGATGGAATTAAGTAAACAAACAACCTCAATGTGGTGTTCCTCCTACTTCTTTACCTTTATCTTTTACTTCAGCTCAGTAGTGGATATTTATTTTGGCTTTTCTTGCAAGTTTTCTTGTGAAACACAGGAAGCTGTGAAGCTCAGCTTATAGTGGGGGGTCCTCTTCTATTTAAATGGCTGATATTACAATAAAATAACTAATTAAAAAAAAGATCTTTATTAGTTATAATAAACCCGGGGTAACTAGAATTTGTGGAGTATTACTTCAAGAGTCTTTATTACTTTAAGAGGCTGGCTTGGACTTGACATTGGTTTGTTAATCCTTATTTATAAAAACCATAAACCAACACAGCCCAAGTAAGTCATTGAGGGGGTGTCAGTTTAAAAAAAAAAAATCCAAAACCAAACAAACAACAATATTTGTGTAGTAAGTAGTTTAACCTCCTAACCTCCTACTCTTTTCTTGGTCAAAACTGGTGTAGACAAAGTGGAAACAAGGAGTTGAAGATAGCAATTTTATCTAACCATCAATGACTTAGTGTTACAAAAAGCTCTCAAACTGTCTACAAAACCGTTTAGATCTGGCTACAAAAAGAGGCTGAGGAGTCCTTGCCCCTGAAGGCTCCAGCTGATGGGTGGAGGAGAGAGGGGGATATGTGCTTGCCCAAGCCCTGGAGCAGAGGGTAGACTGGAGAATCGTTTGGGGGTTAGGACTTATTTGTTTATCTGTTAAAATCATGTATTTCTCAGATTCTGCTTCTGCAGCGAGCTCTGTGGTAATATATAACTTCTATATCTCTGTCTTTCCTTCTCAGATGGTTGAGGGAAGACTGACTTGTTGACATAACATCCAGAACTGCCCGTGCTTAACAAACATTAGTAATGATAATTTAAAAAAACTTCTGAAACTAACTTGATGGCCAACCTCTGCTCAATTACTCAGTCTGGGGCTGCCTAACGTGGGGCAGAGTTTGTTCCCAGGAATGTGTCAGCAGAGCTGTGGTCACCAGCCACGTGCTTATTTGGACGCTTGGTTTCTCTTTGGAATTTGGCTTCTGGGAGGTGGCGCCTGTGTGGATTGATGATTAGCTCTGTGCTGAGCTCTCCAGACTTAGGAGCTTCAGTAATCTTCAGAGGACAGAGTCTACCCAATGCCTTCTAAGGCGCTTCCAACCTGCTCCACTTTTGGGATTAGCTTCCAAGTTTCTCCCTTTTTGGGTTCTCTTTTGACATGCCCTCTTCCGTTTCCTGCCCTTGGGCAAACAGCTTTGCCGTCCTGGAAACAAGTGTAATTGGTAGTTTTGATTTATTCAATCAATGTGTGTCTTCTCCAAAAATTTAGTTATCTAATTAAAATCTTGTTTCTACTGTTTCGGTTGCATCACTCGTTTAAGGCCATGGGTAAAAAGTGGAGGCATCTTAGTAATTTGCAGTGAATGGATTTTGTGTTACTTGACAGTCACAGTTCTCTTTGTTACAGATATGCCATCTTTCTTTCTTTCTGTTAAAGTTCTTTAAAAACCTCAGTCCTACAGTGAACTGGGAAGCTGTGGAGAAGTTTTCCCCCGCAGCTGTCCTTCCTCTGTTGCTGTGCTGGACCTGCCCAGGTAGACCTGTCGGGAGCTCTCTGCCCAATTTAAGTACATCATAACTGCTGGTGATCAATGTGATTTGAAATAAAACTGTGGGATTTTTAGCACTTCAACTAAATTCTTACAGATTTTACCTTAATAGAACAAGCTACGTTCATCATTATTGCTGAATAGACCTGGCTAGCCTGTTTCTTGTTAAGCTGAATTAGCTCTTCATGCCAATTTGGATAGAAGGAAGCTCTCCTAAACCTGACACAAATCTTCCTATGTCTAGAGGGATCGTTTGGGTGATAGCTGGGTCACTTGGAGAAGTGAACAGAGAAATCAAGTCTTCTCACATTTCAAGCTTAACCTTCTATCTATGGTGATTGACTGTGCTTTAAATATTAGAAATTTCAGGAGTCAACTCCTCACATCCTTTGCTCTAGGGCTCTTGTTTACCTTCTGGATAGAAAGAGGTAATGTCTGGTTTCTTAAACTGACAGATGTATGTAAGAACTGTGTATAAAGAAGATCTAGCTCTTACCTTCCTATGTGCATTACTATTTAGAATTTATGCAGTATGAGTTCTTAAACCAGTGTTTGCCCAGTGGGAAAGTTGTGATTATTTAGCTATGTTTAGCCATGTATTCTGCCCATAAAGGGCAGGAACCCCCCCCCACACACATACATTGATTTGGCAAAAAGGGCGGAACTGAAATATGAGGTGAGATCTCCCATCCTGAATCAGAAAGACAATTTAATAATCTTTTACTTTTACAGCAAATAAAAGATTCTTTTTTGAAGACACATGGTGCCTGGAATGGTTAATAATAGTAGGCTATGGTTTTCCTCAGCTTGTAATACTTAGTCCTTTCCCTTTAATGGATCTGGTGTGGTCATTGCAATTGGAAGTCCAAACATCAGAAGACTGTTAATTTGTCCTTCCTTAATATGTTGCTACAACGTGCGCTGAACTTACCTGCAGTGTTCATTTAATCAGTATGGTTGTTATAAACTTTAGTGTTGGACCTGTTGAATGGAAAGACAGCGAAAGAAAGAGTTTAACCTCTCTTCTTTCCAATCTTGTGGGATTAGTTAAGTAGTTAAAAAGAAAAATCTTTAAAAAGTTTTCCTGTGCTATTTTGATTCATATCATCAGCAATTGGACCTTTTTCCCTCATGAACTGACTAAAAACCCATGCAAACTCTAGTTGGGTTCATGATGCGTGCACATCACTCATTCCTGTGTAAGTTACATTTCAGTTGCTTTTCTAGGTTTGTGTGACTTTTGGGATGTTTATTTTTCCTCCCAAACATTCTAAATGGAGGTGGTTTTTCCTGAAAGACTTTTACTCTTGCAGGAAGTGTCTTTGTGAGTACTTGTAAGAAGTTTTTTCAAGAGTCAATAACTCTACAACCACAGAGCTGCTGTGTGCTCCAGATGTCTCCTTCTGCCCACCCATGCTGTTAACACAAAAACCCAAAAGACTTCACTTGCCATGGCAATCCCATAGCACTAAATGGTGGTATGAGCTCACTTATTAGAGAGGTGATGTTTATGTTTATTAACAGATGACTTCTTTGTTTGACGTTTAGCTGGGGGAAGGTCTGCAAGCATTTCACAGTCTGTACATTTAATTCAGTGTTCAGAAACATTAGTGAAAATGCAGAGCAATACCCTTTTGGAATGTTGGGGTTTTTTTGTTGTTTGCTTGTTTTGGCTGAGGGTTTTTTGCTTGGGTTTCTTTTTTTTTTGTTGTTGTTGGGTTTTTGGGTGGTGTGGTTTTGGTTTTTTTTGAGACTGTCATTCAGAGTTTAGGGTCAGAGGAGCCATCAAGTCCTGTAGTTGTTGGACCATCTCACTCCGCTGTTGCTCATGGGCAGAACAAATCCTTGGACTAAAGTATACATTATCCTGAAAATACTGAGAAAAAGAGAATACATCTTTAAGAATGTTGTTCCTGTTCTTTTCTCCCTGTTCAGATTTATATCTCATTTCTAGCAGGATCCTCTATGCTTTTGACTTGTATCTGTTGGTCCCTTTTAAATCTTCTTGTTGGCTGTATTAAAGTGGATTTTATCGCGCTTTTTTTTTTTTTCCCCCCTGTAAAGGTGATCAAGTAAGCTGTCAGTTGTCTGTGCAGGTTATCAGAAGGACTGAATCTGTAAATCTGATTATACATAATTTTTTTTTTTCCCCTCTGGATGCAAATTGTTTTTATGCCTCTGCACTGCATATTCTCTAACTTTCAACATCTTTTGAGCATCGACCATGGGACTGTGAGCAGTATTTCGGTGCCGCTCATTAGCACTGCATACCCCATCCCACCCTGTTCAGTATTTCCATTTGCTCTCATATCTTTGCATCCATGAACAACATCAGCCCTTTTAATACCAAAGAAGCTCCAAGCGTGATGCTTAGTTGCATGGCTATGATGACCTCTGCATCCCTTTTGGTCTCCTTGCTTCTTAAGGTCATGGTCCTCTGATTTGCAAGCCTTATCTGCATTCCTTATTACTGGGTACATAGATCTGCCTTCAGATATCTTAAGATTGCTTTGGCTGGAATGAGCCCAACTTGGCAAGTAATTGAGATAGCTGATTGTGTGATCTCCTTCCTATTTTTATCTATCATGCTGTGGGTCCAGAGGATGGCCATGAAGATGATCAGAGGGCTGGACCACCTATGCTAAAGCGATGTCTTAGAGGACAGGCTGAGAGAGTTAGGGCTGTTCAGCCTGGAGAAGAGAATTCTCCAGGGAGATCTTATAGCAGCCTTTCAGTATCTGAAGGGGGCCTACAGAAGAGATAGGGAGGGACTCTTTATCAGGGAGTGAAGTGATAGAACAATGGGTAACAGTTTTAAACTGAAAGAAGGGAGATTTAGATTAGATATTATGAAGAATTTTTTTTTTTTCTGTGAGGGTGGTGAGACACTGGAACAGGCTGCCCAGAGAAGCTGTGGATGCCCCACCCCTGGAAGTGTTCAAGACCAGGCTGGATGGGGCTTTGAGCAACCTGGTCTAGCGGGAGGTGTCCCTGCCTGTGGCAGGGGGGTTGTAATTCAGTGATCTGTAAGGTCCCTTCCAACTCAAACCATCCTATAATTCTAAATCATATAATCCATTAATTTTACCACCAAGGGCATACTTATTTCCAGGTATCTAATAAAACGGAGCATAGTTCTAGTCATTGTGAACTGCAGAAGGAGCATTGCAGTTGCACAGTGACATTACTCAGTAATGAGAACTTTTTTGAGGTCTTTGAGTTAACTAATTTTTCATCTATTTGGCCTATATATTTTGATATCTTGTTTTTAAAATCCTGTGGATTTTGTGTTTGCTGGCTGTTATGTCCCATCTTTAAGTCTTCGATTGCTGTATTCAGTGTGAAATCAATAGATTTGACCTTTTTAATCTTCCCCCTTCTGCATTTATACAGTTAGAAATGAGAAGTTTTCTACGATGTCTTTTGATGCTAGCTCCAAAATGATTCCTTGCTTAGGGGATACCTATAGACCCTCTGAGCAAGCTATTTCTCTTTGATTGTGTGTGTTGCTCAGTCCCTTGTCTCATGTCTTCTCTGAAGCATCTTTTCTGTATCTCTCCCAGCAGGAACAAGTACACATCAAAAGGCACTTCATCCTGGAAGCTATTTGCACAGAAGCCTGAGCCCCAAGAAGTCCCTTTCACTAGTGGTGGTCGTGCTGCTCAGGTGGGCTAAGAATTTATTTAAACTCAGGGTTGGTGTGGTTTTGGTTTATTTTTGACCTCCATTCCTTCTTCCAGAGCAGCATCTTGCTTGCTTGAGAAGGAGGAGGTCCCCTTGTAGAGCACTGCAGTGCGGTTGACTTGGTGCATCAACAAGAGAGATGGCCACTGGGGGTTTCTGTGCTTTGGGCTTAGGTTGAAATATTACAGCCTCAACTTTAGTGCAATAATCTGCCATGAAAATGTATTTACTTTGTAATTGTCCTGGATACTGTCTCATTTAATAGTGATTTTTATGCATATTTTTATACCTCCTGAACCTGTAGTGTAAAATGACATTAAGCAACTTGTGTGTGTGAATCATCTCCAAGGTAACTTAGTTATCAAAACATAGTATCTCAATTGCTCAGAGTAACTCTTTCCACTTCTCTAATTGCACTTTTGCAATCTGTGTTGCTTATACTGCTGCTGTTCAAATTATTGTGTACAGGTGTACTCGGTAAGGACTTTCCAATTTACTTTTCCCAGTTGTAGCAATTAGTTATTACCTTTTCATTTTGATCTTGAGGCTTGTAAAATAAGTGAGTAAATGTAAACAGCATCCTTGAAACTAAACTCTTAATGGTATTTTGGTCTAGTGATAATTTGAAGAGGCAGCCTGTGTTTTCTGTTGTCGCTGGCATAATTAATCTACTTGAATTATACTTGAATGGGAACTCAGATATCAGAAGAGGGTTTAGCAGCCTTGGAAGTTAGGAGCATTTGAATGAAGCAGAACTGAGGAGTTCCTGTACATTGTCATTCACCTTCTTGGGAAAAGAAGAGGCTGGTAAATTTGTGGCCAGAAACGGCTACGTACTTGCTTCCTCACTGACTTTTCTGTTTTACTTGCGTCTTTCATGTACAGTAACTCGTCAGGGTGTTTGCTGCTGTGGCTCTGTCCCAAACTGAACTGCTCCAACACTGCATTAATAGTTCAGCAGCACTGGTCACACAAACGGGCCTGTCTACTGGAATACAAGAAGAAGTCTGGGCTGCTTTGTGTGGGGATTTGGTGTCCAGGGTGCCACCCATGCAATCCGTTGTATGCCACAGGGTCCTATAAGTTTCTTTACTGAGGACCTGATGCATTCTGGTTTTGTTTCTGCCTTTAGCAAGTCATTTCATTTCTCTCTGATTTTTTTTTTTTTTGATGTTGCATCTTTTGGGGGATTTTTGGGGAATCTGTGGATAAAAAATACAATTTAGTGGTGGTTTTGTCATATATAAGTAGGGCAAGTGGATGCTGCAGCATTCCTCTTGACCTGGAAGGGCAGGGGCCAGCTAATTCTATAAGCTGTCCTACCTCCTCGCCCCTATGCAAAAGCAGACCTGCAGCCCCAGATTTCCTGGCTTGAGCAAAAGCTTCCACAAAGCGCTTTCACGTCAGACTCTCCATACCCACAAGGGGACTTGGCACAGGGGAGTGTTTCTGTTCCAAGTGGGTTAGCAGCGTGCACAGCCCATCATTCAGTGATAGGAAGTCTTTGGTGGCAGCTCTGCTCTAAGTAGTTCCTGCCATCACAGGCCAGGAGCTGCTTGGTTGTGCTGCCATGAGTGCTTTGTGGAGCTGGCTCTGAAGTGGGCAGGAGAGCTGATCTGGTGTTATGCTATATTATATGTAATTGTTCTACGGCTTTGAAAAAAAAAAAAAGTATTTAAAAGTTTCAGTGCATTACTGATGTGTTTCACAGCATGGCCCTGCAAACACATATTATTTTGCAATGTTGGATCAAGAAGCTGGGAGGCAAAAAAAAAAAAGAGGATTCAAGACCTGTTTAAACTAATTTTGTTGCCAAATTCTTTGTGTTATCAAGCCCCGCCTGTGTCTGTAGCTCTCTTTCTTTCCTGCCGGTCCCTTCCTGGGTGGCCTTATTAGTCGGGGAAGAGGAGGCTTTTGCAAACAACGTTGGGGTGTTGAGCTTGTGCTTTCAATAGCAGCCGTGCCCCTGTGTAGCTTCACTTCCATTGGGAATAATATGAGGCTGAACGCAGCCGTTTTGCATAGAACTGGCTACTGCCTTTATTCTCGATGGCTGCTCTAAATATAGTGTCCTTATGCACCGTGTGGGGGAGCTTTCTTGGTACCTGTTGGTTTTCATTCTCAGCTAGTGACCTCCTGTGCACTGCTAGTGTCCTCTGTGGCGTTAACCACGCACATAGTCATTTCCTTTTCCCTTTCACCTCATTTGAGAAGGACTGCTCTTGAATCTTGTAAACGGGGTGATAATTTCAAAGCAAACAACTTCCAGTCCTTTCTTGCCAACTTTTGCCCACAAGGTATGCAAAGTAAACAGAGCAGTTGGGAAATTAGTTGTGTACCTTCCCTCCTAGTGCAAGGCATCCCAGTGGTTCGTAGCCCTAATGAATAAAGGGAGAGAATGAGATTGGTACACCCAAGTTGTGTCTTAATGTATGGAGCCATTACACAGATCATTCATACTCTTAAGAAGCTTTGGCAAAAACTTGTAAAATGTGAGGCTTTAAAAACGCTCCACTATTCATGTATTGAACATAAAGGTGTTTTATTGCTTGCAGGAGAGAAAGAAAAACAAAATATCAAGGATGGGATAAGAGATATAGATAATTTTACTCACATATAAAAAGTAACTTTGAAGAAAGCTTTAGCTAAATATGAGGATTCTTACCTCTGCTAAGCTTATGGAGGAAGCTTAGAAGCATTTCTGTGTGCTACCATGATGTTTAGCAGTTTGATTTGGAAACTGTGGGTCTGGATGCTGGAATGGCAGGTTCACAGCAGTCACAGGGTACATTAGCTGCAACAGGATATGCAGATGCCATCATGGTGTATTTATTCAAGGAGACAAGTGTAGGCAACTATTAAAAAATGTGACCTTAATACATTGATAAAGACATGGTTAACACTTAATATATTTAGCTCCAGCCTAGTTACTGAACAGCCGTTGCCAATTGAGCAATAGGTAAATTTGTTCAATGCAAAAACTCTACCTGAGGTTATCGACCCGGAGGCTCAGCTACAAGGGGGTGGTGTAGCTGTAAAGAGGAATAACCATTATGTGATCTCCTCCAAATGAGAGAGGGCAGGTCCCGAGTGTACGAGGCTTGCAGGAATTCAAATCCGCAGTTGAATTATAATCTAATGAGGCCATGAGCAGAAACACAACTTTCATTTAAAGTTCATGTGCATGGCAGCACAAATAAAAAGCTGGAGCCCACCTGTCCCAAAAGGTCTTTCATTAGGAATTTTACTTCCTCAGCATGCTCCAAAGGGCAGTAATACAACAACTCAGAGCAGCTCTCCTTCACACATTCGTAGGTAGCTCTATGCATAGAGAGATCCCTACTCCTTTTCAGAAATAGGGTCTCAGATATTTAAAAAAAATAAAAATTACATATATTATATATAATATGTGTAATATATTTTATAGTTACAATTGATGTGTTTTTAAAAGCAAATATGTTCTGTTATGTGAAAACTTTTCTGTCATTTTTCCCAAGTGAGGATTTTGAAACTCACTGAAAGTTGGGGCTTTCTTAATAGAAATTCCTTGAGTAACATAAACGTTAACTCAAAACACCTGAAAGAATGTTACTTTTCTGTCTTCTGAAATATTTCAGTTGTTCTTGTGCCAAATGCAGAGCAGTGAATGCAGCTGTAAGAGGCTAGTTTGGCTGTATTTGTAGTCCCTTGAATGCGTGAGCTGATTATTTTTTATTTTAAAATACAGAATTAATGTTAAGATCTTATGTTTATCTGAAAGGAGAGGAAATATTATAATTTGAGTAAATTTTATATATATGTATATATTAGCCACAAGGTAAGGATTATGTGTTCCTGGAATAATTTCTTTTTAAGTAGTTGTGCTTCAATAAAGCGTAAGATCAAACATCCCAAACCACACAGTAACTTTTTTTGCTCTTTAGTTAAAATTGACGTATATTTTTTTCCTAAGTGAAGTTATGAGTATCCTCTTCACACATGTAAGAGAGATTAAGAGTTGAGGTAGCCTTCTGCTTAGCCTAGCCCCCATTAAGCAATGACTGCTTTATGAGATTTGATTCATCATCTGCTTTTTACCTGTGAATCCCTGATGAGTTTAAAGCGGTCCAGGTAAGTGCAATTACAAATGTGATGCAGATCGTACCAAAGCCAGGAGATCAGCAGGCTGGAAGTTTTGTGTCTGAGCTACAAATCATCAGAGTAACCTTCTCTTCAGTGCATACCCTTTCCTACTCTCTGCCTATCTTCTGGGGCAGAAAAGGCAGCAGTACTCAGTGGAACAGACTGTACCTTCATGGCTTACATTGTGTAAAGATCAGCAAACCATGTAGGAATTCAGATTTTTGTTTATTTTTTTGTCCTCTGAGTGGCTGTTTGAATGGCTTTCCTCTCGCTCTGTGGTCAGAGAAGACAATGTCTTAACTACTTCTCTGTCACTATTACAATAGCTCCTTTTTTTTGCAGAGTCTAAAGATGGTTCTTCAGATTGTATATGATAAGTATAGTGAGGACAATGTTTCTTTTTCATCCTTTCTTCTGGAGAAATCTGGCAGCAGTTTGCTGAGTACTGGGAAGGTTGGCTAATGGGAGCAATCCTTGCAGCCATTTCATATTCTTTGTCTGTTTGAAGTGAGAGATAAAAAAATCTAGATGGCATCTAGGTTGGGTTTTATCTTTTTGGTGTGATGAGGCTACAGATGTGAAAGTTTTGAGAAGGCTTTAATATTTTTCCTGTTGGTAATTTTATTTATTAATATCTATGACCTACTTAAATAAGATGGATCCGTGTACCTCAAACCAAATAGTTGATTGCTTTCCTCAATCATGCACTTGGGTAAACTCAAAACATGCTGAAAAGATGAATGAACTGAAGTTGTGGAGATAGACTACACCAAATCTCAAGCCGCCTTGGGTGAACTCTGAGAGAGAAATTAATTTTCTCCTTTGGCTTAGAAAGAAAGGGGGATTTGATCCCCCGTGAAGGTGTAAAAAGCACGATGCTGCCTCATGTTCCCACTTGGGAGTTGTTCTTTGTTGTTAGATCCTTTTTCAGAAGAGCAGGTGGCTGCCATTTAACAGGAGAGCAAAGTGAATCCCATTTGCCCAGTATCAGAACTGGGGATTTATTCCTCAGGCCTGGCAGATCCAGAAATCACGTGTCCAAAGGCCTTTGTGCTTGGAGAACCTCTGGGGTCTCCTGGCTGAAGGATGACCCTCATATGGTGGTTTGGATCTATATCATACACAAATTGTATAGCTTTGACTAACGAGAACACACTAAGATGACACTGAGTGGATGTTTACATGAGAAAATTAAATTGTGAGTCTGTACAACTGGGTCCAATTAAAATAAAGAATCACCACATCAATCACAAGCAGAGGCATGTGAAGGAAATCCTTCGCCAGCATTCCTTGGGAGTACAGCAAATGCCTCGCTGTTCCTGGAGCACAAAATCATTCCTCCCTCCTAAAGAGCATCTAAATGCTTTTAATATTGACCAGGAGATTAAAAAAGCCCCAACAACTAAGCGTAAAGCTCGGATCCTATTACTGTATTGAATAGCTATTAATATGGCTGCTGTGGGAGATGTGGCAGGAAAGGAAGCGCAGCTGCCCATAGCTGCAAACATAAGAGCTTCTAAAGTTTTAAAATGCTCCTGCTGCTTCCTCCCACGTCAATACTACCTGCCATCCTCTATTTGTATTTTGTGCGTTGACTTGGGAAAAGATTTGATTTGACCCTACAGCACAGCTTGAGGAACCGGCTGTACAGAATATTAATATCTAATCTAGTTTCATTAACATCAATTTCAGGCGTGCATTCCAGAGGGGGTTAACATTAAGCTGTTTTTAACCACAGCAATATTGTACAGATTCCTTGCCCCAACGCACCAGCTGGTTTGCACTACGTTTTATGGTGCAGGAGACAAGAAACAGGGTTCCTCACGGAAAGGGAATATGGCAGTGGAAGTTCTGAAAGCACGGGGAGGTTGTAGGCACTGGGTGGGATGTCTCTCACAGAAAGGTCTGGCAAAAAAGTGGCAGGAGACCAGAGGGGTGGCTGGTCTTGCCTGTGCTCTCTCTTTGGTTTCTGATATTGCTGCTTTCCTCAGGTTCTTTGTCCCCATCCCACCTCCGCTCTCTTGTGGACTTTGGCTTGTCTGTCTCTTGTTGTGGGTTGCAAGCTTTCAGCCGGGCTGTGTGTCTGGGGGGGTCCCACTTCCTGCACCCACCTAAGCCAGCAGTGGTTGTGTGGCCACGTGCTGGAGGCAGACACAGCAATGGCCTGATCTCCCGTAAGACCACCAAATGATGTCATTAGACGTTAGATTTTTTTATTATTATTATTTTTTAAACATTTTTTTCATACAATTCACATAAGCAGCCTTGCAAGAAGTGAATGAACCATATCTTTCTTTCTTTCTCCACTCTTTCCACCACATAAAATGCCATAATGAGGTGGCAGCGATATTGTTGTACAAATGCCTCTATGCGTGAAATTAGTGTGCTTCCAAAAAAAACCCTAAACCAGAAAGACTCTGCAATGTTTGTTACACTAAGTTAGGCCTATGACATTCTATCCTCTGAGAAATATTCCTGCATAGGATCTAGTTATCCAGCTCAGCAACATGCATAATTCCTTCCCCTGCCCCTAGCTCTGAGTTGAGACTGGATTTTGTGAAGGTGTCTGCAGAGGAGTTTTATGCATTGAGCCATATGAAGAGAAAAGGTTAAAAATTGTTGTTACAGCAGCCATGGAAAGCTATAGCATAAACTCTTACTGCTTTAAAATATGAAAAAAAAGTGGTGTCTTTTAAATATCAAAGGGATTAGTATTAATCCAGCACTTGTGATTTTCTTAAATCATGTTATTTGCATAATAATACTCGCCACCTGCTATATCTTCAAAGCGCTTTTCAGGCATTAACTAATTGATCTTTGTAACACCCCTGTGATGTAAAGACCTGTTATTATCCCCACTCTGCAGATGTGGAAACCAAGACCCAGAGTAGTTGAAGGAACTTGTTGGGCGCAGGGCTGAGACGGTGGCATCGTGGGTGCCAAGTCCCTATTGTCCTGTCTTCCGACAGTTCCCACTCACAGCACTTCCAGGGGCAGATGTGCTTTCCTCTCACCTGCCTTTATTTAGGAACAAAAAAGACACCAAGTTCT
Organism: Scolopax mira; assembly: GCA_004320125.1. Classification (NCBI taxonomy): domain Eukaryota; kingdom Metazoa; phylum Chordata; class Aves; order Charadriiformes; family Scolopacidae; genus Scolopax; species Scolopax mira. Next base: position 55,578 of record BJBW01000692.1, on the reverse strand, counting down.
TGGTGTCTTTGGAGGGACAATTTTGGGGGATGTTTGTTTGTTTTGATTATTTTTTTTAGGTTGTTTTGCTAAATGATTTTGCTCTGTTTTTTAGTCACCCTATAGTCAAAGACATGTTAGACAGAAAAGCTGCTTACAGCTCCTTATTGTCTGTGTGCACCACAGCGATACTAGTCGAGAGCTATTAAGTGTATTTTTCTTTGTTCAGGACTCAGTATGGCCTTGCTATTAGGAGCCTTTCGGTCAAATTTCCCCCTGCTTGTCAGAAAAAAAAAATACTAACATGGAAGTGACAGGGTGAGTTGCCCCTTGTTATAAAATTTCAATACCTATTCCCGTCCCGCACTGGCAGTGAGCGGCAGGGGCTGCCAGAAGAGCAGCCGGTGTCCGCAGCGAGGGATGCTCAGGTGGTGGGAAGTTGGGATGCTGCTGCCTCCGGGATGGCAGCGTGTTCCCTCCCTGTGGACATCTGTCTCCTGGGTTTCCTTCACCCTATGTCTGGAAGAGCCACAGGCACTTCTTGTCCCAGCCCTGGGTTGTGTGGGTGACGTGTGTGTCTCACCACCCTCCGCTGCCACTGTCTTCAGACCAGTTGGGCCTTGATAACTATTGTGTACATGGAGCAAAAATAGGGCAAAAAAAGGAAGACAGGCAGGTGTCACGTACCTAAGTCAAAGAACAGATATTAAAAACTCTTTCATGGGTAATAGTCTGATGGGGAGTTTAAAATGGGGTATTAAAAATATATATTGCAGTCGCTTTAATCTGTCAGTGTCACTTTAATACTTAGTGCAAGGGCTTAATATTAAACTATATGGATTTGGTTTTACAGATGTTTCAGTGGCGTTATCTCCAAGCAGGAAAATAGATCTTGGTGGTGGAGCATCGGAGCCCATCGGCTCAGGCTCACACTAAACCATAGGAAAAGCCCGTGTCATGGCAGATTTCAGGAGAGAATTCCAGATAACGTATGGTTTCCCCAAGCACAGTGCCCGGGCCCCCGTGAGGGCTGCAGCGGCAGCAAAGTGTCAGATGATGTCAACAAGTTAGGGACATGGTTACTTATACTGACTGTAGTTATTTGGCTAAGCAGGGGGCTGGGGGAGACGAGGAGGGGGAGCACAAGTCACTCTGAATTTCTTTGTACTGCAGCCGGGACAGATGGGCTGTAATCTCTCTTCATGGCACAAATTACAGGGTTTTCCAGACCCTCAGATGCTGGGCTGTTGACTTCTTTTCAGTCTCTTGGATGTCATCTCCACAGAGCCCAGGTTGTGGGCACAAATGGATCCTCTTCAGGTGAGAGTGTCGCTTATCCCATGAGGTGTTCTCTCCGTCTTTTTTGGCATCTTCAGGTGAAAGGGTGAAACTAAAGAGTCCCCATATGAAACACTGCTCAGAGAAGGAAGGGCAGCTCAGGAGAGGGAGGAGAGAGGGCAAAACCCTGGTTGTGCTCTGAGTGATGCTCGGCAGAAAGGGAAGCACTCCAGGGCTGATTAATCTGCTAATGATGTGTTTGAAGATGGAGAAGTGAAATACAGGGTAGGTCATTTAACAAGAAGCAGGGCTGGCAGCATGGGGTAGGGCTTGAGGGATGATAGGAGCCGGTCAGGGTCTGGGGAGGCTTGTGGGAGGCATCATTCCAGCTGTGCTCCCCTGGCAGGGGCGCGTGTGGTGCTTGGGAGAAAGAAGGGTTTGGCCACGATGTCCCCCATGCTCCCACCAGCTGTGGCAGCATCTCTCTGCCTCCTTCACCGCTGGAGAATGGGGCAGCTCTCACACTGGCAGGAGCTGGCTGCTCCGAGGGTTTCAGGGGGAAGTAGCCATGCTCACAATACAATCAGATTGTATTACATTTCTTTTGTGGCCAAGGGCACGATGGCTTGGGCAGTCACCTCAGTTGCAGCTCTTATACTTGGGGAGTCCTGAGGGAAGAACCGACCACAGTTCACTGCGGTGCTGCTGGGGCTGGTGGCAAGGCAGGGGTTGAACTTCCCCTTGCCATGCTCTGCACAGGCTTTCTGGCATCTGAAGGGACCAGAGAAAATGGGAACTTGTAACCCATCTTCCCTTTCCTGCTTTTGCTGCTGAGGGTAAACATAGACCATCAGATCATATCAGAATTATAATGTAGACAGTGATGGCTTCCAAAATGTCAAACAGGAGTGTGCCCTCTCTCTCAAGGGAGGGCATACGAAAGGAATGTGTAGAAATCTTATTTTAACATACTTGTAGTCAGAGCAAAAACCTTTTAAACCCAAATCTATAGCTTATCTGTCCCTCTCCCCCTTAAATTAATCAAAGGAATAAAAATATTTTTGCCACTCAAACTTATGTTTGAGACTTGGGATTAATTTTTTAAGCTTGATGTTTATGAAGGTTGCAGGGCTGTCTGCAGCGATGAATGACGTATATTCAGCTGAAGCTTCTTCATAGCATCCCATCGGAGGGCCTCACTTATGGGCAGCTGACAGCATCAGGTGCAACTTATTCCCAGCCTTTGGATCAGCCAGTGCAAATGTTATTATTTTTTTTTTTCTTCCTGTGGATATATACTTAGTTATGGGACATTGATGACAGCTTTCCAGAAAACCTGGGCACATATCAAATAATGATTACTTTTGATCTCTCTTCTGCTGGCCTGTAACAAACTGTCAACCCATGGGAGAGTCTCAGCAAACTCATTTTATATAAAAGAACATTTAAAATAATGGAAAACGGGTTTGGGGAGGCATCTGAAGAGGCCAAATAGAGTTCATCCTGTGTCACAAGGCAGAACGAACTGTGGTTAAGCTGTTCGTTACAGATGCTTATTGAAGCTTTTCTCCAGACCTCTGTCAGGGAAGACTCTGTAGCTGCCTATTGCTCTGCTCAACTGTTATTACTGTGAAGTTTCTCCTGCTGTTCATCCTGCAACTCCTGGATACAATTTAGGTCTCTTGTCTTTAATAGACATGGTGAATAGTTCATTCCCTTCCTCTGTGAATAATTCCTCTCTATTTGTGTACTCAATAAAAGCTAAATCACTTGCCAATAATTCTTGGGCCCTTGAAACAGTGAGAAAGCAAGCTTTAAAACTGTTTAAAGTTTTCTTCAGAAACAATACTGCATTGGCAATTTATACAGCCCTGAATTTGTTTGTGAGCTGCCTCTGTAGACTATGTAACTGGCTAGGTTTGTTTAGTAAACTTTTTAAAACCTCTCACCTTCTAAAAACCAATTGTTTCCAGGCTGGGATTATAAATGGAGTTCTGTGCCTCTCATTTGTTTAATTTTGCTGTGAACAAAAATGCTAGTGTCTTCATTCAAGGGCCTGCCTTGCTTTGTACCGGCTGATTTACAATACAATGTGTAAATATAGTAGCAGCCTGGAACAAAGGAGAGCCTGTTTATCCAAACAAATTTGAGGGTGAGGGTGAAGAGGTAAATTGCAGCCTGTTCGCTGAACTGCAGCTTGAAAGCAGAACGGAACAACTGCGCGGGGACGCGATGGGCAAAATCATCCTCAGGGGTTTTGTCCCTGTAATTTTAGGGTAGCGCTGGCCCAAGGAGCCAAGGCGAGCTCTTGGGGCACCCAGGTCCTTCCCGGCCCTTTGGAGGAGCTTCACCAGCAATTAAAGTTTTTTTGGGTTTGGTGTTTTGTGTTTGTTTTTTTTTTTGTTGTGTTTTTGTGTTTTTTTTTTTTTTTTTTTTTTTTTTTTGTAGCTGGATTTTGTGCCCTGCTTGGAGCAGTTGTTCCTCTGTAGGCAGTTGTGTGGAGTCCAATGTAACCTCTTGGCAGGTCTCATCGCCGCAGCTCCCTCGTCTGCAGCGTTTTAGCCAATTACTTTACTTGTCCTGAACTACAGCCAGCAAACACATTTCTCAGATTTAAGTATTCTGGGTATTTTGGCCTTATTGTTAAGCTTGTGTATTTCAGCTATAACAGCTAAGTCTATTAGCAAAGAGATTAAATTGTGTAGAAGTTATATTGCCTTGTCCAGACACGAAAAATAAATTGTTAGAAATGGGCTTCTGTCCAAGATGTGATCGCTCCCAGAAAATAAATTGGACGAAAGTACTCACTGCAGATCTTTGCTAAAAGGCAGTGCCTTGCACACTCACTTCTTATGCTTCCTATAGATGAGTTCACTACCTAATTACAAAACCCAAAAACGTTAAAAAGAATGGTCTATCAAACTCGGATGGATAATGTTTCCTAACTTTGGCTGTGATAAGGGTCCGGGTTGCTGAAAATCTACTTTTTTTTTTTTTTCTTTTCTGCTTCTGCTACTATGTAACAGCTTCAACCATTGATTTGCAGAGCAAGGAAGGGTGGTTGTAGCTGGGAAGTAAGGGGAACGCTTCTTTAATGCAGCTCATCAGCTCCTTGGCTCAGTGGCACCCTGCATGCTGTGTAGTATTTACTGTCCTATCAAGCAACATGAAGTTTCATCTGTCCTTTGTTTTCCTGCCCATTAAGTACAAAATTCATTTTGTCTTTGCAGAGCCTCCTTCTAAACTTTACTGAGTTATAAATTATAGCTTTTTTGAAATCTTCAGCCTTGCCTGTGGGAAGAACACTTTAATTTGGTTTAACAGTAGATGAGTAATCTAGCTACATGTAGTGATTTTCTTCAGTTCAGCTGCAGTCGGCTTCTTATTCCAACTGTTCCACTAAAATTTCAAAGGTGGCAATCAATTCACAGCCAGCCTTGTTTATCCTCCTCTTGATTTTTCTTGGTCTCTGACACTGAAGAGAGCTCTGTCTTATAAAGCATGTATGCAGTATTCCTGTTAATGGTTTTCAACACAATTTTGTTAAGTCCGGGTGCTGACCTGGTTCTGCTTCGTTCAGCCCTTGCCTAGTGTTTTATCACGGAGACTCAAATATTTCATGCTTTCCATTTCAAAACAGATGAACAGTATCTCTTAAAGAATATATTTTAACATCTCATGTCTGTTTTGGTCTTTTCTGGTGCGAAACTGGGTCAGTGTTGGTTAAACTCGTTTATCTTGTTCTCTCTACACTTAGAGCACAAAGTCAGGCTGAAAGCCCTGGTAGGTTCACTCTGCAGCTCTTTTATAGGCATCTGAATTTGAAACACATCCTTTAGACACTGGCAAGCTGTGTGGATGGGGCAGATGGGTGGGATGGAGAGACATCAGAGCTGCCTGGTGTCTGCAAGCACAGGGGGTAGCTGCGCCGAGGCCAGCAGGGAAGCTCCCTATTTGGGGCTCGGGAAGAGGGAGGAATGCCCTGGTGGTGTGGGGGCTGCTGCCCTGCGAAGTACTGGTGGGTCAGATGGGATGCACCACTGTTGAGATGCTTGTTTTTATTCCTGTAATTAGTAGGTAAGGTTAATTTACTCCTGAGAATGTGTAAGAGGGAGGCTGGGTCTCCAGGGACTCCTGCCTGCTGAAGGAGGGTGGGAGTGGTTGGTTTGTTTTGTTTTAAGCAGCTAAGAGTGGTACGGGCTCTTTCCTGTTGGAAGGACAGAAACATCTTCATAGCTCTTGTTCTAAAAGGCTTTGAGAAGGCTGTGGGTGATGGGTCAGCCCATAAATGTTATTAATTTCATGCGGAGGGGCTAAACTTCCTGCTGACTTAGGTAATGTACCCACTGAGCTTGGATAAAAGGTTAGAGATGGCAATTATGGAAAAATCCTTTTCCGTTAAGCTTTTTTAAGCTTAACCAAGCCACTGTCAGTAATTACTCTTTTTTCCTTGCTATTGTGGACTGAGTCTAATCCAGACTTGGTTTATTTAATTTTTTCATTGCTTGAATGTGCGTGTTCAAGCTACATGGAGAATATCAAGCTGCATTGGGTACACGCTGAGCAAATGCATTTGCTGGACGTACCTGGTGTGTTAAGCAGTGAATAGATTTACAATATGTTTGTAAGAGATCATAATTGGGTTGTAAAAATGTGTGCTCTTGTGCTTTTGTTTCTCTGGTTATCTCTGAAGTTGAACAAGGCATCTTGCAGGGTGGCATCGGGGTGGAGGAGGGGTTCAACCAGAAAGGCCAGAAATAGCAGCTGTTTGTTTATGCCAGGATTTTTATTCTCTCTTCTTCCTACTCCCTTTCTTAGGGGTAGTCTTATGTATTCCACCCACTCTCATTCCCTTCTGGTGAATGTGTGTGGATATGCTCCAGGACCATATGTGCTCATAGATACATACTTCAAAGGAAACTCTAGACTGCCTAGAGAAGCTGCTGGAGTTTAGATGAGCCCTGAGTTTGCTGACTGCTACAGCATTTCTTTTGAAGAACTACATGGCAGTGCCACCACATCTTTCCTTCAGCACCTTTACACGCTGATGAACACCCTTACCCTCCAAAGCGAGTAAGCTGCAGATACACATACTCTGTATGAACTTAACCAAGCTGAATTTCACCTCAAGGCATCAGCTCAGTTGGGCTTTTTGATGGCTGGCTGACACGGTTGGATCACACCATGTATTTGCCCGACAGTGAGGATATCGTGAGGTTGTTTCCTTTTTTCCTCCTCCGTACACAGTGATTTCTCTAAAGAGGATTTTTGCAAGCAGTTTTCCTGGAACGGCAGGCACTTGCCCCAGCTGATTCAGGGACGCTGTCTTACTAAGATTTCTAAGTACTGAGGATTCTGGCTGCAGACCAAAAGGACCTTGTCCGTGTCTGCTCTGATAGGGCTCTCTTTGGTTAGATGCCTACTCTCTTTGGTTAGATGCCTACTCTCTTTGGTTAGATGCCATCTTTTGGTTACATGCCTACTAGAACTACTGCAGAAGTTCACCAAGAACTTCTGCAGATTCTTGGTGACTTCTGTATCACTTGTTTGGTCTTAAACTGAATATGCTAAATGTACTCTTGGTTTTGGGGAATGCATGGCATCTGGTGCACATTTCAGCACCCTTTTTCTTCCAAAAGCCAGAATTGCACAATAGCTGCTCCATTCCAGCAGCAGCAGCTGTTGGGCCTGCACCTTATTCATGTGAGTCTCAGGAGAGTATTTGCCAGGAGTTGCCCATTAAGATTTCCAATATGAAATGTTGATCTTTCATATGAAAATATTTATTTTAAAACATCTTCCTGCCTATTTCTATGGATTTTTGATCCACTGCTCTTGAATTGTACCCGTACAGTCACTGCTCAGTGATTGTACCTGGCAGGTGCTTCAACAGACTTGTGTATAGCACCTTTCTCTCTCTTCCTGCTGTAATCCATGGTGCTGATCTTCATTAATCTGTTTATGTAGAAGCAAGTTTCATATCCCAGGCAGGCTGATCTTGTTTGGAGCTTGCTGGAGGTAAGGGAAGGAAAACAGCTTGATTTTTCACAGGTGTTGCCATGCAGTCATGCATTCCCTTCTCCAGCCTTGGCACTTTGGTCAGACATGAAATGCAGTACGCAAGGGTGTGTATGGAAACTGACGGCTAAAAAAAAAACCCTCTCTGAACGTAGGGAATTGGTTGTATTAGGGATGAGCAGTCTTGCTTGCTCGCTTCCTGAGACAGTGGCATGAAATTGCCTTTAGATGCTCGACAACAGCAAAAGAAAATGACTTCTCCCCCTTGCCCTGCCTTTGGAAGAGCATGTTCTTGTTAGCCGGGCTGCTTGTAAAGGTGTGATTCTCTTTGTTATCCCTAAGATGATCTGCCAGTGTGCTGGGGGGGCTTCTCGCCTCCCCAACCACGCACTTGTTTCCCTGTTACCCGTGGCTGGTGGAGTGTTTGTGTTCACAGGATCATTTGTTTACAAATGATATCCTTTCTCCTGAGACTACATCTTCTGATGATGATCAATGGCTCAGTTACTTTTAATAAAGCTGAGGCAGTCAGACACAGGAATTCTTTTGAAGCTGTTGAGGCCTCGTCTGAGTCATATAATACCTTAAATGAAAACAGAGCAAATAGGAAATGTAGAAGAGAATGACAGGTGTTGGCAGGAGGGATGTTTAGGAAGTTTATAGCTTTCACGGCTTTCTTTTCTGCTCAGGGCAGATGATTGCTCTGCCTTTAGGCACAGACAAGCTGCAAATGAGAAGATGGTGGAGAAAAATGCAGTGGCTGGGAGGTGGGTGATGGGTCCGACTCAACATGTCTTCCTTTTCAGCACAGGAAAAGCTCCTTGTTTTGGTGAACCAATTTCATCATTTGGTGCTGACACCCTTGGTCCGGGGAGGGTGGTCACAGGATAGGGCTGGCTGAAGAGCAGGGTTTCCCACAAGGGAGGGTCTTCTAGGACCTCCAGTAATGATTAGCTCCAAGGTGCTCTGGAAGGCATTGAGTGGTTTGGGGACATTTTTGGAAGGTGATTCTGTAGTCTGTGATACATATTCCAGTATGTTTCAGTCTCCCCAAACTTCTTTACTACCTGTGTGTCCATGTAACAGTTTAACTCTTGCCAATTCAGGCTGTCTCATAGGTTATTGCCAATTTGTACGTTTTTATCACTACTCTTGAAAATAGTTTATCCCATGCTTAAATCCCCAGCTTCTGGAGTAAAATGACTGAAGAAATGTCAGCATTTTCTTAAAGGAATAATAATTTCCCTGTTCCTGGGGTTAACTTGAGAAGGTACAGCAAGTTAAATCTAAGTGCCTGGGTGGCTCAGGTGCTGTGAGACCGTACACACACACAGAGATGAAGGCTCGCTGCTGGCTGCCAGCACCAAGATGTGCATCGAGGCAGTGGGGTTACATCCCAGAGAGTTTCATGTGCTTGTAGTCATCCTGTGTCTGCAAAAGTCGCTGTCAGGCTGAGTGCTGTTCCCCTTTCTTTTCGGGGTGGGATGGAGTTCAGCAGTTTCCATCCTGCCCACAGTTCCATGTGCCTCTCTCCCTCCTTCCCCACAGCTGGTGGGTGCTGCTTCCTCCCTGAGCTGACTCAGCTTCTGGCGTGGCTGCGCGTTGTGCCAGCCCTGTGAGATGTTTTGATTTGGGGTGATTTGTTTGGGGTTTGTTTTTTTTTTTGGTTTTTCTTTGTGAAAGAACACAGTGCTCTTTCGGAGGTTTCATTTTTAAACTCCAGGTGTGAGCAGGCACCTAGCTTGCCTGGGATTAGGGCAAGCAGCTGAACTGGCAGAGGGGAAAGATGTGGGAGCCCTCCTGTGCGGGCAGGGATGATGGGGCTGGTGGCTCCCAAACCGGCTTTGTCACCGCAGCAGCAACAGCATCCTTCCCCAGGTGCTTGTTGCACCTCCCACCTTTCCCTGAGGTTGTTACCCACTCGTCAGAAGCTGGCAAAAAATTCCAAACACCTTCCTGGGAGCTGGGAGGGAAATTTTACTCCAACTCCTTAGTGACAGGGCTGCAGGCACAGTCCCATCTGCTATAGCCACAGAGCCCAACCAGGCTGGTGAGGAGGTGGGGATATTTGCCCATAGGGAGAGGCTGCAGAGTGACAATGGTGTTGAGCCTGGTGTCCCTTGACTGCCTTGTTCACACCACTGTAGCTCAATCACTCTAATCTTGTTCCTGGTCCAAAGCAAAGTGATCAAGACTGGTCCATACCTTCAAATACAGCCAGTCTTCTCGTGGGCTGTGAGTCGCAAGATCAGTAAAAAGGGTTGTGCCATGGTGGAGCCGGAGAGAGGTCAGAGCTGAAGGTGCTTGTATGCCGAATGAAACCTGAAGTACCCAGGCCTGGGTTCCTCTCCAGTAACTTCATTTTTTCCCTGCAGTGGGGGGCTGAGTTTAGCTAGCATAACCCTGAAAAAGACACAGGTATTAGCCGTATTGTTATTGCCTTGCTAAGCAGCTTCTACTTAGGTATTAGTTTTTCCTGGCTCACCTCAGTGAGGAATCCTGTCTCACAGCCAGAGAGAGCCTAGCCCTTGTAAAAAGCACCCATGGATATGCTCTGAGTATCTGATCACTGTATCCCAGTTGCCTCAGAGGATATGTCTACTCGGGGCTTGTGAGCAAAAGCTATGTGAACCTGCCAAAATTGTGCCCGTGGCTGCATAAAGAAGAGGCTTGAAGTCCAATTTCAGGCTCTAAACTGTATAAAATAATGTTCAATAACTCCTGATTTTTATATTTAATTAAAATGAAAGCCTGAATTGGCACAGTCACTTCTGAGTCCTCAGTGAGGGGTCAGAGTTTGCAGCAGAAAGCAAGGTCTAGGGGAGAAACTTTGAAATCATTCTAGTAGAGCTGGAAGATGGAGATCCAAAAATATTTGGCCTTGCTCACTGTGTTGAACGTGCTCCTCTTCGTGCTTTTTGTTGCTTGTTCCCAAGTGACAATGACACATTCACTTAAGTCATGGGGGAAAGAAATTAGATTTCAAAGCAGCTGATTATGAATCATACCAAAAAAACTCAACCACCCTGTACTGGGGACCTAAGAAAAATGTCGTTCAGCATTTATAGTCATGAAGAAAAAGTAGTTGTTTGAGGAAGTTAAGCACCCAAAGTAGCCTGCAAGTCATCGTGTATCGATACAACTTATCAAGAGTGATTTCTGTCAGCATGTCAGACTATGTATTTTGCAGTAATCTTCCTCTGTTTGTACCAAGAGTGCCTGGTCTGACTGACAGCTAGTTTGCTTGTTCATTCATGGGGTAATCTGTTTTGTCTCCTATGTCTACGTGAAGCTGAAGAAGAAAATTGTAGGTAGGGGTTTTGTAGGGAGACAAAGATTTGCCTGCTCATCTCTGTGTGTGGAAAAGTTGCAAGCTGTGTTCAAGGGAGTAAAACCCCCCCTTGGTTCTGCTGCCGTTTCTGGAATGTCATCATAACACCTTTCTAATGAAGCTCTCTTAGCACGGCAGTGGAAGTCAGTCCCAGATGGGTCCTTGGCAAAAACAAAATTAAAGAATTCCCACAGCTTCTTTAAAAATCTATTTACTTGTGTTATGTGCTACCGATTTAGCTGCTTAAACCTGTTCTTTCCTTTTTTCATCAAGATGGAAGAATTAACAGTCCTCCAAGTGTAATAACAGTTTTCCTAGCCCTTTGGATGTTATTCTAAACATGGAGTTATAACTATGGTACTTAAGTTTTATGTTGACAGTGTTTAATTTATTGAAAGGAATTGCACAGCTGTGTTCTAGCTGGACCTTATGTTAAAAAAAAAAAATAATTTCTAATTATTCAGGCTTTCCTGAATACATTTTCTGAGAGAGACCAGAAAACATAAAAAAAACCAGTCCAGCCTTGGAGACCCTGGCCTCTTTGCACTGACATGATGTTGAGCAATGCTTGGGCAAGTGTATTTATGAAGTGACATGGTTAAAGGCTGTAAACCCATGTAATTTTCTCCCTACGGATGCACATGCTAAACTTTCAGTGTTGCTGTATAACTCAAGCATGGTCCAAAGTCTGACTTCTTCCATGAATATTGCAGTAATTCATGGGGTCTTTTTTGTTTAAGTACAGTTCCTCAGAGTCAAACTAGAAATAATTCCAGCTTTCAGTTAAATTTCTACCTTGCAAAAGCTGTAGTGGAAGATACACGCTTTTATTGTTTTTAGTGGAAGTTTAGCTTCTCTAAAATCATGAAATGCTAATGAAGCTATACGGGAGTGGAAGGGAATACCCCACAGATATTTGGCTTTGGTTTTGGTTGGTTTTTTTTTTTTTTTTTTTTTTTTTTTTTTTTTGTCATGGGAAGAGTCATCTGAATCATTGCCATGGAAGTATTTGGGATTGGCAAACCACTGTCCCATTCACCAAAACAAATAGTGGTAATGCACTCAAAACCCACTTCAATAACTTCCTTTATCGTTTTCTACAATGATAAAGCTACAGCTGCCACCATCCTAAAGGCAGGGCAGATCCATGTTTACTGGAATTAATGGGACTACTTGTTTTGCTTCCTCTCTTTGTTAAGTGTGTGCAGGATCCCCAATACTGGAAGTCCCTACTGTGACTGGGAAATGATGCATCACCCAGGTTGACAGAGGTGTTACCACAGACCAACTTACTGTGCACAAAGGCGCCCCATCCTAGGGGACAAAGGTGGCAACTTTATGCAATGGGCTGACAACAAAGCTCCTGCCTACACCCGTATCCTCCAATATGAGTGGGCTGAGGTACGACATTGAAGAGAAGCTTAGATGTCAGTTATTTTAAATAGGATGACTCATCCCTTATCCTTTACCTTGTACTCCCTCCTTTCTCATGCCTTTGCTCCTCTTAGGCTACAGATCATTAGCTTTGCTAAAACCACTGTTGGTATCTTCAAGGCAGCTAGATCGCAGGGACTTGCCTTCACTGGACCAGACATGTCTCTTTGATAGTCGCCTGGCTCTGTTTGAAATGTCAGTTCTAAAAAGCCTTTCACAAAAAAAGAAGATAAAATATTCTGGTAACAAGGCACCGGAGCTGGATGCTGTTCATGCAAGAGCTCTAAAGGAATGAAAATAAGAAATGGCTCCTGGTTTGCCGTCTGCTTAAATAAACCAATAATATAGCAATCTAGGGAGGGCTTCTGGGGTCATGCAGGGAGATTATCAGTAAATCTGGCTGCTGTATTAGGTAGTTTGGTAGAAATCGGAATAGGAATAGAAGTAGTAGATAACAGAAATAGAATGCACAGGAGAGGAGACAGCATGTCTTGGGTGGAGGGAATTTGTTTCTCGTGAATCTGTGGAAGTTTTTTGAAAGAAGCTTCAATATGGATACAGCAGATCTAGTTGATACCTTGTCAAGAACTCTTTGAAAATAAAAGTACAAGCTATATTTTACAGAAATATGTTAGAACCACAGATATCAGAGAATGAAAGAAAAAGTCTTGTCACAAATTGCTAAGTGGTTAAAATAGGAACAGGACTGGAATACCTGATTAGCTTCCCTGTTATGTACCAGTTATTGCTGGGACTAAGTCCTTCAAAGGTCTGTGCTGTTGTCGGAGCTGTTCAACATATTCATCAATGATTTGAGTTTAAATAGATGCCAGACCTTGTGTACCAAAATTATTTACAATAATCTGACCTGAAGCTGCCTGAAACAACTTGAAGAGACTCTTTCGACACAGAGTTGGAAATACAGGCAAATGAAATTCAGTGCCAACGAATGCAAAATAATGCATAGAGTCAGAACGGAAATAATCATCTTCTTGCTGAGGGGCTGAAAAACCCAACACCCTCTTGGAAGTACAGGGGATAGTTCTTTGTAAAAGTCAGTTCAGTGTGCAGTGGCACTCAGTAATCAGAACGATAAGAAATACTGAGGAAGGAGTAAAGATCAAAACCAGAACTATCCCTATGATGCTACAGATCCATAAACATTTTCAGCTTAGATAGCGTGGAGTATTCTGGTCATCCTCCCTCAAAAAAACACCGACACCCAGAAACAGAGAAACATAGGAGACTTCAAGTTGAAAAAGATTCAACTTTCCTTTGAAGAAAGGCTGTTCAGCTGGGGGCAAGGGGAAGCAAGAGAGAGAAGACATGATGTAGTTTAAAAGTGCCGACTGGGAACAATACAGTTGTGAGGCAGTGGGCCTAAATGAAACATAAATCCATTTCCTCTTCTGCCCTTCTCCTGTTCAAGGCAAAGCTAAATCATGGAATTATTGCAGAAGGCTGTTGGATGCCAGTGGTATGAAAGAGAGAGTAGGCATATATACAGAAAATAAGGCCTTTGGTAAGTTTTAAGCCTGGATTCAACTTCCAAATCAGAAAGTCCTGAAACCCATTTTCTTTGGAATCTGGGAGGGTGTTTGGGATGTAAAATAGATGTTCTTCAGTGGCTGCATGCTGCTGTTAAAATGTGGTTCATTTCCTTCAAGAAGACACCGAACTTCTAGTTTTATAAGGTTATTTAACACAACCTCTGTCATCAGGGGAGGGAGAGAAGGAGAGGCTGAGGTGATTCATGCAAGCCTGAGATAAGCACCTAAACTAGGAGAGCTAGATTGCTCCTGTGAGGGCTTGGTCTCCTTGAAAACAGAAATAACCTCATGACTAGTTTGGGCTGCTCTGTAAAAAGTGAGATGAAGTCTATTCTCGGGGAAGGGTGTTGGGCTAGAGGATCTGTCTTATTATGATGGAGGTTTCTAAACAAAACAAGCAGTGCATTGAAGTAGGTGGATATCACAGGCCTTAATTCAGAATGGTTTAGCACAATGACAGTGGGTATGTTGGGCTGGCTTCCACATCTGTCTTGAGCTCATTCAGCAATGGATAGTGAGGGGGGACTGCAGACGATCACAGCAGTGAAGGGGGGCTGCAGGCTAAGTGCACAGGTTTAGTACTGTCACCATCTTCTTCTGCTTCCAGCCTCCTAACGGAGGTGGTGGTGTCTGGTGAGGGGCTCAAGGGAATGGAAACAAATCCTGCTGGAATAAGGGACAAATATTGTTACAGATTAACATTTAAATATCTTTAATTAATGTAATTACGTTTCCTGAATTACACCTTACATTGAATGCACTTCAGTGTGTTCCACTGGTGCCCTAGAGAATAAAATGTGATTAATTCCATAAAAAGTTGCTATCTTTAGATGAGATGCGATAATAAATAGCTCCACAGGCCTGTGCTGGGGGGTTCCCGAGCTGGGTTTGGTGGTGTGAGTCTGTTGAGGAGCCCACCAAGATGCTCCGAGCCAGTGAGCAGGTGAGGGAAGGGGAGGAAGCCCAAGGGAAATTCACCTTGTGCTTGGGGCAGGTTATTTGTGTATAAGCCATCCATGAGGGCAGCTCACCTGACATGTGATAACTTAATCATATGTCTGATTGTAGAGATTGCTTGCAGTGATAATAAATACGGTAATCTTCTTTATTAAGGGCCTGAAATTGGTACAGCATCTCTCTACAAGAGACTAGTTCCAAAGTAATGAAGCTCATCTATCTATGGGTGCAAACATCTCTCCTGTGTTGCTCTACTGCCAGATAAAACAGTGGGATAATTCATCTCTTTTGGTGTCCTAGACAAGGTAGTAAACAGGTAAACTCCCGAGCTCAAATTTTAAAAGGCTAAACTTCAATTTTACCTCTGACTACATCACTTCTTTTCTGTATAGTAGGCCTCCAAAATATGCGCCTGTCTGTTTTTTAAGTTTAGATTTCTAAATTACCACCAGATGCTTTAAAAATGACATAACCATGGGGTGAGTGTGATACCAGGCTGCAGGGTGTGAAGGCATTAGTCACCATGGGCATGCCTGCAGTGGAAGACAGGATTCCTCTGCTGGCCCCACGGCACAACTGGTGGCCCAACACGCCCAACGTTTTGTTGTTTCTTGCCTCTATGTCTAACTGCCTGCAAACCCTTTTAAAAAAAAAAAAGTCACTATATGGTGGGGAAGGATTTCTCACTCAGACTCATTTTGTACGCCAGTTAATCAAGAAAGAAATTAAGAGCATGCTATCACCCAAACTTTTAATTAAATCATTCAAGTAGCAGTGATGTGGATGAGGATTTAAGGTATCATATGGAAAAAGAAAAGTTGGTGTGTTTTTTTTTTTAAAAAAAACAAACAACTGATACTTATCTGCTACCTATCGTTCCCTTAGCAAAGTCCATGTAATTCCATTGTCCCATCATACAGCTATTTCAAGAGTGATTGAAAAAGAGCTACTGAAGCACCCAGGGGAGAAGGGAGTTGGGAGATTCGGTACTTTTGAATTGCTGTCACAAACAATCTCATGTTGAAATACTCTGTAGTACAAATGGGATAGATATATCCCCAGTCAGCTGGCTCCTCACTAGAAATTGAGACATAGAAACATTCTTGTGATTCAATTTGTGATGCAGTGACCTGGAGAACAATCTGGGAGGAAAGAAAATGCCTTTTATGACAGGTATTTTCTAACAAGTTACGAAAACTCAATGCTACAGGAATGTTTTGCACACTTTTCTGGGGTTGCTTACTGTTTTCAAATACATTTTAAAAAAATAAAAAGCAAACCACCTTTGTAATATATTTTTATTTATATTTGGGGTTATTTATTACAGACCCCATAATGTAAAACCTTTCATGCATAATTGCAAGTAGGCATTTATTGCAGCTGCTGCCACTGATACAAAATGACTGACGTTCTGAAATAGCCATGGGAGGTTTAGGTGGAAGCAAGCCTGAAATGTTTCTTTTTCCGAGAAAAAGCAACATAACCTTTTTAATGGGCAGATGCTTGACACATCATGAAAAAGCCAAATCTTGTAGTTGAGGAATTATTCCTGAACACTGACAACCACTTCCTTCTCTACCCTTTTGGACGTCTGAAAAAGGCATTTCAGATGCACATACCTTCCGTGTGCAATTAGCCAGAGGATTGGCTGCTTGTGATTTTTGAACCGTTCAGGAAAGTAACACCTGCTTGGCTTCTAAAATTGTACCTTCATGATAGCACCACCTAGTAATTATTATTCTGAGTCATCAACTAATGCTCATTACCACTTCATAGTAGCAGTATAATTAAAACTTCTGTGCCGTATTCCAGTAATGATCAAGCTTGAGAGCTAAAGGCATGACTTTAGAGAAGTTAGTTCCAGTATAGTACTTGGCTTCTACTACATCTGTTGAATTGTTTCTGAATGTTCCTCAATTATTCCTGAGCTAAAATCTCATTTTAATTTTTCCTCCTGTGCCTTGAATATGAGTAAACATTGTGAGGAAAGGAAGGTCAGAGCAGCAAAGGCTGTCCATCCAAGGGAGAGAGGCTCTTGGCTTGTTTCTGGAAGTGGTTTAGGGTCAGACTCAATGGAAATGAGCTCATACATTGGTTGATTTGAAGGTCAGAGGTGACCCGCTGAAGCAGTTGATCCCTGACCGAAAGGTGAGAGGCTGACTGGAAAAAAAAAAGAGGAAAAATGAAGTTGCTTGTAGTGGCTAATTTTGTGTTGGACATAGCACTTTGTATTCTTTCTTCAATTCAGAGGCAGGTGAGACCAAGATGTTGGTTTGCCTTGGTTTTGGTGTGAAGGAAGTTAACTCTGGTTAACTTCTGGCCAATGGTCTTTCCTTGAGGCTTTCATTTACAAGGTGAGGGTGCCTGAACTTGGAGAGTACCTTCAGCCTGAACTGGGCAGCTGATTGCACAGGACACTAGTCTTTCTTTCCCTTCCCTGGCCCAAAAAGCACTTCATAGAATCATAGAATGATTTGAGTTGGAAGCGACCTTAGAGATCATTGAGTTCCAACCCCCTTGCCATGGGCAGGGACACCTCCCACCAGACCAGGTTGCTCAAAGCCCCATCCAGCCTGGCCTTGAACACCTCCAGGGGTGGGGCACCCACAGCTTCTCTGGGCAACCTGTTCCAGTGTCTCACCACCCTCAAAGTAAAGAATTTCTTTCTAGTACCTAATCTAAATCTCCCCTCTTTCAGTATAAAACTGTTACCCCTTGACCTATCACTACATTCCCTGATAAAGACATCCTCCCCATGTCCCCTTTAGGTAGTGGAAGGCTGTTATAAGGTCTCCCCAGAGCCTGCACTTCTCCAGGCTGAACAGCCCCAATTCTCCCAGCCTGTCCTCATAGGAGAAGACAGGCTTTCTTCATTTCTGTATGTGAAAAGAAATAGCTCTGGTGGATAGGAGAGAGCCGGGGAGGTGGTGGTTTAGTTTCTTGTTTGGGAGATGAAAGACCAAACTTGGAAATTCTGTTCAAATTTATACAGAGATCCCCTGATCTGATGGCTGCCAGAATAGCCCAAAACATTGGAGTCATGAGAAACTTCTTATCAATCTTACTAAATCTGCCAAGGTCTTAAGAACAGATTCAATCCAGTGGATTGCCGTTCTGTGGTCAAATCAGCTCTAGGAAAAAGACTTATCCCCTATAAGCTGGCACTTACAGCCAATGGTTGTCACCTATTTATCATCCTCTGTTTACCTTCTCTTGGATAAATTAAATGCATTGGCTATAGTATCTGTCTTCAAGTCTAGTTCTTAAATAGAGACTATTGCTCTGAACTCTTACTGATTTAATGACATTAGATGGAAGCAGTCGATTTCAGGAGCAGATACGTTTTAGGAAGACCAAGGCTAAATGAGGTGATTATGTCTCACAATTTAAACATGGTACTTTTGATGCTATGTGTGTTGGAGTATCACATTTGCTCTCTCTCCATTTCCCTAGAGCGATTGTGCTAGCGGGCAAACCACTGTGACCCTAATGTTCTTTTACATTACTGTCTTCTAAATTACATTCTAACACTGTGACCTACATTTTGGGACTCCTTTTTGTGTGATCTTGTTTGGTTACAGTAATCATGCTGCTGTTCAATTGAGTCTATTGTACTGTATGATCTCCACATCATCACACCTTTGAACTTGACTTGTCCTTTTGTACAGTTCACGTGAAAATTGGTGGAACTGTAGATTTATATCAGCATTGACTTTCTTAAATAGGACTTCCACTTTTCTGGAAGGCTTTTGCTTCAGGTCTTCATTCCTATAAAGTCTAGGGGAGCTGATATATCCAGGATAGAATGCCAGCAGTTGAAAATGATGAATTATTTAATCTGCTTTGTTAACTCGTGTGGCATGGTTTTCAATGGAACTTTTTCATTACAAGAGGCTAATACATGCTTAGTTTGCTGAAAGACACCATGTGTTGTTATTAACCAAACTTATCAGGCTGGGAACATTTTCTGCGTAGGATTATAGTTCTGATTTTTATACAGCAATATTGACTGTTTTATTGGGTATTCTGTAGAGTCTTAATTTTTTATGAACATTTAGGTTCTGTTGCTAAAGGTCAACGTTGACTTAAATGGCCTGCAGTTGCCACAGTGCAACCTCATTCACATTTCCTAAATATTGCTAAAATACTTCATTCTCTTGCCTTTAACATGTTCTTAAAATGTGATGTTTAACTGGTCTTCAACCCCAGTGGCTCCCTGGCCTATGTTTCTAAAACCCATGGGAGCAAATGATTGGGTCTGACAGATCTTCAATATTTTAAGTTTAATAAATGCGCTTATAACATCTTTTGTAACTTGCTTAGAAAATGGTACCTGTAAAGCTCAGTCAAAATACTGCTACGGTAGGACGAGGGGGTGACAGAGTCTCTGTCTCAGCGTACTCGAAAGCCTCAGGTTTTCCAAGAGAAGGCTGGTGAATAGGAAGCCAATGCTGAAGTTGGGGCACCTGAGCCAGGTGTGCCCAGTGGCCTGTACTTCTCCATTTCTTCCAGAAGGTGACTGATGATCAGTCATAATGACATAATGCTCATCAGTCACCTTCTGGAAAAAATGGAGAAGTGAATGTGACCTGGGCACAGGCAGGGTGGCACATTTTGCCGTTATTGCTGTTGGTATCTGCAATTCAACCAGTGTCTAATCTCATAGATGTGGTTTGATTTAACTTAATTGGAGGGTAATATCCTACAATATTGAGGAATATTTATGAAGCGAGTTCTTTGAGTCGCTCTTTGAGCGATTTCTTTTTCTTCCTGCTCTTAGCATCATTTAGTCTTGGTGGATGCCTTTTATCTTGAAATAGGTTTCAGCTACCCATTAAGAAAGCTGAATAGTGGTGGTATCTCAGTTGGCTCCGTCATATTTTTCTCTTGCATATTTACTTTGTTGATCTGCTTCCTATTCTAGTTCAGTCTTAATGTTATTGCACTGCTAGTGGCTGTTTATTTCATTTAAGGATGTGTGTGCTGGAGAGTAGAAAGTTAGCTGAGGAAGCAAGGTATCTATCTATCTATATAAGTAATATTAATGAATTTTCCAACAGTATCAGAAAGGTGGTTCTTGCACGAAACACTTGTGGTCTGTTGACACAGCACAGGATGTCCCTGACCCCCAGTCCCTGCTGCAGAGATGTTCAGCTCTTTTCTGGTTTGTTAACAGGTTTGGCAACTTAGAGCAGGAACAAAGGAATGACAGAGAAAGAGGAGCCCTCCCCAGAGCAGTGGGAAGGGAGAGGGCAGGCTGGGAAGGGAAATTGTGATTTGGGGAGTGATGGAGGGTGCTGGGACGTGGCCGTGCTCTACCGGGCATGGATGAGATGAGGAAGCTGCTCGCTCTGCTTGTTTCTCTTCTCAGGCAGCAAAGCTGCCTGGGTTTTCTGTTATGCTCCATCAAGGTTTTGCTGCAGCACTTTATTTCACTCCCTTCTTCAGTCTCTCTAATTTCTTAACGGGGCTACCGCTGGGCCTTTCCCTAAAAAAACATCAGAGGACTGGAATATGTTCCTCTCTTTTCCACTTTGACCCCCAAATCTTCACACATTTCAAATAGAAAGCACTCCATAGCAAAATGCACATTTTTAAGAAATCCATGATAGACATCTTACAAACAAGAGCACTCTCAGTTTGCAGTGTACTTCTTTAGTGAGACAACTGGGACAGAGTTATTTCTCCTCCTTGCATGCAGAACAATTGTTTTCTCTTTCACCTTCCTCTGTGAACGAGGATCTTCTCCACTGATGAGGGTGTTCCTTTGCAATAAACAGGAGTTTGCAAAGAAAAATCTTTATCAATACCGAGAGGCTGAGGTATACATTTGAATATATATATAACATATCCAATTATAGGAGAGAAAGTTATGTAAGAAAGAAATACCATCTCAGCAGTCACAGCTTCAGTAGCTGTTGGATATTATTACCGTTGTCCTTTCTTCTCAGAGAAACTTCCTGCAATGAGTTGTCCAGGCTCTTGGACGGTACTCGTGTGACTAACAGTTATATTTTATTTTTAGCTGTGGCTGACATAGTTACCAGGCAGACTTTCGGATTGAACTACTGCAAGATATTTTTTAAATGGATGTTCTGCCACGTACATACCAGTGCTATAGTAAGATAGGCAGAACTGGGACACAGGTGTACCAGATTCCAGTCATGTTCCAAACTTCATGGCATTTTGTGGTCTTGAGATATAATTGTATTGTAAGCTTTCCCGTAAGTGCTTTCTCCTGCGTTCCTCTAAGGAGGATGCCTCCTACCTCTGTTGCTCTGAGAGCTTGTGTGCCACAGGCAATTGAAATAAGCTGATTTTTTATTTTGCATTAAAATATGTAAAGCTTTTGGCTCTTTTTTTTTTTTTTTTTAAATCCATTTTGTCCTAGGTGCCAGTATTGGCACAGCTGAGGCAAAAGCATAAGGTAGCATTGGTGACCAGAGGTGGGAATTTCTTAAGCCATGTTTATTGCCTAAAACAACCTAATATATAACTAGTCCTTCAGTCGCAGAACTTGATGCTTGTTAGAGCCTTTAGGACTGCAGTTTTTTGCTGCCCTGCCTCATAAGGCTATTTTTCTACTAAGATTACTTTCTGAAGGGTAGAGGTGAGAATTGCAGAAGAAATAAATGGTAACCATCAGCCACTGTAAGTGGAAGAGCTTTATGTGGTATCTAAAAGAGCAATCCAGCGAGCTGCTTCTCTGTCCCTGCGGAGAAGTTGTCCAGCGAGTCTCGGTCCTATTATCATGGCAGTACAGCTTGTAAAAATCAAGTTCTTTTCTACCAATTCCTTCTTGCAGGAAAGAAAGACTCGTGTTTTAAAGCAAGTAGTATCTATTTCTTTGTCCCCATTACCTCCTATGAGAAAGCAATTTGTTTCTTCCTTTCTTCTCACTCTTCCATATCAGGTCATTTGAGAGTTGAGAAGCTTTTCCGCTTGGCTCTGGCAGGCTCAGAATTAAAATCTCACCTGTTCTGAATGGCCTGGTGCTTTTCAAAGTACACTTCATTCTCAGGCTACAGGGGTCCTGCTAAAAGTGTCTTTGAAACAGGGAGACATTCAGCCAGTCCTTTGGCACAGTGGTGCATGAATTGGTTAGCAGAGGATCCTGCTTTTTGGAAGATGTACAGAAAGGATGAGAGAAATGGAGTTCTGCTCCTGGGGTGGGGGAAATGTTGATCAAAGCTGAGATGTTTTAAGAGATGAAGAAGAAGAAAAATCCCATATCCTTCCTGCATATAGGCAAGACGTCAGGAGTCCAGATTAGCCAAACAGCCTGAAACTTGAGATGTCTTGAGTATGTCCTCCCTAAGATTCCTCAAAGGGACCTCATCATCAGAAAATGATGAGCATGCAGCCTCTGAAGCTGCTGCCCTCTGTTCTCTAGATCAAAAGATTATTTAATCTCTCTGAAAAACGTCCAGTGCCCGCTTTGCATTTCAGCTGGTGCGTGTACCAGGCAAAAAAGGAGCCGGCATTACCAGTAGTTAGAAACTGGCCCCCGGCTCTGTGTGCCAGCACGTTGAAACACACTCACTGCCTTTGGGGCAGCACCTGCTTGTGTTTGTAGTGATTTCTGCCCCCACCACCCCGCTCCTTCATGATGCATCTCCCAAGATCTCCAGAGTGAAAGGCTGAGCAGCAATGTTGACTTGAATGGCTCTGCCTTGCTTTTATATATTGCTTGGAGAATCTTTTCCAGATCCTTTACTGTTATGTATGGATGCTTTGAGCATTCAAAATTTTGAGTCTCATGCATTTTGAGACTCAAATTTTGAGTCTCAAAATTGAGACTCTGTAACAAACAAGTCTTTGTTACTCTGCTGGAGAGAATCATAGAACAGAATAGAATCATAGAATAGTTTGGGTTGGAAGGGATCTTTAAACATAATCTAGTCCAACCTCCCTACAATGAGCAGGGATATCATCAACTAGATCAGGTTCCCAACCTGACCGTAAATGTTTCCAACAATGGGGCATTTACCACCTCTCTGGGAAACTTTCTCAGCAAGGATGCTCTCAATCCCTTCATGCCCAAATTCTGTATTGATACTGGAGGCTGACACAACTCGGGTGCAGGACTGTCTTGTTAAATCCCTGATTTAAATCAATACTAATAAATAAATTCTGCAGCAAGGACCCTGCACTTGGCCTTGTTGAGCCTCATGAGATTCACATGAGCCCACTTCTCAAGCTTGTCCTGTACCTCAGCCATGTCAACTGCACCACTCAGCTTGGTGTTGTCTGCAAACTTACAGAGGGTGTACTCTATCCCACTTTCTATGTCATTAGTGAAGATATTAAGCAGTACTTGTCCCAGTACAGACACCTGAGGGACACCACTTGTTACCAGTCTCTATCTGGACTTTGAGCTGTTGACCACTACCTTCGGGATGAGACCATCCAACCAGTTCCTCACCTGCTAAACAGCCCACCCACCAGATCCATACCTCTCCAATTTAGAGAGAAAAATATTGTCGGGGACTGTGCCAAAGGCCTTAGAGAATTCCAGACTGACTGTATCCACAGCTCTTTCCTTGCCCACCAATGTAGTCACTCCATCGTAGAAAGCCATTAGGTTGGTCAGGCAGGACTTGCCCTTGCTGGCTATCTTGAATTACCTCCCTGCCCTCCATGTGCCTTAGGAATATCTGTTCCATTATCTTCCCAGGAGAGAGTTGAGGCTGACAGGTCAGTAGTTCCCAGTAGTTTCTCCTTTCTATCCTCTTAAAAAATGGATGCAATGTTTCCCTTTTTCTAGTCACCAGGGACTTTGCCTTACTGCCATCACTTTTTAAATATAATGGACACTGGCTTGGCAACTGTATTAGCCCATTCCCTCAGGACTCTGGGATGCATCTCATCTGATCCCATAGGCTTCTGTATGTTCAGGTTCTTCAGGTAGTCATGAACCTGATCTTCTTTTGCAATTGGAAGGGACTTTTCTCCCCTGGTCCCTGCCTTGTAGTCCATCCGCTTGAGAAGGGAGACTGCCAGTGAAGACTGAGGTAAAAAAGCTGGTTTCTCCAGGAATTTGTGTGTCACAGCCCCAGACAACGACCACACCTTGGCCTTGGTCCCCAGGGGGCCGGTTTATGGAGTGGAGAATGAAATGAGCAGGTGACTGAGAAGGTAACTGGAAGATAAGAAGGAGAAGGAAATACAGTCCTGTTTGTGCCATCATGATGCTGTGCCAGCAGTTGCTTCCTGTTTCCTGCTGTGGCTGGCCCAGGAGAGACACTAGTGGGTGTCCAGCAGCTACTTATCTTCCATGCTTTCCTGATCTGTCCTCATGAGAAGCATTATCCTCTATACCATTGGCACTGGGCAGCTGCTCACCACCAAGGTAGTGGTTTGTTTCCAGAGTTTTTGTGATAGTCAAAATCTGGCTTCGCCAGGGCATACAGCCTGGGGCAGTGTGTTACGTTCATCCCCCACCATTTTTATTCCATAGGAACAATGTGAGCTGTAGTTTTAACCATTTGTATTTTGGACTAGCCTAGAACTGGCAGCCTTTCTTACAGACTGATGGGTGCTGGGTGGTGAAAGGTTGTTTGATGCCATGCAAGTCTGGCACCCTAAAAAAGTGCCTGTTTGCATGATTTATCTGAAGAGCTTTTTGGAGACTGGCTGAAACTCCTCAGTTCTTACAAAGTGCCAGTCTTTTAGGCTGGGAAGTCATATGGCTCATCTTTCCCAGGAAAAAGATTACGATCTTCAAGGTTTGGCTCTGTAATGGGCATTGGTTCTCCTGAAAGAAACGCACAGGTGGACCACTTTTTACCCTGTACAGATGAAAGGTCCCTGGACCCCCTTCTGAATGTGGCCTTGTAAACCTTACTCTGTGATATAGTGCAGGCCCTGGACCTCCTCGGTGTCAACTTCTGTTTTAATTCATTTTCCAAAATAGCAAAAATTGTGGAATGTGTGTATTTTGTGCTACTTTCTTCACAGTCACCTGCTGACTGCATCTACACCGGCTTCTGGAAAAATCTAACTCGAGCTTACTTCTCATATGTTCAATCCACCTCATTACTGCAGGGAGCCACCTGAGAAATGTGTTAATGGCCATATGCCAACACACTCAGCTCTATAAAAACCGCTGAGATGAACCTGCTCTGACTGCTGAAAGCCAGAAACAACTACCCTCTTGTCTACACCAGGAAAACTACAACTTGTTAATTTGCCATCGGCCAGCAGCTGCTCTCGGGCTGGCAATGGTGGAACTGGTAAACGGAGCTCAGGCATATTTAACACTGTAATAAAACATAATTTAGAATTACAGAGCAGACTGATAATGCTGCCTATTATCAAGGTTGTTTGACACTTCCCATTATAAGACTCTATTTTCAGCCTCTTACAAGTTTGCCAAATTTTAACAGCTTGCACTGAGATTTCTTTAACTCGGTGTCTGCCTCTTGCTGAATATTCTGTTATTGTTGTTTAAAAAGAAAAACCTGCACTTAGCCAGAGCAGCTCAGCTGTTTCTAAGAAAGACGACGGAGAAAATATCTTGTTAGTCCTGTTAAATTTAGGTGACCTTTTCTTTTAACAGCTCAGAGGCAGGATTTAGCAAGAGGGGGGAGCTGCTGTCAGAGATGCTTGTGCTCTTTCTATGAATATTGACCAAAATAGGCTGAAGTGCAAGTCCTTGAAACATTTCAGTTAACACCAGCTAGTTGGTCTCTAGCTTGTAGCAGCGAATTTCCCTGAAGAGGTGATGCCTTTGGGCTGTGCGAGTCAGGCCCTCGGGCCGGGGAGGCCAGTTCCTACCCAGCCCCAGGAGCCTGGGTCTGCTGGTGGGCACTTGGGGACTTGGGTTACCCAGCTTCCCTGTTGCTCCCAACTGAGCCCGGGCCGTACCAAGGAGGGGGCTGGAAGATTTAAATGGGGCAGAATGTGATAGTGACTACAAGAGCAATTTTTGTGTGTTTTGGAGAACTTTAAGTTGTGGGTAATCAGCATGTGTAATATAGGTAGAGGTCTCTATAGATAATTGATAGGTTTTTCTACATTGTTCATGTTATCTGTTAGCTTAATGCATTCCTTCTAACTATACCGTGTTAAGCTACAAAATGCAAGCCAAATTTGTTAATGCTTCTCTTTTTCTTTATTTTTTTTTTAATGTAACAGTAGGAATCAGGTTGTTGTCATAGGACACTACAGGCAATTAAAGTTGAGTTACTTTTGCTCTTGCTCACTCTGGGTTTTTCCTTGGTATCATGTGGCTCTCTAGTTATTCTTTGCTTTTCTATAAAGAAAATGTTGAAGCTGGGCACTACTCCTGCCTCCATGTTACTGGAGGTGCTGGTGAGATTTGGATCCATCCCTACAAAGGCCTGAGGTCCTTCCTTCCCCTGGCTGCTGCCAGTGGCTGGAGGGTGAAGAGAAGGGGAAGCACCTAAGCCCCTTTAGCCAAGAAAGGAAATCTGTCTCTGCTTTTTGCTATGCTGACAGTCTAACAGTTATAGTATCTATGGTCTAGCCATCAAAATTGCCTTATCCTTTCAGCTTTCTATTAGCCTACTTACAGGAAAATTGCAGGAGCATCTCATGGCTTGTCTTGCAGAGCTCCTAAAATCTGTAGACTCAGAATCTCAGGAGCGTTAGTCTATCTACTCCGTATCTACGGCTGCAAATAGTAGGGCAGCTGAAAGCCTACACCTAAGGGCTCAGAGAATCATGAAATCAATTATATTACTTATTTCCAGGCAAACTGGATTATGGTGGAGTTCAGCCATCCAAACACATGAGCTTACAGTTGGAGACAAGGCATGGCTGCAGGAAGACAGTACTTCAGTTTAAAAATAACATTTGAAAATTTAATTAAACCTCATACCTTCATTATGCACCTTCTCAGTACATAATGATATCAGGTTAAAACACTTTAAACCTAAGGCAATTTTGTATTTTTGTAGTCACCATTTTTTAACAGGCAATGCCTCTTTTGCTTTCCTGGTTGGCATAAGAAGCCCACACAGATAGAGGAAATTATGGAAAAAGAAGTAATCCA
This sequence comes from Scolopax mira, assembly GCA_004320125.1. NCBI lineage: Eukaryota > Metazoa > Chordata > Aves > Charadriiformes > Scolopacidae > Scolopax > Scolopax mira. Next base: position 29,012 of record BJBW01000692.1, on the reverse strand, counting down.
GAATATAACTCAAAAGGCTGTCAAACACACACAAGAAACAGAGCAAAATGTATTCTCCCTTTTTTCCCTTGTTATCTGCTTTGTAAAACCATTCTCAGGCTGAAGGTGGATGGGAATCCTTTAACGACCCATCAATAAAACCACTTAGCAGTGCTGAATAGCAGCTGTGGCAGATGACCTTCCTTTTTATAGAAGTGCTCTATTAGTTCTCATTATCTTGCCTCTAGGTCACTTTTGGGGGCTTTTCAAGGCCCCTTCTTTTTCTCCTCTGAAATAAGCTGTATTTTTTTTCCATCTTGAGATGAGTCCATGTCATTTGGTGGGAGAGTACGTCGTTCATAGGAGATGCCTGTGGAAGAATACCTTGCTTGCTTGTCATGGCAGAAGTTGTCTCATTGAAGAGGAAGCTGAGGCAGGGGACAAAGGGCAAAGGGTGGGAAGAGATGGCCTGAGCGCAGCTGATTCAAATTGCACAGGACAGCAAAATGCTCATTCCTTGCCTAGTTCTGCTCCGTAATTGAGGCTGGTGGTGCCACCTCCTCCTCTCTCTCCCAGGCACGTTTTTTAGAGTGGATGAAATACCAGCCTCTCCTCTGGCTACCTCTGCAAAACTCTTCCATTGTTTCAGTTTTTCCTCCAAAACCTATGAAGTCAAGAAATAACTGATTTGGGCTCTCTTTTCTGTCTAGCAAAGGTGCTGTTAACTGGTTTCCAGATTTATCCCCATGCAGGTGCTGCTTAGTTCTTCCCAGCTCTCTGATTTCTGGGATTAAAAGAAGCAATTAAATCCTTTCTGCTATGGTGCATTAGCTAAGCTTATAAAATGTGGTTTTATAGATGCCAAACAAGATGTTCCTTTCAAAGCCTTTGCATCAATATTATTTTTATTCCTGTGACTTGTTTTATGCAACTTGGATCTTTGCATCAATTCCAGTAGGTGATAGTGATGAATAAATAATCAAGTTGTTAGTAAAATGCTACATTTTGTTCTGATTTACTTATAGATATTTGAAGTGGATATGAAATCGGGCAGAATTGATGTGGAAGGGGAAGGAGGGAGAGACAGCTTTTTACTGAGCTATCTATTTCTTTGAAGTAAACAGAAATGTTATGCTGCAGCATTGTGATCAGGACAATGTAAGAGTGTCCATATTTCATGTTTTAACAGCAGCCTTTTCTTATCTGCTTTTGCTTTAGACATGAGAATGCAATTTCTAAGGCTTTATCAGGTAAAACAAGAAACTTTGCATGGAAAGAACTAGAAATGAAGTTTCTAGAGACCTGTTTTCTTTTTCTGAATGCTGACAAATATCTCCTGCCAAATGCTACATAAAGGAGAAAAAGAAACATATGGCAGTTCAACAGGAGTGAAAAGATGAGCTAATCCAGCATCCAACAAGTCTTTGGATGAGACTAAAATAAAACCAACCAGCCTTTATCATGCTTGATAGCACCACTATAATTAGGAGTCTGTCACCAGGTTCATAATGAACCCTTAGCCCTATTTTCTGAGGTTTATAGTCTGGGTAAGAGTCATTTTGGGTTGCAACTTGGCATACTAGAGCTCACTGTGCAGAAGGCTCAAATCTAGCGTGCGTGTTTTAAAATAAACTGACTGTTAAAAGTTGGAAGGGTTGTGCAATTGATGAGCTAGTTGTGCTTATAATCTGTCCTAAGTGTTTAAGGACTCAGTGTCTAATATGATTTATTTGCCTTTAGCATGAAAAATACAAATGTGTGGTTCGGTATCCTGATGTGCTCTCTTAAGCTGCCATGTAAGGAATGAAGAATGTAAGGAATCAAGATTTTTATTTATCTTTTTTCCCCTCCCTTGGTTTTATGATCCCTACCTCTGCCCTAGCAGAAGCTGCTGCTGCAGAGCTGGGGACTAGCATTTGCTGTACTCTGCCTTCAAAATGTACTTGTAAGAAAACTCATTCCTTGCAAGTCGTGTTTTCAATTTTAGGGAGAAGTCTGGCAGATGAGGCAAAAATCCAGCCTGCTTCTTTCTCCTATCTTTCCCTCCATCCTTGAGGCTTAGTCAGCTGCTGGCAGAGGGACTGGCTGCGCAGAAGGTGCCTCAGTTGTGTACACAGGCGTGCAGCTAATTCTGAATAAAGGCGTTAAAGCTTCAGGAAGTGTCCATCTTTTCCTGAACCCAGAATTATTGCACGTCTAATCCAAGGTGCCAGAAGCTAAAAGAAGCCCTCTTTAATGTATCTTTGTTGTGTGTTGTCTTCTTCTCTACCTTGCAGTGCTGCAGTTTCTCAGCACCTCAGGATGTCTAAAGTAGCCGTTTGAAAATGTCCACAGGAGACAGGGCAGAGCTCTCACAACAGCATCTCCTCTGCAGAACGTGCATCTAGTAATGAAAGGTCAAATATTTGTATGGTAAGGCTGTGGGTTTGGATTACAGCTAGATGCCTAATGAGATTTTCAGAAGTGTTGGGGCTCCCCTGCAACCTTGGGTGCCTAACTTTTTTATGAGTATGTCTTAAAAGGAATAACTAAGCAACCTCAGTGACTTGAGCAAAACCTAAGTAGGTTGGTCCCGTCTCAATATGGTTCAGTCTTCTGGCTTGTACGTGAAAGCAAAGGTGAACTGAGGTATATCCAGTTCACATTTAATATACAGTAAATGCTAACTTTCCCTCCCAAACACTTCAGGGGAGACTTTGATGTTCATTTGATGAAGGTGAATAGGTTGGGGGAGGATTAAAGTTCATGAAGTGCTGCAGTAGTCCTAAGGCTAGCAGGACGGGCAGCTGAGTGGTGTCTCTGAACCGTGGCTGTAGAGAAGAGATGTAAGAACCAGGCAGAGGAGGGCTGGAGGCCAGGGAAGGGGGGGTGTCTCGTAACCCCCACCCCTGCCCTACTGCTTCTGCTTGTCAGAAGGGGAAAATTCACGCTGTGTTTCTGACAAAAGAGACCTCCCCAAAGCTCTACATTTATGAATTAGTAATTCATAAATTAGCAGCTGTAGGTTGGCAGTCTCTTCAGAGGGCTGTGCCAGATTTTGCTTTCTCAAATGAGAGGCTAACCCATAAAGGCAGTGCCCGTAAACCCAAGAGTTGAGAAATCCTGTCCCTTGAAGAGACAACATGCTGTTGGAGCCATCGTGCCTTGTCTCTTGGCGAGATACTTCGAAACCCCGAGGGAGCCAGGAACTGCTGCCTCTTGCAGATCCCTTGGCCCTGAGCCCCCAATCCCGCTGTACTCCATTCAAACCCTGCTGGCACCCCTGCTGCCAACTTCTGACCTAGCTGGCCCGGGAGGACAATGGAAAGGAGAGAGTGGTAACATATGTGCCTCAATACACACACATTCTTGGCTTCCTCACCTACATCTACTGGCAAGTGTGTGGTAGGAAGCAGCTGCTGACACTACTAGTTGCATTACACTCTTCATTTGGGCCCTATGCTTTCCAGCAGGAGCCATGAACCATGGATTTGAACCAAATCATGACAGTCTTCTGCAGAAAGAAGGCAAGCATGTACAGAACACAAGGCAGGCAGGCACCTCTGTTAGGCTTATGGTGCACAGAGGTGCAAGACCAAGGCTTCTTGCATGAGTGAGAGGGTAAAGGAGGACCTGGACAGACATTGCAACTCGAGGTGGTCTCTCTGGATGATCAGCTACTTGGAATGGACATTAGAGGAAAAGTCGTAGCGTGTTCTAGCAAATCTCTAAACAGAGGCATATATAACCTCCAAGGGGACCTTGGCGAGTAAGATTCATTCAGCCATCTTCAAAAAGCCACCAGTCGTGTGGAGCATAAAAACTGCTCATACTAACAGCTTTGCTATTGGCACTAAAGTCTGGCATCTTGAAGATGAGTATGTGAACATGGGGGACCTTTGTGAGAATGGTTTTGATCATTAGAAAAAAAAACAAGCTCAGATATTCAATGAGGAACATAAATGTGATCACAGAAGGAAGCCACTGTACAACAATTTCATTGAAAAGAAGGCTTTTTAAAATTTCCATTAATTAGAATATATTTGATCTCTTGGCTTCATCTTAATTTAGAGAGAAATGTGGAAGCATCTTCCAATTTCAGTTTCACAGCAGAAGCTTTAGTAACTCTTCAACTCCTGGCATTTTCAAACTACAGTATAAATTACAAAAGGAAAAGCTGAAGTTGATGTGGACAACACATTCAGCGTCTACAAAGTCTTCTGTTTTAAAATGCCCATGTTATACTCTCTTCCAGAAGGTGTGATAGCTCAACTTATTAGCAGGGTGGGTTTTTTATTTGCATTGTTAAACACTTTTTCTGAAAAAAAAAGCCCTGACAGTGTCCTTTCCTCCTTTCCACAGCTGTATTACAATTCCTATTCCTTCTGTGTATGTAGTTCACAAAAGTATACAGATATGCATATTTAATATTACTACTTCTTGGAACTTCAGAATTCATTAGCTGATGCTTAGCAGCAGCTTCCTCCTCTGTGGCAAACTGCTGCTGAGTAAGGCATTAGCCAATCTTGGAAAAGCTTATTAAAAAAAAATCAACTACCAAACAGCAAGGATAAATCTGGATGTTTACCTTCAGTAAAACATACCAGCTGTTCCTCTCTTCCAATAAGAAAATTAGGTATTTGTCTTTTTAAAAAATATTTTGCTACCAAGTATTACTTATAAAAATTGTCCCTTGCACTTTCTCTTCGTGTGACCTATAGAACACTTTCAGATAACTATTTTTTTTTTTTTCTGTTGCATTAATAGTCAAACTGTCATGTTTCAACTATCAAGCTATGAGGTTTTATTTTTTTCCTCACCTTTCTGGGGCTAATAACTTTTTTAAAATTGCCCCAAATATAATTTAGTGTAATGGTTGTGCTGCGGAGACCAAACCTTTCCCCTGTTTGTTCTCAAGCTTCTGAGTTCCAGTTTGAAAGTTGCCAGGTTTTGGCAACTGTGACAAAACTATAGAGTGAAGAAAAAAAACCCAAACAGACAAGTAGCAAAGCCAGTGTTTTTTGCCTAGGTGGGAAACCTGGGTTCCACACCCTTGTCTCTCCCAGGAGGCAGATGTTCAGGGGAAGTAGTGCTGTGCCGTCATTCCTGGCCCACATTTGAGGACTAAACACTGTCTATTCAGTGTGTGTTTTGTTGTACTAGAAGATGCCTAAAAGTTTTATTATTCACTCTTATTCCAAGTGCTTGGAGGGGAAAGCTATTATTTCTTCTGTTTCTGTACTCACCTAGCAGTTTAAAAGCTTTAAGTTCCCCATGCTCGTACTTCCCGTGAGGCTTCAAAAGGGGAAGTGTCTGCTATTCTGATTCCCTCCTCTGCCTTTTCCCGTCCTCCTGCCTCTCCAGGCGCTGCCTCTTCCATTTCTCAGCAGTTCCTTATGGCTCTTCCAAAGAGCAGCAGTTTATGCTTGGCATGATTCTTGCCTTGTTCATTAGTGCCATTGGTAAACTCATCATGGAGCAGTTAAATTGCCTGCACTTATTAATTTCATTCTGCTGTTCTTGATTGTAAGGAACAAGAGACTATTGCTGACTGTCTTCAAGCTCAGGAAGAGGCCACTGAGATACATTAGTCTCCAACTTACTTGAAAATACTGTTTTTTGCAAAACCAGAAATACCACAATTATTTTTAGCAGAACCCCTCATTTGCCAAAGTTGATGATTTAGGTTTTCCGTTTGCCCAGAATAAGATTATTTTTCAAACCCATTATACATTTATAATTATAGACATCCATTTAAAGAACAAAATCACCGAGGGGGGAAGCGGAGGAGCCCTGCACTTACTCAGCATGCTGTGCAGACCCACTCTCGTAATGCGATGGGAGAAGCCAGACTAAGCATTTGCAGTGCTCTGTCCCCAAAATTTTTTCACTGTTTGGCTCCTTCACAGTACATACAGCTTTCTGCTCGCCAAGAGGAAGGGCTGGGAAGCATTTCTGGGTAAACAGAATTATTTTTTGAGAAAGGGATAATGGTTTTTTGCCTTTGGAGGGAAAAAAAAAATAAGAAGAAATGAGGCCTCAAACCCGAGCAAAAGCAGACACTTAAAAGTGCTGTGGTGCATTGAACCAATGCAGCGTGTGTGTTTTGGATTTGTGCACACATGGTAAGAAGAGCCAGCAAAAGTCTTCATGGGATTTTACTGAGAAGAAGTTAAGGCAGATGCCAAATCCATTTATCATTTCTTTGGTTACGTGCCACTGTCCCTTATGACCTTCTCCAGCCTTAGAGCAGCAAACACTTTCTCTCACATAACATACGCTTGTTTGCTTTTTAACCACTTCCTCACCACTTCACTACTCATATGTTTTGTGGTAGGAGCAGTTTTTTCTCCTATAGGAAGCTAGGTCCATTGCTTTAAGAAGTACAAGTATTTGGACAGAGAACAAAATTGACTCAGAAGCAGCTTTGGTGGATTTGTGGGATTTCTTGGGGGATTGTTTGTGACAGGACTACTAGTATGCAAGACTACTCAGGATCTACTCCTTTTTCCAGTTAATAATTTCTGTTTTTTCCCCACCAACCCTTCCATTAGAAAAGGTAGATTCCACAATCACTCATCTGTTTGTAGTTTACCTGAGGAAGCTGGTATGAGGTTAAGCTCTTCCACAGCCCCCTCACATCACCCTAGGGAGGTGGTGTGCCTCAGTTGCTCTATCTGAAAGCTCAGGCAGTTCAGAGCTTTCCTGCACTTTGGTTCATTGCTTTTGCAGTCATTCCCTTCCATTACTGCTTGAAGATATAACACAACACACACTACCAGCACTGCCTGGCTTATTGTCAGAGAAGCTCCCCTTTAATCATGCAAGAGAGCATCTACTGTCTTCCCTTATCCTTTAAGCTGCAGGTGTTGGTATTAAGAGCTGTTGGGCAGATCACAGCTCCTCCTCCAACCACAACTCTGGTAGCTGTTCGTTCCCATGGTCAGAATTAGCAGGGGTAGGTTAAACAGTTTAATTACTAAGTCTTAACACACCTGGATGTTTTTGACAGAAATGGGCAAAGGAGCATCATCCAAATGGCTCTTCTGGCAGCTTTGAAGTTTGGTAATGTCCACAGCAAAAAAGCAGTGGGTTGAGGACAGTCACTTCTTCAACTGGTGTAGCTAGAGCTGGGAGATGGTGTCTGGTCACAAACCGTGACTAGTGCTTGTGACTTTCCTTATGGCAAATAATTTCTCTTGGGCTGTGCTTGAAGTCCAGTAAGAACATGGTCAGGGTATGCTTCAAACCTAGAACTGTGTTGTCATGTGCATGCTTAGCTATGTTATGTGGTTGTGGGATCCAAGAGAATTTGTCATAGCTGGTGGCCACAATTTGCTCTCTGAATGTTAAGAGAACAGATTATTTTAGAGAAAATGATCGCTGAGCTTACCTCAGTTTAGACCTTGGTGGGTGGAGCACAGCAAGCATGTGTTTGCATCTGACAACAAAACTCAATGCTGTGAGAAGTTAATCAACACAACATCCAATTGATGCTTGGAGAACCTCAAGATACAACAAATGCAGTTATCAACAGAGAATTAAATTAGGGTAATAGCAGAAAAAGGAGCTATTGGTCTCCCCATAGTCTAGTTAGACTAGGGTGCTCTTCCAGCATAGTACAGACATGTATGTATAGGGACTCGGAGGAAAAGATTCTTCATGAAGCACTGTGAGATGGAAGGCCACTTTAATGGTGATACTGCCGAAGGAGGAATTGGACCTTCATCTGTATCCTTCATTGGCAAAACCACAGGGAGAATTTCCAGCTTCTGCGGTTTCTCCTCTGTCCAACAGTACCTCAAACTGTGTTTTGTGGGACAAAGTTTTTGGCCCATGTATGTATGTATATGTGTGAGACAAAACCATACAGATACACACCCTTTCTTTGTACTTGTAAAAAACTTGTAATAACCTTCCCACACAGCACAGTGTGGCAGCACAGCTGATGGTGGGCCATGGGGCGAGGACACATCAACAGTGGTGTAAGCAGAGAGTGCTGCCAGGAGTTTGTTGTGACTCTTCAGCCTCATCCGTGTGTGTCGAGCTATCTGTGTGCCCAAGCTTGAAACCGAGTCTGTGAAATGCTGCAAAAAACACTTCCAGGGAAGGAGTGGTCACCTCTAGCAGAGGGTGTGGAGAATGTAGGAAATAATCGCTGTGGAATGGGAAGGACTGGAAACGCCTCCAGTCAGTGCTGTCTTCAGAGGATCCGTTCCATAGAGTAATGCCCTGAAGCTCTGCTGCAGGTCCTCTCCGTGCCATGATATAAGAGATAACCATGCTCTCCTCCAAAGAGGACTGATAAAATCTGCTTCCGTTGCACAAAGCAGTATTGCTCCCTTTGTAGGGAAGAAGCTGAGTTTCCCTGTGGACTCTAGCTCTAATTTGCCTCTCTTGCTTTCAAAGGTGTCTGTCTATTTTGGATAAAACTTCATTTAAGTCTTTGTTTTCCTTGGAGCCTGCCTTCAGACTCAACAACAGCAGCAACAAAAACCCCATTGAGCAAGTCAAACTACAGGCTTTTTCTTTCCTTGATTTGTGGTGGTGTTTACCAAGGACTGACTTTGACTGACAGTCTCTCAACAGGAGAAAAACGGATCCACATTGAAATATGCTCTTCTCCCAATTAGCTTAATGGGAAAATGAACTCCTGACATCTTTTCTTGCTCTCCCAGGTAAATTCGTAATTAATTCAGTTTTGGTACATTCTTCTGACCAAATGCTTGCACTCTCAAATCTGCTTCTTCCCTTTCATTATGGTCAAGCTAATAGATCCTTTAATTTTGGAGAAGTAATTCAGAAGGCTAAATCTTGGTATTTTCTTTAGACTTTCATTTTCTGCCAAAATAATGTAGCCTTTGAAGTTGCAATCAGGATTGGTTTGGCATCTACAAAAACCTATTTGAAATGAGAACTACTGGCATCTGATGGCTTGCTTTTGGATGGAACTTTAGGTGATGGCACTGATTATACTTCCATCTGATGTGTATTTAATAATCTCCATGGAATTCCAATATTTGAAATTTGGTTTGAGAAAACAGAGTGGGAATTGGCCTGATCTGCCCCAGTGCTGTCTGTCATGTTGATCATGCAATCTCCTGTTGCCTTGTGACACCATCAGAGTTTCTAATGCACACTTGGACATCACTGTAGTGAAATTTAATCTCCTGAAAACATGCTTATTTTTCTTAGGAATCACATGAAAGCAGTAGGTATGGGGGCCTGCAGACAGAGTAGTGGCTGTTTCTGTGTGGCACAGCTGCCGTGAGTGCATTGCTTCCACAGCTGTTTTATGAGGCTCCCGTTGCAGGGTCTGCATTCGTTACCACCAGGTAACTGCTGAGGCAGCACGTGGTTGTGAGTTTTGGATCTGTTTCATGCCTTGCTCTCCAGAGACAAGTCACTCGAGTTTGTGAAGATACCTCAAAATCAAGGCAGTTGCTGTCCAATGAACATGTATTATTTGGCTTAACATATGAAAATACTAGCTAGGGTTTTCTTATGCCTGTTGGCAAAAAGGTGTTCTTTTAAAGAAATGCCAAGAATAATAAGAGCTACTTCAAATAAGGTCTGAGTTTCTTGACTACGAGTGGGAAATTATGTAGATTACCAGCCCTGAGAACCTTCTGATACTCGGTGTCATGATTAGAGGGTATGAAAGTCTATTTGAGGACTTGGCTAATTTAAAGTACTTGAGCTCCACAGCAAAATTACTTCAGGTAATGCTTGACAGCTGTGTTTTCTAGCAATAAGGGCTCCATGTGTTTCAGAAGATGTAGTTTGTTTGCTGTTTGTGACCCTCTCTTGAAGCAATGCTTGCACTAATGACTGTTTTTGAGGGCTTGAGGAGGGGATAGTTTTTCTAATTGTGTTCCAAGCTGAAGTTATGTGACTGAAGATTGAATAGGTGTTTTCTTTTTTGGTCTGATTTCTTGGTCTTGAAAGATATAATTGAAAGATAAGATGGCAGCTTTTAAAAAAGGAAAGCATTTTGGATTTTACATTCATTTTAAGAATCTCTTGCTCTCTGTCTGTGCTTGTGCATATGATTTAAACTACGTTTCTAGAATACACGTAGAATATATTTGAAGGCAAGATGCATATAATGTGTATATGAACAGTATGTTCATATGGTTTTAACTGTGTATATGTGTGCGTATATATATATTATGTATATATTACTGATGCTAATTTATCTCACCAAGACTAACCACAACATTCTTAAGAACCACTTCTACTAGGAGAGTGTCATCCCTTGTGGCCTGTCTGGCATCTGTGTGAAGAAGTTGTCCTTGCCACCTTACAGAAACTTGCTTTCTGCTGCGTTTCCTTCCTTGAGCTTCAGAGAGGTTCAAATCTCTTATGAGAACTAGGGTCTGTGGTTGGAGACTTCCTTGAGTTCTTTAGAGATCTCATCTACCTCTTCACTACGTGGTCTGCAATAACCTCCCATCATAATGCTACCCTTAGTGGTCTGTTTTCTAATGCCAACCCACAAGCATTCACTCAGCATCCATCCCATACGAGCTCCAGAGTTTGAGCTGCCCTTTCATGTAAAGGGCAACAATCCTTCATTGCTCGTTTTTGTTAGATGGATCACTGTAGTAGCTTTCATTGCTCAAGAGAGTACCATAGTTGTAAAAGGCAAGGTGCTGCCTGGAATACCAGTGATGCAGCCAGACATTTATTTGTAGGAATTGTTTACTCCTATTGGGGCTTTTGCCTTTGGGATCGAGGAGCGCATCACCTGGACTCCCAGCTTTGCCTATAGAGCTCTGCAGCCACAATTCATGTATTCCAGTTCTCCCATGGCAATGTCATTACTGCCTGCATGGATGGGCAACAAGGGGTGATAGTTGGAGGGACGATTCAGTTACCTTTCTGCATCATCCCTAATCTAGCACCCACAAGCAAAACATCTCCCATGACAGCATTTTTGGTCAGTAGATGGGTGCCTTTGACCCCCGCAGAAAGGAATCACCCAGCCCCTCCTCATAGTGCTCATGCTCAGGTCAGGCCTTGTAGGCCTTGAAGCCTCACTTCATGGAGTTTCTATTATGGCACAGTACCAGTCCTGTCCATTCAGACCTGAGGGCACAGAAAGAGTCTGTGTCCTGGCCCAGAAGTCCCAACTGCCAGCTGCTCAGGAGTCTCCATCCACCACGTGTTTATGCAGTAGCCTCTTGATGTTCCCCTTTCCTCTCGTGTGGCTCAGGCTTCTGTTTTGGTAAGACCATGAAGACCCTGTTTTTCTCCTGTTTACCCTCTACTCTCCTCTTCCCACAGCCCTGTTACTCCATGGCTGCCCAATGCCCCATGGCATTGTACTTTGCTGGAAGAGGCCATGGAGGAGGCTGGGGTCACCTCCTCCGTCTGGGTTGTGGCTGCTGGTTTGCTAGGGTGCTACTTTCAGCCACTGCTTCTGATCCAGAGCCTGCTAATTCAGTTGGGAAGGGTGAAGTGTGTAACGGCCCTGGGCTTCTTGTAGAGGAAGGAAAGGAAATTAATTGTTGCAGATTCCCCATGGCACAATATTTTACCAGAGTCTCAACAGGACAAGAGGATGAGGTGTAGCTCTTCAGCAAAGGAGGTTGTGCTAGGCCAGAGAGATACTGAGAGGAGAAACCCCACTGGGTACACAAACTTGACTTCTCGTAATTAATATTTACAAAGGCTAGTTTTGACAATGGTGAGTAAATGTTTTTTGCTTTCTTGTCTCCAGGTAGCCTATTAATGAGTTTGCTGCAGTCAAGGTCTCGATTCCAAGAGTATAAGAAACTGTTGGTCTGCTGTTTTGTTTTGTGTGTTTTTCGCCACAGGGTGTGGTGATACCTTTTCTGGACTTATTTTTACCTTTTTTTTCCCCCATTGTTGCCAAAAAGAAACAGGTTCTCTAATTTTGATAAGTCACCCTTGCTGTTAATAACCACCTTTGAGATAACTTTCTAAGCCACTTGAGAGTTCTCCCATGAAAGTCAATAGTTCTTTTTGTTGTGTTGTTAGGGTTTTTTTTTAAACTGTGGAATGCCTTTTCTTCATTCAAATACATACCTCAGCCTCATCAAAATATTAATAAGTAGGTTTTTATGCATAAGTATTTATTGCCAGACCCAATTTGTGGCTGTTATGGCTTGTTGGATCAGTGATTTCATTTTTAAATGAAAATTCTGAGGTGGTTTTGATTATGAAATGCAATGTCTCGCAAAGACCTATTAAGTTTTAATGTGTCAATATCTGCTTTTCTTTTAAATTACTTTTAAAACTTCATACCTGTTTAAAATTAGAGGAACTGTGGATAAATTAAAAAGCTGGGTGACAGGAGACTTCTATCCCTTTAACAATTTGAAAGAAATAATTAAAGAAATCCCTTTTGACTCAATTTCAGACTCACAAAAGGAAGCGATGCTCTAAAATTACATGGAGGATGTAGGCCTTTCTTTGTGTGTTTATAAAAAGCCCCTTGAGGAGGTTTTGGGTCATTTTAAGAGCCATTGACTAAGTTTAGCCTTATGGTCCCTTAGCAAGGCGGGTTGATGTGATTCTTCTAGCACGGGAGAGGAATTTCAGCAGAAGGACATCGTTACCCAAAATCACATGGTTGTGACTGCCAACTGGAAGTGAAGTTACAGCCCTTACCCCATGGTTTCATGACTGAGCCAGTGCTCCCACATTAGCTCCTGTGAAGCCTGGGGAAAAAGAGGGAAGAGAGGAGAAATCCATTGATTATTTGGCCCTGTGTAAAGATAAAAAAAAACACCCTTGCAAAGTCATGAATGGAAGGCATGGGAACAGCATTGGTGAAAATGCATGTCTGTGAAGGTGGTGAGACAGTGGTTTACAGTTTGCTGACAGATGACTTGGTTTTGATTCAGCTTAAGCTGGAAACAAAACTGTGATCTGCGAGTGAGCTAGATCCTGCAGCTGTTCACCAGATCTGGGCTTTTGTAGGACCACCACCCACTCCCAGAGTGCTGTCCCCAGACAGATTACTCAGCAGAATCCTTTGGAAAACTGGCTTTACATTTGCCAGGAGTTTGTTGGCTTGTCTGTTGGCCAGTCTGAAAGAAAAACGTTGCTGGAAGATGTCTGGAGACCCCGTGTACCCAGGGTTGCCTGCTGGATACGCCATTTTGTGTTGCATGGAGTAGTCTGTCCATGAAGATGAAGGTGAGAGAGAAATGAAAGGAGAATGATCAGCCTCAGCTGAACAAATGAGGTTTTCCTCACTTGGGTGCTGGGGTTAAAAATGGCATTATAGGTTTGCCTCACGTACTCACACACGTGTTTTATTAGACTTTTTTTTTTTTTTATTTGGTCAGGAAAGCTGGGTGATGTTAGTCCATGTTATCTTCTCACCTACCTTCTCCTACTGACTTCTACTGCCCCAAAAGATGGTCCTGCCCCTGTATCACCTCTGGAGCTTGCCGTCTGCACAGCGAGCACTGTCTCACATGGCCACAAATTTGCCAAACCAAAGAAAATGACATTTTTTTCTAGATTAGTGAGTTGGATCAGCTTATTCCTGAGGGCCAGCTGCAGGGATGAGCTGAGACTGCACAGTGCAGGTTAAGAGAAAAGACTGTGTGCAGGCAGAAGGTCACCCTGCCTGGTGGCATGGATCAGCTGGGTCGGCTGTCTCATAGCCATACCCAAAGCATTCCTTCTTGGATATCCACCAAGATACAAACTCAGTGAAGCTTATCCTGTAAAAAGAGCATGCTAATCTCTTTCTGCCTCTCCTGTTTTTCAATGTGGGTTCTCTGATATTTCTTTGGGGGATATTCTTTGCTTTCATGCAATTCTGTTAAAAGAGCCAGTCAAGCACAAGAGGACAAATCGGTTTAGAAAACAAATTTCATTCATCCCAGTGCTCATAAAACTATTTGTGTTATAACCTGTAAAAATGAATGGATGTCAGAGAAGCTATTCCTATTTCCTAGTCATGCGAAGTGTAGCTGCTGTCAGTGCAGGTGATCCCTCACCCTAAAATATTAAAGCCAGGGCTATGGCAAAAATTATTCTTCAGTTCAGTAATTCTGTATCTCACAGCAACAGCTTCCACAAGTCACTGACTATTGTAAATGCCCATGCCTTACAGTAAAATGGATTTAAAAAAAAAAAAAAAAACAAAAAAACAACCCAACTTATTTTACCTCATTTGGTCTCTTAATTAAAGTCAACAAAACTTGGAAAAATTATTTCAGGGAAAACACAGGACTGCTGTATCTCTGCGAGAGGAGAAAAAAGGAAAGTGTATCACTTTGGGGATGTGATAGTTTGTTTCTTGGGCAGAACCTTTTGTGCTTAAAAGTATTTCAAGGAGATGGTGCTCAGAGTCCAGCAGGGTTATGTGTTATTCTAACATTGTACAGCAACTCAGTCTGAACCCTGGAAACCTTTCCAGGTATTTCACAGGAAAGATGCAAAATTCTGCTGCAGTGTTAGCCTTGTGCTGCTTAACAGTTAGACTGGACTTCTACTCTTCACCCAGCAATGACGAACAGGTTTGAACTGTGCATGTTTTCAGAGTATTTTGTTAGTCATCCTTTTTTTTTTTTTTTTTTTTTTTTTTTTCTTTCCCTAGCAAAGATTAAAGAGCTAGCCAGAACCTTGCAAGCTGCAGGATGCATTTGTTGACTAACTGTGGCAGGAGCTAATGAATACTTTGTCTCCTGCAGACACTGCTGCATAAAGAGATAACAAGAGGGAACACCAAGCATGCCACCTTGCCCATCTACTTACAGTTACTCAGCCAGCTGGTGATTAAAGCCATCTAGTTTCAGAGGGCACCAACAGAAATGCTCTGGAATTTCACACTGAATTGGTTTAAGAAGTTCCTGCTCCAGCTGTCAGCTACGTTACTTTAGCAGGGATGGTTGAAAGAAATGAAATTTGACTTTCCACTCATCGCTGTTCACAGCCTGGTGCACTAACTTATGCTGAAATATGCTGGCCATCCTTTCCTGGAGATGGCAACTTGCAGTAGAAGGGGAGGATTGACAGTGTCGGGTGGCATCTATCACCAGACATCAACCTCTTGGGCTCGTATACCCACGTTGCATTATGTTAGGGTTAGGAGACTGATCTTTGTCATATCTCACCAAGAACTTCACCAAAATAATATAAATTATAGGCTTGTATCAGCAGAGACCATGCTGCTTACTGGGATTTACATCCCATAGCAGATGCAATTGCCTCTTGCTTGGGGAGACAAACTCACAGGTTTTCATGGGTGCACACCTGTAAGGGCCTCCCTCCTGACTTTAGGAAGAGCAAGGGCATATTTTAGCTCACGTCTCCAAAGAGTCTTAGCAGTACCTGCTTTTATTGTCAAAGAACCCATCAGACTTTGGGTTTCTCTCCTTTTATATAGTACGTGTGTTCCATGTTTCACGGAGTTCGAAGGCGGGCTTTCTGGTGATTTTAACCTTTCTTCACATGTAAGGCAGGGTTTAAAGTACTTTTATTATTGAAGGTATTTTTCTGCTTATTCACAAAAGTGGAAGGAGGCGAAGGCTTTCCTGTAAGGTCCATAAAATAAATTCAAGTCAGATAGGTTTTGAAACTTCTAGAAATCCAGAGGAATGTGTTGCTGTTAAAAGACTAGTTTCACTGATGCTCTGCTTGCCCTGCTGTCAGTCATTAAGGTTTTTGTCTTCGTCAGAATCTGGTCCCCAGGAATAAATAAATCATATTCATTTTGCAGGCTAGATACCATTTGGCATTTTGAAGAGGTGTAAGCATGTAGTTTTCATGAAACAAAGTATTGTTTCATCATAACAGAAACCTTGGAACGTTTAGGAGAATATTTTACAAATAAAAATCCAATTAATACCTGTTTTTCAAGATTTGCTGTTTCCTGTAAAGTGCAATTGATTCAAGTCACTTCTGTATGGCCTGTTCTGTAATGACTTGCCCATTGTGAAGGGCTCTGGCAGAAGCATACCCTCATCTCCTGCAAATTACTCTCGTCCAGTTCAAACGCCTTTGGTTTGTGTCTTGATGGCTGGCAATGCATCCAGAGTTATGGTGGTGACAGTTGCCTACCAAAACTCCTTTATAGCTTTACCATTTGTCAGTTTACTGTGGGGTTACTTACCATTGTATTGCTTTGGTTTTCTGGTAGCATTTTAGTATTTCCTACTAGTGTGGAAAACCGAGGTTATTCATTCATTGAAAATGTCAATATAGCTACTGTATCATTATCTTAATAACCTGGGTCAAATGCAGTACTCGTGGGCTGCTACAGATCAGTCCCACCTTCCTCATAGCTCTCTGTCAGAGTGCGTGGCCTTCAGCCTCAGAAAATGCTGGGCAATTGAAAATGACTTTACTTCCATACAATTTCCCTCTGTGAACTGGTTCTTGCTTTCTGCACGGCCGCCCATCGCATACAGCTAAATGGACAAACACGAGACTGTTGTGAGTATCAGTATGATGCACACGCCAGAATGTGTCATGTATAATCTGGAATTACCAGCAGACATTCGTCTGCCCTTTTTCTGTTTGCTTGTTTGTTGATAGTTTTTCTCTCTGTGTGTATGTGTTTATTTAAGCTACAGCTATTATATATGTTACATTTTTTCTAAACAAATCTAATGCAATTGATTCATTCTGTTTTGAGTGGCTTCTCCTCCCTCCACTATATAAGCATGTAATAATAACTAAATAACAAATTTTATAGCAAGTCAAATAAGTGTTGTTTAAAATTCTCATTTGAGAAAGCGGTCTCTGCAGGTGCTATATTTTTCTTTAAAACTGTTGGTTGGCAGCATGAAGTAAAAATAAAAAAGCAAAAGTATGCATTTTTGAAAGAGTTTGAGGTACAGAAAATAATACTTCAGGAATAATTTTGTTTTAATAACCTTCATTCTTAGAAGAATTGCACCCTATGGTTCTTTGCTCTGTGATTGTGTTTTTTTTCCTAGGAGGTAAGCATGGAGACCTTACCAGTCTTTGCCTCATGTTCATCATTACCAGTCACTCCTAACTTATAATAGGGTAAGGAAGAAAAGACTTGGTCCAAGAATGAGTAAACAGTGAAAAATACTTTGGAGAGGGATGAATGTTTCTGCATTCTTTTTCTTCAGCTCTTGGCAGAAAGCATGACAGTGGCTTATATGCATTTTTCTTACTCCCATTTCTCTTGCTGGTAGCCATTAATGCTGTTACTTCCGTTATCGTGTTTGAATTAGTGTGTCTTCCTGAAAGAAGTTTCTTTTTTACATAACAGTATAGTTTTAATATGCTTCTGGTCAAGGCAGGGTTGTATTTTTTCTGTTGAGCTTTCTGCTACTGTGTAGCATTTGGGTTATTCGAAATGCAGTGTTTGTTGGAGGCCTTCTGAATTAGAAAATAGTCTGGTTATATGAGCTGCAACCTAAAAGCAAACTCCTACAACAAGAGCTTTTATGAACATGTTGCTGTCAAATAGCAGAAGTCACTTTGAAATAATTTCTTCTGAGATGGTTTTAAAAAAACAGGTTGTGTTGTGGTTTAAACCCAGCCAGTAACTAGGACCACACAGCTGCTCGCTCACTCCCCCCAAGTTGGGATGGGGGAGAGGATCAGAAAAGTGAGAAAAAAACTCATAGGTTGAGATAAAGACACTTTATCAGGTAGAACAAAAGCTTCATGTGCAAGCAAAGCAAAGCAAGGAATTCATTCACTGTTCCATGGGCTGGCAGGTGTTCAGCCATCTCTAGGGCAGCAAGGCTCCATCACCCTAAGGCAAACACCATCACTCTGAATGTCCCCTCTTTCCTCCTTCCTCCCCCAGCTCTATACACTGAGTATGACATCACATGGTATGGAATAGCCCTTTGGTCAACTGGGTTCAGCTGTCCTGCCTGTGTTCCCTCCCAACTTCTTGGTGGGGCAGTGTGGGGAGCAGAAAAGGTGCCTTGAATGCTTAGCAATGACTAGAACCACCCAACATTATTCTTACCCCAAATCCAAAACATAGCTCTAACCCAGCTGTCAGCAAGAAAGTCAACTTTGTCCTAGCTGAAACCACGACAGGACAAATGTGTGGCTTCTCTGACATCCCTTTTCACTGAAGTGAACTATGCAAGTCTGACCCCTGCTTTCAAGAGCAACACTTCAGTCTTTGAACACTGGACTTCAAAGTCTTCAGTTATGTGACACAGTGACACATGTCATGATTCCCTGACCACCTTTGCACTTTGTGTACACTCCCTCTGCATTACTAACCATAAACATGTGAAGTCAGATAGTTGATCCATGCTCTTATTAGGGCTGATTTTTGTGTTTGCTTTTCAAGGAAACTACCTAGATGTATTTGGTGTTTAAAAATTGCTTGTAAACATGTAAAAAGTTATTACTATGCAGATTTGGTATCCGTGGTCTTCCATTTTCCTTGATTTTTGGGGCTCTCTGAAGACTTTAGCTATAGTTCAAGTGCTGGAAACCCACAACTCGGCTAAGCTCTTCACAGCTGTGTGAAGGCAGCCACATCGTGTAAGACTGTCATCTCGTTAGATAATCAGTTGACCGAACACATCATTACTTACAAACTCATTGTAGAGAAAAATCTCTTCTGATTCTGATCTGTGGTTCAGCTGTGATACTAAACAAAATCAAGCAAGTGTGTATATATGTTAGATGACTGACTTCCGAACGCAGGCCAGACAGAAGCAATTTGCACATTGAAATGTGACAAGCTCACAGTGTAGAATTTTAATCGATGAGACGTTTTAGCTCATCTCCATATATTATTTATGCCTGAAGACTAATATCAGCTTGAAATATGGCAAACTTGCTCTTCCCAGAGGAAAATTTGGAGAGAGTACATAAAGAATCAGGGTGACGAGGTTAGACGCAGCAAGGAACACTCTGCCCCATTACACTGTTACTTAAACTGGTTGTTTATGGCAAAAAAACTATCTCTGTTACTACCTTTAGTGTAGTATAAACCTTCCAAAGTAGTTGCACTTTTTCAGTTTCTCTTGTTAGAATTGAACTCCAGACACAAGGCTACCACTGTAGCTTTGCTTTATGGAAATGAATTACCTCGCTATTCTAATTTGTGAGGTTAACTGACTGTTGTGTGGAATAGTTACACTGTTCTTCACTATGTCAGAGAACTTTCCTTGCAGCCATCACCTTTCACAGGACTCTGATGGAAATATCACAGATGACCTCAGAGCACAGCATTTGTTACCTGGATGCCCAGAGGATATATGTTTGGCAACTGCAGAACACATTTATCTTCCTGAAAGTACCAGTCCTGTATCAGGACAGCAGTCTTTGACCATCATATTGTATATGGGTATTGTCCATCATTGCCAGTACTTTTCATATATGTCATATGAAACTTTAAGTTTTCTAAACTTAATCAACAAATATGAATTAAAATATTTTATAATAAAAAGGGATTCTTATATAGTAAAAAGAAATCTGTGTTCATAAAAGGAACATTGAGATCATTGGAAATTTCAAACATGAAATCAGAGAATGATTGACTTGTATTAATAGGGGGAAAAACTTTATTCCCAGCTGGAGAGGAAACAGCACTGGCAGAAAATCTTTGAAGCATTTGTTCATAACAGAACAATCTAGTCTTTGGGGTTCTGTTAAATGAATTAAAATCAGCTTCCTTTCTCTTAACACGCTGAATTAACAATAAGAGATTAACAGTACTGAGACAGAATTCTAAGAGTTCTGACTCGGTTAGCTCTTTGTAAGTGGATAAACTTTATTTTGGCCAGTGTTGAACAAGTAACTGATTACAAATAAGTAATTCAAGATGAAGAAGGGGGTTTTGCTCATAAAAAGTTCAACTGCATTATTTAAATGCATTCCATACATTTTTCTCTCCAGCAAGCAGGGAAGGAAGAAGAGGTGCTACGGCTGTTCTCTCTTTGAATGTAGTTAAAAATCTCTTAACTATCATTATAAATCCAGGAAAGAGGTAGATGAATGAGGTTCTTCTCAAATTTCCAGATGTTTTATCTGAGAACTCAGGCTATTCCAGACAGTCTTCAAAAAATAGTAGGTTATTAATACGGAAACTGCAGAAGCCATTTCTGTTGGCTTTTTCAACATTAGCAAGTTGAAAAAAAAATGGTGCTGGTGGTTGTATTTGTCACAATGAATAATTGATAATCATCAATGAATCACTTAGGCTGATGATGGTGAGCCTGAACTGTTTTCAGGCTGCAGTTTCAAAGGTACCTTATACAATACCTGAGACCCAGAGTGCGTGTGTGTGTGGAATTGCAGATGAATATTGCTGCATCAGTGGATTGGCTGATGCTGTTTCTTATTCAGATCATAGCCTGCACAACTGGTAGCGTGCCCCATGAAGGAAATTATTGTAATTGTCATAATAAAAATAATTTAACAGATCGCTTTTTTATAGTCAGCAGTCCATAATGATTTGGTGTAGTGCGCCATAAGCCGGTTAGCTCAAATACACTTATTTGAAATGTAAGTAGGAATTTTTTAGGGCCTCATAACTTGATATGCATTCAGATCGTTTTTTAAACTGCATTAATACCTTACGTAAGTCATCACATACTGCTCCTTTGGGATTTAGAAAGACAGTAATTATATTGTAAACATACACTCATTATTGAAATCACTTGTTGCATCTTAACAGGGTCCATGCAGATTTGTCACTTCTTTCTAAAGGATTATGTGAACTTCATTTTCAGGTTCTCAGTCCACCACCCATTGCAATTGCTAAGCTCCACTGTAGAAACACAAGGTAGTTTCAGTCATCTGTACTGGGGAACTGTCTCTGTTAAATAGGGGAGATGTGCTAGGGAGACACTGTTCTGGGAGTCTGTAATGGAGTTTTCATAGATAATTTAAGACTATTTTTTTTTCTCCTGTATAGTCTTAAAGCAGTTGCAGCTTAGCAGTTCCCTTTGATGACTGTGATCCCCAGGTCAGGATGGTGTGTTTAGGCAAGTGCTGAGACCAAAGCCAGGCAGCATGCAAGTGGTCAAACATTCAAAAATAGGTGAAAAAGAATAAGGAAGGGGAGAAACACATAGCACCTCTCTCCTCATCACATCACATGTAAGCTAAGCTATATGTCATCCTCTTATGTCACATGGGAAATATGAATATTTAAAAGGCATTGTGAGAATATTGTAGTTGTAAATGATACACTCAATGATTTTTTTTTTTAAAGAATAAATCAATTAAAAAATTCCCCCAAACCCGAACACCTAAATTGGGTGCTTCATGTGCTTGTTCTGCATTTGAGTGTCCATTTTTCTTTCACAAACCCAGTTTGTGACTTGAATACCATTTAGAATAAATAATGAAGCCATTTTTGAATGAAGTTGGAAATTGTCATGCAAGAGTATCTGTTGCTCTAAGTAAACTGTTTATGGAAATAATAGAATTAAAAGCAAACAAATATGAGAGAAAGATGAGAATAATAGTATGGGTAGGTCTGCTAAGTACAAGATAAAGGTCTGCTAAGCACAAGGGCAAGCACAGGAACTAGGTATTGTATGAATGATCCCTCTATTCACCACACACTTGCCATATGCACTTCTGGCAACTGAAGATTTAGGGATTTAATGGATCAGAGCTTGCCTTTGGACTGTTTTGTTTGTTAGCTCTTGATGGAACTAGTAGTATGTTTTCCTTGTGAGACCCTTTCTGCTTTCGACCAGTGACAGAGAATGTAGTTGCATGGGGAGCCACCTTCTGATTTCTGTTGAGTGGTTGGGTATCTTGTCATTTTTAATATTGTGAGACCTGGTGAAAATCATTCTCTATTTGCTTTCTGTGTTTGTCCCACATCTGAAAAGTTTGTGTGGGACTCGGTCATTCAGGGAGTTTGCAAGTTTTTGTGAATTCCAGATGATTCTTAGTATATTGTGAAACAGTGGAAATAATTTAAAATAATACTTGGAATTAAGGCTGCATAATCCTATTATTTGGTTAATAAGTTTTCCAAATTAGGAAGGTATCTACCAGTAGTCTTACAGTTATTTGGATGTGTTTCTGACTTGAAAAAAAATTTATTTGAATTTAAACCCATGGTTCAGATCTGCCTCTGGATTTATCTTGGCTATTATAAAAACAAAGGCAGAATGCTTTGTGTTTGTGTTTAACATGGTGTCGTGGGCCATTGCCAAGAAGCTGAAGAAAATCAGGATATATTTTTGGAACTTGTGTTAGGAATACTTAATTATTATAGTCTTTAAATCTGTCAGTAGTTGAACTCTTTGTTTTATAGCTCTTGTAGAGAGTCTTGTAGAGACTGTATCAGCAGTAGTTCTTTTGAAAATTCACATTTGCTTGGGAACAAACCAGACTGAGTAAAATGCTATTTTCAGGCAACTCAGGACAATGAAAATCTGAGTGTGAGAAGTGATATTTAATTACTTACCGCCTAGACAAGCTTGTAAAACAAATTTAATTACATGCAACAGACAAGCTGCTGACCTCCACTTAAAATCCTGTGTACACAGGGTGACCTGTAGGTCTGACCTGAGCTTGAAAGGGAGAAAAAAAAAAAAGACCCAAGTTTCCTCTTGCATGTCACCAAAGAGCATCTGCACTTTGTACCCTCCCTGGAGAAGCAAACGTATTTGCTTCCTGCCCCACTGTCAAGACAGAGAAGCCAAAAGAGAAATTTAACCAAGATAGAGGTTGAGATGAGTCAAAGTGTCTCTGACCACAAGAATACTGAGTTCAGTGCTCCGATTAAATAAATAGCTGTGTTCTATCTGCTAGTTTCAATGTTCAGATGTGCCTCAAAATATTAGTTACTGGAGGCTTTATTTTCATCCTGCTGTATAAAGAGAAGCCTCCTGTTGAATGATGGTGATGAAGATGGATAGTTTAACTGCTGATGGGCTGTTATGACACAGAACTAAAGTTAAGTCCGCAGGTGCCTCTGCAGGAGGGGGGGTGTTGCTCATGTGTTTATCTCCATGCTTCAGGACTGCATTGCAATCCATGGGTAACCCTGCCCGCCCAGGCTGAGCATCTCTAAGGCACAAGCACGATGCAGTCACCCAGAGCTTGCTGTGAAATTGGGCTGTAAATGAGGGGAAGGTGGCTTGAAAAGTGCAAAGTAGACATGCAGTATCTTTTTAGGGAGTTAAGAGAGCAAATACATCCTGGGAAGGTCGTTGTGTTCAGAGGTGGAATCGAACCCTTGCAGTGAATGCCAAGGCATAGAAGAGTCCCCCAGGTAGTGTCTGGGGAGGAGGAGAACAGATTATGTTGTTGCAGCTGTGGGACTAGCAGCTGAAGTTGCAAAGGTCTTTCGGTGCTTTTTGCCTTTGCTTTTTGCTGAAGTTCCAATTCCAGTCTCCTGGATAAGGCTCTGACTCCCGAAGTCGAGCGGGTGCAGCGGGACAGGCTGCAGCATTTCTCCCTGCCCAGCTGCAGCTTTGCCCCCGTGCTGGAGGTGGCGGCCCACCAGCCAGGGCTGCTGCAGGGTCACCTCTGCTCCTCAGCTGCTTCGCTTTATAGCCCAGGGTGGAAACGTAAACAGCCACCTATAGTGTTTATATTACAGCGTGGCACTGCATCATAAGTGCTTGCCAACCTCAGTTTATATTGAATTAATATATAGACCTTATGATTATATTTTGGCATGAAATTAGCCAGCAATATATGCCTTGCCTGAGAGATGAGCAGCTGCCTGCCAGTGCATTAGGTGTTTGCCTGTCCTTGAAACTGATGGAATTCCAGGAGAGAGATACAACCCTGTAGAATTACCATGGCTACTCTTGGCATATCTGTAACACACAGGTACACACACAGGAAAAATGCATATAAAGAGAAACATATGAATATAGGAAGCTGCAGCAGTTTTTCATAATCCTATATTGTATGTTTCTGTCCTTGTATGTATATTTTCCCTATAAGATCCAAGTTTGTTTTCCCCAATATTAAACTGCTAGATCAAAAATCCTTATACATCACTATTGAAGATTGAGATACATATTATAGGGAAACCAAATTGAATAATAAAATACTGTTCCTCCCAGGAAAAGTTGGGAAATTTTATAGATCATCTGCTGTAGATATTGCTCATTTTTACAAGGAGGCAAAAATAACTGTGGTGTTACTTACTGAGGAAAAATAACAAACCTTTTTTTCACTGAAACAATCTCAGATGAATTTCCAGGGAGAAATAGTGGAGCAGGAATATAGTGCTACCATTTTTGAAAGCCATATATGACAGTCCAGTGTTATATCTGAAAGTTGTTCTCCTTATTTCCTCTCCTCTGTATAATTCTGGCATGCTTTTTGTTCCTCTCTCTTTATAGTGGTTCTACTTTAAATGAGCTCTGCAGAAAAGTTTGCTGTCAGGTCAGGGAAAGATAATGCAACACCTTAATTTTCCACATTACAAAACGTTCTGAAATGCTTGCAGAGGGATCCCAGTTGGTGCATCAAGTCAGCTGCAGTAATTAGGGCATGATGCAATTGTTTCTTCACGGCCTGAAGCCATCCCAAGAACCATGGAGGCTCATTCCTTGTTAAACAGTTGCTTTAACCCTTGGCCAGGTGGGTGTCATGGGTTTTGTTCAAACACTTTGAGCTCCGTGGCACCAAGTTCAACATGTCCCTCTCTAAAGCTTTTGCAAGACGAAACACAGTTCAAGGAATGTGATTTTTGTGTTGTTTCGGTGTTTTTTTTGTTTTGCTACAGAAGGATATAAATACCGTTCACAGTATTCTACTTGATGAATCAGAATCTGAAACTATTTATTTTGGCCAACCTAATATGTTGTCATCCTCCTTCTTCCTTCTGGAAAATTTTGGCCTTTCCACGAGTTCAATCCCCTGAGGAGCATCGTTTCTCACTGCTGAGAAGAGCAGTAAAAAAATCTGGAAAGCTATCTTCACAAGGATTTTAGAAAGAAGTCAGTTATAAAGTTGGTGATTTGTGCTATGTGCTTCTTGTCTCAGGATGATGATATTTTTGCATTTTTAAAGAATATAGTAAAGTCTGTTCACAGGCACACTTTAAATTTGGATGCTTCTAAACATTTGTCTGCCCTCTCTAAGGTAGCATGTCTAGCTGGTCTTTCTCTCTGACTTTTACGGAAAAAGGTTTTGGGAAATTGAAAGGTGCTTTGGGGTGGGGTTTTTTGTGTTTTTTTTTTACTTCAGAAGAGCTCAGGCAGGTTAATGGGGAGGTTTTTGCAGGTTGTCTATGTAGAATATGCACAGTTAATGTCTTTTCTCAGAAGCCTGCAGTGATTAGTTTAGGCTTTGCTTTCTTTCCTGAATACATTTATCAGTTAAAGACCACATGTTTATTTGCTTTGCAGCTCTTTTCATGCCTTTGACTACTCAGGCATAGAAAGGATGTGTTATAGTGATCCAAATCCAGATTCAAGATTAACCTATTTTGTCAACATTTCTGTTGTCTGCTATATAGGTATTTATGCTGAATCTTCTGTGTATGGAGTAGGAAGGTGGTGTCTCTCCTACTTTGCAAGCATGTTGCACATTTTTGCTTTTTCCTTAAAAAAGGCAGAGGGGACGTGTTGAACATGTCTACCCAAAGGTGTGAATGGCCAGTTTCTTAAAAATTATTTTGTTAAAACAAGATGCAGGCATTTTTGTGCTGCCTCTGCACACATCACTATCTCAGATAAAAACCTGACCTGAATAGATATGTGCCAGAACTGTGCTACCAAAGATTGAAGCCTGAATAGTGGGAACAGATCGAGGGCTTTCACTATCTGTCTTTTTTTCTTTGTTCTTCTAACAGTCATCAGTTTACTCTGATGTTCTTCATTACCTCTTGAGTAGCCAAAAGCTGCTTTAACTGCGTAATTACTAGCAAACAATGGGTATTGTATAGATTTATAAATAAACACATGTAAATTAAAATATCTGAAAGTCTACACAATGTTCACATATAGGATTTTCTGGCATTAAATATCTTTGTAGTAGCATTTCACCCTTTTTTACGTCATGCTCAAGGCACATTCTCCAGCAGCAAGCCTGTATTTGTTATTGATTTTGTTTAATTTTCAACTTTGGACCCAAGCTGTTTAAACAGATTACTCCCTGCTTTTATCTGAGTCAACTTCCTCATGCTTTCATCAAAGCAAAAGAGATTATTTGACTTTTGTCTCCTAACACAGCATTACAAGAGAGTCATATGTTAAGTGGCAGTGATGGATTCTGTATGAGGGAATGGCCACTCTGTCTGCACGTAAGTCCTCTGTCATAGTTCCCTGGCAAAGACAAAAATACCTCGTTCTTATTTGGAGGCTGTTTATTAGTATTCATTACAATAGTATTTACTCTTTAACTGAAGCTAATACGTTTCAGAACTAGATTAGGTGAAGGTATGTTTGAATTGCAGTAATGGTGTGCTGGCATAGTGAGTTTGTAACCTGGCACTAATCCTGTACCTTAAGCAAAAGTTTCTTTCTCTTTGCTGGGCAGACAGTATTTGTGAACTGATTAATACCCAGCAATAGGAGGACACCTTGTCTTCAGGCTGACTTGCAGTGCAGTCATGAGAATTGAATAGTAACGAGCACCAACACAAGCTCTTGGCACACACAAGGTTTTCTGGTGGGAGCAAAATCTCCTTCTATCCCTGGAATCTTATTTATAAGAAAGTTAAGATGGAAGGAGTGAATTAAATAATTTCTCAGTCAGCTAAATCTATGGAAAATACTTGGAAGACTGTGCTGGGTACATACAGAAATCCATCTACATTTACGTTTCAGTTCTCTCTACAGGAGTGGTTGAGTTTTGGTGTAGAATAGGGGTTCTCTCAGTCAGGGTAGCAGGTAAAATCAATATGGACAACATTAGATGCTTTGGAAATACACAGCATCGTCAGTGACTGTAGCGTTGGCAGATTGCGTGTGCATCTCCTCTGAGCTCTCTTGGGCTTTGTGCTCCAGGCTGAGTAGGTGAAGTGATAAAATACCTTCTGTATATTCTCAAGACACTTATTCCTAGAGAGGAACCACAGATACTTTTTACACTCATTTAAGCTGTGGAAAGAAGACTTGAAACTGGAGCAGATGAGAGCTCCCAGACACAGTCTCAATTCACAGCTGAGCGGGCAGGGAAGCCCTTGCAGGGTTTTCATGCAGGAGGCACATGACTCCCTGCGAGCGATGCAGATGCATTCCCTCCTTGTTCCCACCAGGATTTTCTTCCCATAGTTGTCCTTCTGAAGAAACAGTACTTTATACAGTGACCTCAGTGTCGTTAGCCCGGAGAGAGCGGGGGTGCAGGTGATCTCGGGATGGCTGCGCCAAACCCCAGAGCCCACCACAAAGTCCTCCTCTCAGTGTGGGTCAGGGATTCCTCCCACAGAGGGTGGCCTGGAGGGGGCCCAGGTGAAGGAGCTGCAATGAACTCGGGGACGGCACAGGAATAAAGCATTCTCCTCTGTTTAAATTTTTAACGTTAGCTGCTTAAAAAGTGCTGGAAATGATCACAACCCTTGCAACTATTGGAGGAGTGCTTCTGATATGGCTCAAAATTGAATGCTGATTGGTTGTATTTCTGTAGGAAAATTGGCACAAGGCTGAAATTGCTCTACTACTAAAAGATGATGTGCCTCAGCACTTGTTCAACTGTGTATAGACTAACATCTGGACACATTGCAGACTTATTTGCAAGCTGCAGTAGTTCTATATATACTTCTTCACTATAAAAATTCTGCTGCTTCATTTGTGTAGTTGTTGGTACCTATATATATGCAATCACAAGTTATCTTTCATCACAATATATTTCACAGGCAACATATGGATTAAAAAAACGTAAACCCTAAACCAGGAACGTTACTCCTGATGCAGATGCTGAATTATTGTTTCTCTGTTAGTGGTAAATAAACAAGTTAGGAAGTAGCTAAGCTTTTTGCTGTCCAAATTAGATCTGGTTAAGTTATTCACAAGTTACTTGTGTTTATCCTTCAGAGCACATCTGTTTACTGAGAGTTTTGTGTTTATCATGAGAATAAGAGAAGAAAAAGAAAAAAAGACCTGAAAATTTTTTTTGTTAGCATTGAAGATTAATATATTTCGAAGGTATTTGCTTATACCATGTAATGGTATATAAAATAGGATCACAAACAGTGATTATAATGATCTGAATAGGCTCACTTTATGATATGCAGCAACATATCTATCTTCTTTTTCTGGTAAAAATATAGCCTTAAGTCAAAGCTTTTCTCTAGCATAAATGTCTAGACTCTTATTAAAATCTGATCTCATTAAGTGTGCCATCAGTATTAAAATAGTGTATCTTAAGTCTCAGTCATTTAGAAGTGATCTTAAAAAATGAAATGAGAAACTTGCCAATTAGTGCAAATGTCTTAGTGGAACAGAAAGTGACTTCAAAGAACTTGATTATGTATTTGGGGGTGTGTGTGATATATATATATATTTTCTCTTTTTTTCTGAAGTACTTCCAATTTGGGGACAACTTTTAAACTTTTTTGGCATAATATTGGGACGTTCGAAGCTCCTTTATTACTTTTGTGCAATCCAAACGTAAGGGGAACATTTGAAATATTTGAAAAGGTTTTAAACCAATCTGTTTAGGGTTTAAAGATGAAAGGATTAAAAATGAAATGCAAAGTCTTAGTCTGCTTGTGCTCTTCTGCTGCACCACCATTTTCTTCTACGTGCACTGTGTGGGCCAGTGTTTGATGCAACGTTTCATCACGTTACCCTTTGGTATGGCAAACCTTACTATGAAAATGTTGTGGTTTGTGTCTGTCTGATCATCTCTGCTCACCTTTGCAAGATGTTTGGGACCATCTTGCGACCAGACGGTGTCAAACAGCACTACAGAGTCCAGTAAATTTCTCCCCCTGTACTCGGCACTGGTGAGGCCTCACCTCGAGTACTGTGTCCAGTTTTGGGCCCCCTACCATAAAAAAGACATAGAGGTGCTGGAGCGGGTCCAGAGAAGGGCGACAAAGATGGTGAGGGGCCTGGAGAATAAGTGTTATGAGGAGAGGCTGAGGGAACTGGGGTTGTTCAGCCTGGAAAAGAGGAGGCTGAGGGGAGACCTTATTGCCCTCTACAACTACCTGAAAGGAGGGTGTA
>BJBW01000691.1:0-78334 GCA_004320125.1 Scolopax mira | reverse complement strand
AGACATTTTTAAGAAGTCTCCACAACTTCAAAGCCCAGACAACTGGGTGTTCGTGCCAGAGGGTCACTTCCTCTATGAATTGCTAAGATGCACTAAGAAACCCTTCAGAGAAATTCGTGGCTTAGAAATTCATGGTACAGTGCCAGAAGTTCAATACACATAGGGTCATCTTTGTTTGTTGGGTTTTTTTTTTTCTTCCATATAAAAATATTTTGGGAAGAGAAATACTGCTTTTCAGGATCTTATTCTTACTTGAGTTTTTGCAGCCCCTGGTAATACCTTGCAAGTCTTTATTCTTTCATGCAGAGATAATGTTAGCTTTGTTTATTTTAGTGTCACGCCTCATTGGAATGTCTTATTCCCTATTTGTAATTAAATCTTTTGCATTTGTTTCTCAGCTCATTGCTTAATCTGGTATCTGTGCATAGGCGTGTGGTGTTGGGAACAGCAGTCGGGGGAGAGAGAGGAAAGGGCAGAGAGTGAGTAGCTGTTTCCCTACCAGTTTCTGTGGTGGTCTGGGGGGAGTCTCCCCTTGGATGCACCAGTATCACAGACCCCTGGCTTGCATCAAAGACCAGAAATTGGTATTTCACCCTGCATCTCTCACCAATTTTGCCTTGTGCTTTCTGGACCAGAGACAGTCCAGCCACTGTTGCCACAGAAGGTATTCCCTGTTTATTACCATTCAAACAGCAGCAGCTATTTGAATTCCCAGCCTAGTGGTGAAGAAAACAGAACCCGTTCTTACTGAGAAAACCGTGGGTGTTGGGAGCAGTAAAACCAGGCCTGTTGTTTAAGGGCTTGACTTAGCACAACTGTTATTCATGACAGTATGGACAACAGGTTTGCTTGTTGAGGGTGCCTGTTTTAGACTAACGTTTTTTCGTGGGCATAAATTGTCTTTGTTCTTTCTGCCCCTGCTTAGATACTTGCTGATACTGTGATTCCAATAGCTGGGATGCCATGGTATGGCTTGGGAGCACGAGCAGCACTACGCAAGTGTACAAGCTTATTTTGCTGTGGTTTGGGCAGAGTTAGGGAAAGCACCTGTCTTTCCCATGGTACCTGTACTTAAGATGTGTGAAAAAGCAACTTGAAATAACTGGGGTAAAGAATGAGATGGGAGGAACTAGGCTAATCTTGAAAGTTTCCTGTGTTTGCCAGCTGCTGGGCTGGTTTTATGAGCAGTACGTAAAACTGATGGAATTCCTTTTAGAAATCTCACTTTGGACTGCACTTGCACAGCTTTCCAAGAACTGTCATTTTGGCAGACTCTCCTCTGAGACTTGTTCAGATTCAAGCTAGACCATGCTTGCAGGGGGATGGGTTTTCCTTCAAAACCTGTGCAAGCAGCTTTGGAGTTAGTTTAAAAATAAAATAAAAAAAAAAATTAAAAATCCTACCTGTTCCTGGAAGGGGGAGGAATATAAGGAGGCTACTGGCAAAGAGGTTTATTTGGTGTTTTGTGCTTCCCTGCAGCCCAATTTGGACCAGCAAATACTTTCTTTATGGGGCAAACAGCCCCTGATGTAATTTTTGTTTTAAGTGTCATGCAGCTCTCTGGGGGTGGCCAGTGAAACACATCAAAGAAGAGCAATGAGTGTGAGAGGGAAAATTGACTGTCTTTTCCTTCCCCGTTGCAATCGGTTGACGGGACCTGCTCCAGGGTTTCCACCAGCAGTGATCCTTCTGACCACCAGCAGTGGTCCAGAGAAGTAGGGCCACTTTTCTGGCCTTTTCCTTCAAAGGGCTATGGCATTGCTATAACCCTGATTACCAAATGTTTGCTTTCTGTCCTCTGTGTGAGTCTATCCAGAGACCATTGCAGTCCTGGTCAGGGCTGTTTAAGAGTAGAAAATCAGTTCTCTGCGTGGCCTGAGGTTGGTTGGTCGCCATCTAGTCTGGGAGAGGATCTGCTGCTCGTTGCTTTCTTTAAACCAAAACTTTGTCATATTATGTGGTTTTTTGAACTACTTTGTAAATTTAAGCAAGACTCTAGAGCATGCAGTGTTTCGGTAGCTGTATGAGAGAAATCAAGCGTTTGGCAAATAGACCTTTTTTCTGTGTGGTGGGGGTTCTGTTCTATCCAAAATGGGCCATTTGAAGTCATGTTAGTGTGATAGAAATAATTTCAAAATTGATGGTAAATCTTGCTCCTGCAGTGAGTATCAGAAGCAGCTAGCATTTTACACACAGTGTAAACAAAAGGATGATCATCAGCCCTAATTAGATTTTTATGGCTTTGTAAGCTGACTCATGCCCCCTGGAACTTTTGCGCAGTGAGCTAAAGACATGCCAAGGTTTAGAAAAGCGTGATTGCTCTTTGGCTTGTAAAAATATCAAGTTTGGATGTACAGCTGTTGTGTGTTCTCTAATAATAATAAAAATAATAAGACAAAAATGTCATAACCTTTACTCATCCTTTCTTCCAGCAAACTTTCCATGGGGATTGAGTAAGAGCTTCAGGATGTAGTTTGTGGACACTGGCTGTTAATGTTAGATTGGAAAGCCAGCGGCAAAAATAGCCAAACTCTGATGTTTCTTCAATTTTGGGGGATGCCAAAGATAGCAGGCTTCTGAGTGGGCAGCAAATCTCAGTCCAGGCTTTGAAGTGCTGAAAAATATCAACCACAACAGCAAGTCTTCGCCTTTTGGAAGACCTGAAACCATGTGGTACCGCAGTTGAGGAGCAAGACAGTCTATAGAACATTCCTGAAGATCTTGAAACAGTTGTAGAGAAATTTTCTCTTGAAGTTCAACAGGTGACTAACCCCTGAGCATGTCATGTAAGTCTGTGTCTTGTACCCGTAAGGCTTTTACAGCTTCTCACAACTATCTATTGACACAGAGCGTACTAAAGTAGATAATTCTTTTCATCTGTAAGTCTGTTGACATTAATTTCTACTTTCAAAACCATTCATAAGAAGTATTTTCTTGAAATGCCTCTTGCCACTGCAGTGTTCCCTCAGGCAATCGGCTATCATCATGGCTCTTCTGGCTGAGCTGAGATCAGAAGCTCAGTCTGGCACCCGAAAGTCTCTGGGTTGAACGTGCTGGGTGGGCTTCAGGGACGGTAACGGGGTCCCTTCTCCCTGTGCAGTTCGTGGTCTTCTGCCATTGCTCTCCCTCTGTCACCACGGCTCTGCTGGGATAAGGCACATGCTTGACCCTGGACTCTGACCGACCAGGGGACTGCTGTGTGGGGCTGGTGGCTTTAGACACTGCATTCCTTTGCCCTGCCTGTATCTCACACCTTGTTCAGCTTCTTATGTCTCTATTCAATAAATTAAACTGTATATGTGAAAGACAGGAAAGCTCTCTTCCTGATCAACAAAGTAACTGTATAACTCCTCCAAAGAAAACCAGAAAAATAATAAATATGGAACTACTATCCCATTTACTTGTCCTTCCTCGCTCCCTTGCCCAGTCGCTGCTGGGCGATGCTGAAGGTTGGTAGCCAGATGACCGAGAGGGGCTTGTGGCTGTTTGCAAGTTTGATTTTGACTTCAGGAGTGGCTGCTGTGCTACCTCTATGGAGATTATTTATTTTTTTTTAGCATCTGTTGTACATTTGTCTATGGCAAGAATTACAATCCCCGAAGGAATTGTTGGCTGATGTATAAGATGATGCCAGATGAGGAAAAGCACCGTTTGGCACATTCCAAATTAAGCAGCTCTCCGTGTATGACACTGTCATTTGGAGATGATTTACACAGCCACTTTTGCCATCAGGATGTCATCTGCCCTCTCTGCGCTGTTGAGCTTTAAGGCTTGGATGCAGCCTGACTACTTAAACACACTGCCATGATTGGAAACACACCGAGGAAAACAAATGCATGCGCTTGCCTTTTGTTGCAAACTGTTTTATTTCAATGGAAAGCAGAAGTAGTGGAGTCATTTTTCCCCCCTCTGATGTTGATGTCAGGATTTCAAGCCTGGCTGCCTGAATGATGAGAGCCGTGGTATTTCCATAGGACGGAGCCGTTGTCAGGTTTCAATGTGTTCCCATTAATGTGGAGGGAGAAAACTTCAGTCTCCTTCCCATCTTGGCCAGATGTTTCCATACATTAGCATTGGTATCTTGCATGTTCTTCCAGCTGCATTTTGTCCTTATTTTGTTTTCCATCCTTTCCTCTCCATTTTGCACAATGTAAAAATAACTGCGGGCAACTTGTGATGGTTAGCACTGCTCTCCAGATAAGAGAAATCTTGTAAGGTCTGGAAACTGTGCTGGTGTAAATCAGCATAACTCTGACTTCTACAAGATGACAGAGTCTGATCTCCTCACTGGTTTTTGCAATGTGGGTTGCTGTAGAGGTGGGCTCTCTTCAACCCCTGTTTAGGGTGGCTTTGGCGATGATTGAGCCAGCAGCTCCTCTTCTGTCCAGCTCTCAGCTGAGCTGTTACCCAGTTTCAATAAAAATGGCTTTTTTATTCATTTTTAGGAACATCAAACCCCCTAATGTTAATATTGTTATGACACCTCAAGAAGATCCAACAGATCTTATTCTTTGTCTCCCTCCACCAATTTGGGACAAAAGAAAGTCTATACATGGATATAACTATCCCAACTGTAGGAGCTGACTTGTACCACTGAAATCTGTCTGTGCACAGGTCTTTACTTTTTAACTGTATATTTAGTGTGTTAAAACTTGTATTTGTCCAGAAGATAAATATTTCATTCTGTACTTAACTTTAATAGTCTTTCTGAGACCATAAAGTTACTTAATCAGTAATCCTTGACCACAAATGCTGTCTCTCCCCACCGAAAGCTTCCAACTTGAGATGGATCCAGTTCCACAAATTTTTCAGTAGAGTCCCAGCATCCGCCCACCCTTGTTGGCTTAATAAAACATTTGCTGGAGTAAAGCCTGTGATTCTGAGAGGATGGTGGTGGTGACTTCTCCCCTGTGTACGACAAGGAAATGCAGTCAAGCCTAGGTCAAAAACCCCAGAGTTTTCTTCATCTTCTAGGTAGTGTACTGATTTTAAGCTGAATTTAGGATAACTTAGATGATTGTTTTAATTCTGGGCTTGGTCTGTGGAAGCAAAATTTGATATTTTCAAATGAATGAAGCGAAAATGACTTTCTATTCTGCTCTTGGCACTGTCTCAAGGTTTATGTAGCAATGTGAAAGTTTTAAACTGTGAAAGAAATAATCGCCTGCTCTAATCAATGTTTTAGGGGGAAGGCTTATTAAAGCACTGATACATTATCTTAAACTTTTGAGTACCGTTCCTTCCATTTACAAGAACTTGAACTTTCCATAGCTGCTTTGATAAACTTTTCAACAGGGTTCAAAAAATTAACAAACGATCCCATTACACTATACGTTAAAAATCTATTCATCTTACACTAATGAGTTAGTGGACATGCATAAAATAAAAATATCTGTTCTTTTTACGTTGTTTAAATTGCTACTGTCAGGTACTTCAGCTCCAAATGATAACGCGTGTTTAAAAAAACAAATACATTAATGTTTCATGTTATTTTAAAACCATCTGTGACTTTTTTCAAATGATTTATATTGTGTTTGTGATCCAAGCCTTAAAGTATGCTGAGGCCTGAGGAGAAGAAAACTTGCTTTAAAAGCAGAGTATTTCCCATGTTATTACCCCAAACCAGTGAAGTAATGAAATATGATAAAGAAATTGTAACAGACTGCTGGTTTTATCTAAGTTTAAAACACAATATTTTATAAAATGACAAATCAATTTTCTGATGAGACCTAGAGTATGGAATGCCTGAATAATCCTTCTGTATTACACTTCATTTGCTTCCCCTTGTGGTTTGTTTTCGAGGCACGCAACTGTAATTACTTGGAAAAAATCAGTCATGTTATTGTAAGCACTGCTTTCAAATGGTGGCTACTCTTCTCGTTTGATGTGCATCTCTGACATAAAATTATAATGCAGAAAGAGTGCTGACCTTTAAAAAGCTCTTCATGAGCATATATGTTAAATGGCTGTAGACACAAAAAGCCCTGTTTGGCTTGATCTGCAGGAGAGAGAATAAGAAGCTCCTATGGAGAGATATCTCCATAGTGAGAAAATATACATTGGGTAGTATCTCCTGTGCAGCTTCTGCTTTAGCCACCTTGTGGTGTGAAGACACACCACCAGCATCCTTCTCCTGGTGCAGTAGCTGCGTGTTGATGTATTCTGGTTGCCTTCAGCGCCCTGATACGAGTAGGTTTGGGGAACACTCGAATAAATGATGTCGGTTAACATTTAAATAAGATACCCAGCAAAAGCCATCACTTGACCAGGCAGCCGGTTCCTGGGCTGAAACAGTAACACGTGTGAAGTGTAATTACCAAGAGGAGTCAAGGGTGTTATAGCTGCTGATAAAGCTCAGGGTGGGTGACTGTGGACTATCCAGTTTGTTCCAACAGGCTCCTCGCAGGGAAGATTCTCCATATTGCTCAGAGATGCTCCAGGGAGGTGGGGACAGCATGAGGATGATCAGTCTCCTGAGAGCACTTCCCAGCAAGTAATCATACTTGTTTAATCCTAGTTTTAAATCAGTGAAGCTCTGTCTTAAAGCTACTTTTTTTGGGTCTGTATTCAACTGCCCAAAAATTACTCCAGATCTTCCGTGGGTCACAAAACTCCTAATTTTTAACATCACTCTATTCACAGTCAGTTTATTGTTCTTATGCCAACACTGTCGTGTAGTTTAAACAGCATTTTGAAAACAAAACTGGGTGCATCTCCTTTCTGTTGTGTTTGTAGATGGCAGTCTGTCCCATCTTTGTTTTTCTAGGCTAAGCATGGCAGCTGCTCTGGTCCCTTGGCCAAGGCTGAACCTGCAGGGTCCTGCTCCTCTCCGGCTCTCACTGTTTAAAGAATGAAAGTACAGGAATAAATGTTTCAGCTAAAAGCTACCTTCAAATTGTAAGGAAATAGAATAAAACTAAACCAAATCATCTCCACAGAGAAGCCTGTCGTGGATCTGAAGGGTTCCCCTTTGAAAGGGAGTGGGTGTACATTTGCTGTGTCCAGGCACTGGTGAAAATGCCATAGTGTTGTCATATTTCCCCATCCCTAAAGCAAAAATTGTGTGGCATTAATTCGTGGGCAGCAAAAGCAAAATCAGACGTGGGTTTACTGGTTTAGCTCTTTGCATTTTCAGTGTTATCTTGCGTTTGAATAACTAATCTTGAATTTATTTTTTTACCTTTGTACTTAATAAATCCTAATGATGTTTATTAAAGGACTAATTTTTTTGAAATGGTTTCTTTTTGATGTGCAAAAATAATTTGGAAGAACTTGTAAGTGTGTTCTTTCCAGAAAGCACCTACAAACATTAGGTTGAGGATGGTGTCGTGTCTTTCTGAAGATGCACCTGGGTTTGAAATGGGACTAGAGAAGGAAAGTCACGTACGGCCCATGTAGTAGTTCTACTGAGCTGATTTCTGTCACAAGGAGTGGAAACACTGCTTGTGGATTAAGACTATTTTTTTGAACTGTGTGGCTGAAAAACACTGTCCTGAAAAACCAGCTGTGTAAATATTTCAGTACATTTTTCCCTCCTGATTTGTTATTCTTCCCCCACCCCCACCTCCCTTTGCGATAGCAGATTATTCACTTTTTCTTCGGAAAAGGATCTTTGCAGTTTGAAGTTTCCCAGCATCAAGCTCCGGAGGGGACCTTCACTCTCCTCTGCAGCAGCGTGTCGAGCCCTCACCATCTCATCGGTCACAATTAAGACCAAATGATCCCTGCTATTTCCTTGCTGGACGACCAGATGTCACACACAGCAACAAGGGCAGAGCGGGCACCTTGAGCACCTGGCTGCCCTCATCTCTGGCTGCATCATTCATACTTTTGGAAATGACCATGGGAATTTTGCTGCAGATCATGCAGATGGAGTTGTCTGAACCTGGGGTTTTGTTTTAGTCTCCGATCTATTTTGTTATTAGCCTTGTTGTTATCTGTTTTTCAATCTGCTGGAATAATTTGCAGGAAATCAGTGCGACTTTCTCTAAACCAAGATAAGCAGAAAGACTTTGCTTTCCTGTTTTCACAAGGGCTTTTGGTCTTCAGGTTGAAAAATCCAGTGGGTTTTTTTTAAAGCTTGTGATAAACTCTAGTCAGTAAATATTTATTCCACTTCAGTTACCATCTTAATGGGCACAGAGAGAGGTGTCCATCTAAAAGTGTGCTCCAGAAATGGAGCTGCTCTTACAGAACAGACGGAATTAAACTGGGAATTGCAAAGCCTGCAAGAGCTGGACACTGATAGCTATCTAAAAGGGTGGTTTCAGATAACTGTACCTTAAATGGATAAATCCATACCTAAACAGCCTCTTCAAATGCAGTACCCTAAAGAATGTATTGTCTTTCTGATATATAGGTCAGTCTCCTGAAATTAAACACAAATTTTTGTAGGAGATGGGGAGAAGCATTATATTTAGATCTCCCTGCAAGCACAATCCACTCAATGTTGATGTCAAATCTTAAAAGGACAATCTTTGGTGGGAAACACCAATACCAGGCCGAGTAATTGCCATCTGCATGCATCCAGCTCGGGGTATTTGTGAGAAAACTTGGCAGCTACTGCTCAGAAGCCACCGGAGTGTGTGGGGAAAGTGTATGTCTCATGAGTCATCCATGTTCTTGTTCAGTATGTCCTTTTTTTTGAACCACGGTCTCTGTATGAGCTTGAGAAAGAGGATCTGCAGAGTCAGGAAAGCCTGGAAACCTGAGAGTTGATGCTGTGCTCCCTGGAGTACTGCTCTCCATCCTCAAGCACTTTGCAGGCTGCAGATGAACAGTAGGAAAGTCATTGGTTTGCTACTGTAATGCAACCTGGGACTTTTTATGTCTGTGTTGACTAAGAATAGAATAATAAACTTATAAACAGTGTCCAGCTGAGGTTGCAGGGGACTCTAAATGGACTCACTGAAATTCCTCTGGCCAGAATTTAGCACAGCTATTCCAGGTCACACCTGTGAGTTTTCCCATCTGCTGCTTGCAGGAGACGCCTCATCCCATGTATTGCTTGTAAGTTCATTATTGTTCTCAAGATAGCTGCTAAAACCCCTTTTTACAAAGGGAAAACAAAATAATCAAGTTACCACGAGGAGGAAATGGGGCCAAGCCCCGTGGCATGGCATTGACTCACTGGAGCCTGGAGATCAGCAGAGCTGTGTTGGGGCAAATTGTATCCAGCGAGATCCCTCAGAGCTGTGCTACTGAAGGGTTTGGACTCCCCACGTTTGAAATTCTGCTTTTTCCTTCCTCTCCACTGTCTTTTTGTGTCCATCAGGAAAGCTGGAGGGAAATGAACCTTTAGCTTGTGTCCAAGGACAGGATTTGTGTGCTATGCACCCTCCTCGGGATGTGCTTATTGCACAGGAGCAGAGTAACCTGGTCCATGACAAGCTCCTTGCCCCTCTGGGTTGGCAGCATCCAAGCCACCACGTGTGTATCTACCTGCATGACACACATTGCTGGGGGTGGTATGTCTGCCAGCCAAACAGAAAGATATTATTTGGGATGACGTTGATATTCTTTCATCAACAGGTTTTTTTTGGGCACTACTTTAGCATCACTGTGCTTGCATCTGGTTTCGGTTTATCTTTCAGTGATCATTAAGCGTCTCAGGAGGAAAAGGCTTTTCCTCGATAGGTGGAGCCTAAGGAGATGGTAGCCAAAAATATTCATGTATTGTTCAGGTTCTGTCTACAAGGACTGGACATGCTAACACTTGACAAAAGCCAAAACCCCCTCTGGTTTAGAGAGATGTCATGCTTCTATTTAAATTGGCACTGTGTTGTGTCCCCCATTGATGCACAGTATTCCCTCTGGTATTTTTTTTTTTCAAGTAGTAATTTAATAGAGTAGAATTTATTTCAGAAAGGCACTGATTTGTATGAATGCAAATGAAAAATACATTTTAACCACTATCGTTCCTTGAGCATAATTTGCAAAAAATACTTACATCGACTAAGTAAATGTGATCTGAATCAGAAAATTATTCCGAAAGACTGTTTTAGCTTAGCTTCAACCAAATTAATGTCAGTCTGGTTAGTGGCTTGATAATAAACATGCTTCTGCTTTCTGAAGCCACTACTGTATAATCTGATTACAGCTGATGTGGCTGGCAGCGAGCCAGCCCCAGCTCTCACAGCAGCCTTCTTCCCTGCTGGAATGTTCCCATAAAAAAAAAACACCCAATTTGCTTTGAAAACGATCAGCCGGGGCTGGCACGTTGGCCACGTGGCACGGTGGCAACCTGGGCTCCCAGCCTGATCGGTGGCTCTGCCGGTGCAAGGTGCTCCTCGCCTTCATACCATCAAAGTGGCTTCAGGGCTTTAATGTTCTCTTCTAGCTGTAAGAGCAGAAGCAGCTGGGGTGATGGTGACACAGGGATGGATGTCACTGGTGGCCAGCTCATGCCAAGTGTGATGGAGCTTGAGGGTAGGCTTTCAGAGGACACGTCTCTCTGGGGCTGTTGTCAGCTAAAAGCAGTGACCGGTTTTATCAGGTATCCATTAAGTGCTGCTGCCATCACTTACTTTCACTTCCCAATCAGCCACCCTGGTGTGCATGTCCAACACTTCTCAGTCAGAAACCCTGCTCCCAAACCCAGCTGTTAATGGAATATTTTTTCCTACATTGAGTTGTATTGCTTGGTATAACTTTTTTGCAGTTTTGCTCATGGTTTCTTCAACAACGTGCTTTTCACTTGTGCAGTCAGGGCTGTTGTGTTGCCCTCTGCAGCTGAGGGTGGAGTTAATGCAGTGGAGAAACCTGTGGTGATGAAGAGCCGCAACTTTGTGCAGTGTTACCAGAATGGGATTTTTTCTTGTGATAAAATAGAAAAAGGTTGGGGTTTACTCTTTTTCTCTGCTTTTGTGGAGGAGGTTCTGCAAAGTGGATTGAA
Organism: Scolopax mira; assembly: GCA_004320125.1. Taxonomy (NCBI): domain Eukaryota; kingdom Metazoa; phylum Chordata; class Aves; order Charadriiformes; family Scolopacidae; genus Scolopax; species Scolopax mira. The sequence continues at coordinate 67,440 of BJBW01000691.1, read as the reverse complement.
TACCGCTAGAGTGGTTTCCTGGGCAAGTCAAATGCAAAGAATCATCTCTTTCAGATAAGAATTATTTTATTTCTTGGCAGCTGGATTGCTGTTAGTGCCTAAGCATCTTCAAAGATGTTATTTCAATGACTTTGTCCAAGATGTTGCTCCCCGGATGCTATATATACGCACAGGGTCTGTTTCTTATATTTTCAAAGCTGCTGGCATGAAGGCTAATGTAGGAAATCAGAAACAACATCTTCTGAAGTGCAAAAAAACTAGAAAACTAGAAATACCTTCACCTGAAGGTAGCCAGTGGTGAGTAAAGGGGTTTACAAGAAAAAAAATAAAAAATTAGTGAAGTCTTTCCATATTGCTAGTAAAACCAGAAAGCTATTTTGGTGCTTTCATGACTTTTCCTCCACTGATGATTTCTCCAACTCTCTTGGAAAAGCTCATGAGGTGCAGGATCAGCCAAGCTGTTGGGCAGTGAAATACTCCTGGGGCATGTTCAAGAGCCAGATCAAGACTTCAGAAACAGCAGCTTGTGGGTTTTGAATAATATGGTTGCAGATGCTTGTCCAGGCTCTACATGCTTTGAAGCTGGTTATCAGAGTCTTTAATGCAAGTAAGCAGGACTTTGAAAGATAGTGATGATGGTCAAGGCTGGCTCTGCAGAAGAGTTTGTTGGATTAGAGTTGGGATGTATTTAGCAATTTATCTTGAAGTCTGTTTAGATACCAGTGATGAATAAATGTTAGTTTCTGCTATGAAAAGGTGATGCGTGTGGTGGGCATTGTGGTGGGACACGTATGCTGGGGTGAGCAGCACTGGGTGGTTTCATGCCGGGCGAGTTGATGGCATAGGGAAAGCACGTGGAGGAAGAACATGGCCATCAAAACATGGTGCGTGGTGGTGCAACACTGGGGGGCTGTTTCTGTCTGCACCCACAACCTCTGCCCCAAGAACCTGAAGGTGGTGAAAAGTTTGAGGTGGAAATGGATATCGCTCAGGTCCTGAAGCTTTTAGGAGAAGGTGGAGGCACCTTTGGGTGCCAAAAGTCTGTTGCTCTGCATCTTTCATTTGTCCTGCACATTGTAAAAGTGGCACCTCTTTCAATGCATACACTCATTCATATGTGTGTGCAGAGGGGTGAACTCTCTCTCTATTATAAATTATGTCAGCTAATAGAAAACAGAACCATGCTCTGTTTGCTTACAGTCATTACACTAAAATAGATTAAATTTTTATATTCCAGCTGAAAAGAATTAGACATAAATGATTGACATGCAAAATAGGAGAAGATTGGGATGAAAAAGACAATTATGTTGACTTTTTAAAAAACTAGCTCTAAAATTGTGTTTAATGTTGTTTAATGGATTGCTAAGAAAAGCACCTGGAACAATAATTTCACATAAACTGCAGGTCGTTAGTGGGTTTCTAATAACAGAGACAGAACAGGAATCTGAAGGAATTTCAGGAAGGAGAAATCAACTTGTAAATGGGAGATAAAATATGGTACCTCATTTCCTAGCAAGATTCACCTCTAAATTTTCCAAACGTTTTAAGTGTTCTCTGAAGTGCTGCAGATACTGAAATCTGGGGAGTGTGCTGGTATTCTGATAAGTTGAAACAAAATGAGGAGTCTTTCTGCAGCTTCAGAGAGGCATTTTAAGGTTTATATTTTATAATATAGAATACAATCTGCATAGAAGAGGTCTGGATTGTGGAGATATTAACTGTTTCTTTGCCAAGATAAGGAAATCTACCACAAAATCAGTGGAAAGTAGCTGTTTTGCCATTTTCTTCCCTGCTTCCCATGAGACATGAGCAATAAAAACTTATGTCTCGGGCTTTTCAGTTTGCAGAGTGATTTGTTCAGGTTTCCAATACCTGATTGCTGAATGGACACACAGATCCTTGAAAAATATGGACTTTTAAGTAGTTTGCATTTGGTTTGCAAGAGGACATCTAGCTTTTCAGTAAATTCTTTCAGTAGAAAAGTTTGCTTAGCTAAGAGTAAAATGGGACATTAGAAAGGTTTTCTCATGTCATTGTCTTGCCTTTTTTTACATGTTTCTGCAAAGGTTTTACAGATTTTAACTGGACCTTTTATCGCAACTATAAATCACTGAGTTTCATTGAGTTTCTTCTTTTTTTGTTTTTGTTTTTAGAAATGCGTATCACTGCCAAAGCAGACAAACAGCTTCAAGGCTAATAAAGGCAGAGGAGATGCAGGTTCTTCCAGAGCCATGAATGTTTTTAGTTTATTTGTTGCTATTGAATTTGAACTTACTTTTCAATAAAACTGGAAAGGAAATGCTATTATTTTCCCACAAAATTGTGCCAGGAAATGAATTTGCTGTGATTCAGTTTCATCTTGGAATTGATGGCTGGAGATCTTATTGAAAGTTCTCAATTATTACGGCTGTGGTCATCCTGCATGTGGTTCCAAATGGGGAATCTGAGTCCCTGGGGGCTGCCTGGAGGTAGGATTCCAAGACCAGAAGCGTGCTGTGCCCCTGCCCATCATCTGTGCCTTCGGGTCTCACATCAGTCTGCGCTTTCCTGCTCCTACTACAGGAGATGCTGGAGCATGTTTATTACTCATGGGGTTTGATGGGATGGATGACTGTAGGAAAAAGCAGGAATTGGCATATCTACTTTAGGATATAACTCTTTTCTTTTTTCTACGTATGATATTTAAAGCTATATGTACACAGGTACGTGAGCACCACTTCTGCATGCCAAGTGTCTGTGCAACAGATCTGCACTACACAAAACCATGAGAATTTTAGTATGAGGTGAGACTACTCATCATCTAGGCAGCGTTGTGCCTCCCCAGTTACTGTGTGCCTAATGGGTTGACAAAAACAGCTTTGTTGGCTTCTGGTCCTGGCCTATGGCATCAGGTTTTTCTCTGGCCTGTTTGATTTCTCCTTGCTTTCTAATGTAATGAAGTCTCATGCAGAGTTTCTCTGACCATGTATGTGAAGAGGGATCTCTCGGCATAGGTAGGGTGCAAAACCAAAGTCCATGGCCCTGGCCACCCTCCTGCTCTGCTCTGCTCTGGGATGATCCAACTCTTATTTTGCAAATACTTGGCTGTAAGGATTTGAGAAATCACAGCAACTGAGTGAATGTTATCTGCCCCACTTTAACTCGTCTCTGATGCCAGGGAAGAGGAGACCTCCCTGCTGCAGTTAATCCCTAGGGTGAGACCACCCTTTCTCTTTTGTTTAGAATCTTCGAGTTGGTAGATGAACGCAGTGGCATCTGCAGCTCCTCTCTTCCTGGGCAGGCTCCCTGGGGGAGCCCCAGCAGATGTCAGGACCTGCCGCAGTAACTGCATCAGAAATCATGGCCAGGCGAGGCTGCTGGAAAAGCTCTTCCTCACAACAGAGTCCCAGGGCACTGGTGGTTTCATGCGTAAATAATCCACTCTCACTTGGTCCTAATGAGAATTTGGTTTTGCATGTCCTCAGAATAAAGGAGGAAGGGCTGGTCCCCTCCCTTTGCAAGGGTCACATGTGAAACGAGGAGCTGTAAGGCTTTTGGGGCTAAGAGCGTGTCTTCATTTTAGGTCCCTACCACCCTGGGTGTCCCAGCAATCAGAGCTGGAGCTTTTGCTCTTGGGATGCACCTACCAAAAAAAAAAAAAGCATTCCTGCATAACTGGAGCTGAGAGATTTTGCAATTTTTTGCCTCTTTCTCATGTTGAAGGTGGACATCCCTGTCCGCCTGTTGCCACACATCAGTGCAAAGGGGTGTTCAGCTCTGATGGTGGTATTGACTGGAGGTTTTCCACCCGTATGATTTTCCTCCTTTTTTAAGCCAGCTGTTCCTGGGGGGGCTTTGCGTGCGTGTCTGCATACTTTGGAATTGCAGAGGATTTGGGGTTCTGTTTTCTAGCAGACTCGTAAAATTCTACTTGGGTCTTTAACGTGGTGTGTTCTTCTAGCACTGCTGCTCCACAGCTGTATGGTTACTGAAATGTTTTATTATTTCAATAACATTTTGAAAGGGATGTTTCCCTCCCTACTTGAGGGAAGAAAATTGAATCTCCTTTCTGTTGTCTCATGGCCATGGGATTAAAGTTGAGCTCAGACTAAAGTGCTCAGACCTCATCTGAAAAGACTTCCTTGCCTGTGCCCACGTCTAGTGGCTTGTGAGAGGACACCATATATCCTATGCAAAGACCAGCTTTATGAGTGTATTTTGCTCAATGTGAAGGGTTACTTGTGAGCATAAAGACTTTCTTCCAGGGAATCCCAAGAGATTTTTAATTCTGTGTTCGTATATTTTCTAGCAAGGAGCAGCAAGTAATGTATTTATAGTACCAAAAAAGTCTGTTTAAGAACAGTTTTTCCCAGAGATCCCTTAGCTTATGAAATTATAAATTAGAGATTAATTCATACCATTGATGAAAAAAGCACTAAGCTTTTCTGCTCCATACTGATGATGGGAATATGCACAAAATCCTCTCTTTTATTTTCGTTGCCAGCCCCTGGTGTGCCTGTCCTGCGTGATGCGTGCCTGGCACCACGTCCCAGGCAGGGCTTTCCAACCACCCTGCTCCCAGCCTGGGCAGCCTCAGAGCACTCGGATAGTGTCACTTGGGATTTTCTGAGTCATCACAACAGTGGTTCAGCTCTGCCTGTGTCGTGCAAGGAGGGTTTTACTTTGAAGTCGCTCCTGGCCTGTGTTCTGTTGAGCAAACGTGTAGCGGGACCTTCTTTTGTTGCTGTCCTTCTGTGTTGGATTAATTCATTCCTGGCTCGGTGTGTCAGAGAGTGGTGGTTGACAGCTGACATTAGGACCAGGTTTTCCTGTCTGCAGCATTCCCTCTTCAGATAGGAATGGGCACTGATGGGAAAGCAGGATCAGTTTTCAGGCTTTCAGACATTATTTTTGTCCTTTTTTCTGGAAGGAGGAATTTCCGTGTATATAGGAAGAGTTTGCATCTGGAGGTTAGATTGAGAAGTTTAGATCCCATGCTAAAGTTGAATAGTCTGCTTAAATATGTTTCCAAAGGCAACATATTCTACTGGTTTAATATTTGCTTACTGGGGTGATGAGGCTGAGCCAGTGGCCAGAGCAAAACCGCTTCAGAGAGTCACAGAGCCTGGCCCTGGGTTCTTCAGGTTTGGTTTTGGGGCTGGCAAGACTGCCTTGGTAGTTCTTGAAATATGCTGGAGGAAACCACAAGTTAAATGCATTTATTGAGTTTTGTACTCTTTGTGGGTAGAAATGAATTAATTAGCTCAAAACAACAATAAAGAGGTGACACCACTGCACTGGTCTCCAGCAAGGCAAGCAGGGTGGGCTGGGGAGTTTTTCTGGGGGGGAATAGCTGTGCTGCTGGCTAGGACAGGCTGGGCTTCAGAAGGATGGAAGGATCAAGAGTATTTGATGTTTAAGTGTGAGCTAATTTGCGTATAGAACCTCAGGAACAGCAGAGGGACACTATTTACAAAATCCTGCTGAGCGGAAAAATCTTGGAACGAGGATGCTGGAGCCAGGAACTGGTCAGTGCTCCAGCTCCTGCCCAGCTCGGTGCTGGGAGGGAAGCACTCCTTTTGCAAGGCTTGGTTGTATGGTGAGCACATGTACACATTAATATCTCTTACTATTGTTAATATTAGCATTTTTATTACTATTTAATATTAAGCAGCTGACATTTGCACTTCTTTCATGCCTCCAAGCTTCAGCCAAGAGCTGGACCCTGTTTTGGGCTCAGCTCAACAGAAGGAGCTGCTCGTGCAGCCAAGGAGACCCTGGCCACACTGGGAGTCATGGCTGCTGTGTGTTTGGCATCGCCCGTGGCTGCCTTTGCACTGAGCCTTTCCCAAACTACACCAAGATAAACCCACAGCGCTGGCAGGGCTGCACAACAGCGTCCAAACCTGCGCTTGTACAATTAGGGAGAGTGGCTCACAGGCTGAATTGCCTGAGATGGCACCAGAAAAGTTTCCTTATCATTTAGAAGCAGATTACAGCTTCATTTTCTGAAATAGATTCCAAGATGGCTGATTAAAGAAAGCAGCGAATTTAAAAGCCTCTATGTTACTCCTAAATAAAAAAAAAAAAAGGGGGGGGGGACAACACACCAATCCTCATCAGGTCAATACTGAGACAGCACTGAGGGAAGGTGAGATTGAAGACCTGAGACTGACTCTTTAGATCTTAATTTGCTTCTTTCACCCTCACCCCACGGATTCCAGCAACACATGCAAAAATAAGGTGCCCAAGGTGTGGACCTGATGACAGAACGTGGGGCCTTTTGTTTGGTGCTAAGCACAGGGCTCTGTAAGCGAGCCAAAGGATTAATGAGATAAGTTCCTATAGACACAATGAAAAATGACTTGATTGCCAAGAAACTGTCGTCCTAATGATCTCGGATAGTCTGTTTGTCGGAGACACCAGAAAATGGAAATGGGCTTGCGTAGCTTTATTATATTCAAAAATAGACTTTAACTAGAACATTCTGTATTCTTTCCTGTTTGAGTAAAAACAGGGGCTGATAGAAGTTGAAAGCAGCAGATAAGCTGATGTGGAGACACATATGGCTTGAAGCTAGTGTTTAAAAAGCAAAGAAACAGTAATCAGTTGAAGGTAAAAAGAAAAATGTTCATAGTAAAGAGTCCTGTTCTCAAGGCATCGCTTCCCGTTGGTATGAAGACAAGTTTCGATTAACTCCAGATAAATTCTTTTTTTTTTTTAATGTGCACCTTATGCAGAATGGATGTTTGTCACCGTCCATCTTCGTTACTAGGGAGGAAAAAATGTGGAAGCATGTTGCTGCTTGAGCATTTGGGGCCTCAACTTTAGAAATCATTTCAATGTGGTCATCTTATGAAAATGCTCTAAACAGCCCATGTGCTGCTCCGATTTTTAGTTGAAAATGATACATTTCCTTCATAATCTGTACTGTACTGTAAGACGGGATGCAGAAAGTTCAGTTTTCTCTCTGCAAACTGCTTTTTCTCTCTGCTTCAGTGGACCTGGGAAATATTTTGGTGAAAAAACTTAGACTTGATGGAGGAGGAAGGACGTGTGGTGGTGGGTAAAGGGACGTGTCCCATCTGAGATAAGGACCTGACTGGGTCTTGTCCCATCTGAGATGATGCATGGCCAAGCATAAGGACCTGGCTGGGTCTGAGCTGGTAGGATGTTGAACTGTCGTCACTTGTGCTTCATGTATCTGGGATACCTGGAATATTGTTGATATTTGCTGGGATATTTCACATCCACATAGTTGTTGCTTTTTGAGCTGAAAACCAGAAAACTTGATGTTAGCCCTGGCCATAACCACTATTATTGTGTAAACATTTGAGTTGTGTTCCCTGTTTGTAAAATATGAATAACAACATTTTATAAATGTTCTTTGATCTCTTCCCATGACAAGCTCTATGGAAATTCCGAGAATTCAGTATTAAATGTTGTATTTAACCTCTGTTGAAAATTGACACTCTTATTTATAAATATTTCTTTTAAGTAAAACATTCATTTGGCACAGAACACTTTATACTGAAGTTAAATGCAAGTAGCTAACAATAAAATAAGTTCTAGAGTAGCAGTGATTAAACAACAATTTAATATCTGCATCTACAGAATGTTGAGAGGCAGATTAAAAATGCCGTAATGCGATGAGTAATGCACTTCTGTGGGCTTCAGGAATTATCTGGGGTAGCTCTGAGGCAAGAATCTGGCTGTGGCTGTATAGCACTGGAGGAGATAGCTGTCACAACATGTGAAAGGAGTTGAAATGGTACTTCTCTTCCAGTCAGAGGGGGAATTGACAGAACAGGCATATAAGTCATGAAGGATACTGTAGTTCAGGCTTTGACACCTAATCTTGTCTCGTTTGAACTGATGTGCAATAGCTTCTTGATTCCCTGCCATCAGTCTTCTCCTGAGGAACCGCAAGCTGAAGGTAATGGCTTTCATCATAACGGCAATGAAAATACCATTTACCTATTTAAAATGCTCAGCAGGGAAATGCTAAAGAATGATGCCTTGTGCTCCAGGTTATTCATCCAGTTTGATGAAATCTCAATTTTTCCTTATGGCTACATGTACGCAGACGTGTCACGAAGCTTTGAGCTCTGTTTTTGAACGTTGATTAATTTGTGTCCACACCAGACAGCTTGTTGTGCATTAAGCCTTGCCAGCCAACAGATAATTTTTCTAGCTTTTAGATCAATTTACGATCTAGCTGACGTGCTCATTGTTTCCCTAAACCTGGCCAGTCAGCACCGTCTCTGCCACAGAGCAGGAAATTAATCTTTGCAGATATTTGACTCCATCAGCTTTCCTACCTACTGCATGCAATTGTGGAGGAATTTGCCAAAGTTTCTGTAAGAGCTTCGTCTTCTAATTATGTTCACAATAGCTCCCAGTAATTCTCCCCTCTGTTTCCTGGGCCATGTCTCCCAGGGCATCATCTCTGGGTGATCTGGTTCCACCCAGCTGGGAAAACAGCCCAGGGGAGAGGGTTTGGCTGTGTCATTTGTAGAACCCAGGAGGGAATCTCTGAGGTTGCTGAGACTCATCTCATGAGTAGACAGTAAAAACATGAATGGGGTGCTCTGAAGACTCATCTTAAATCTTGTACCATTGACTTTGATAGTTTGGAGCTATTGGAGCTTGGAGGTGTGAAAGACATGGAGGGTACTAGCTTACCTCTTTGGTTACATCCCTGGTTTAAGATGTGGGCATGGATGCAATTAGGCTGAAACTTCAGCAGGGTCAAGAGAGAAATTGCAAAGGATGTGTTAGACAAAATGTGTACTTCTGTGTGTTTGTGCAGATGCTTTACAAAAAGACGAACCCAAAGTGTGAGTGTTGAATGTGCTGTTGCAGTTGTGGCTCTTAAGGGATGAAAAAGCAAATAGGAACTAGAAAGGAAATTCAGTTCAAATTTCCCTTAATACAGAGTATGGTGAGACAGGCAGGAAACCAGGGCTGTTTATGGCAGAAACCATGGCACTGGAGCAGGGTGAGGGCCCAGCAGCCACAGTCCTGGTGTTGGGAGGTGCTGCTCTGCCAAAGCCTTGCTGGGACCCTCTTGGTCTTCCCAATATCAACCTGTGTCCTTACATTGGAAGGAGTTTCACCTTCAATCTCTGATAGAGTTACAGCTAGCGTTCCTTTTATGCCCAGTCTTTGCTCAGAATGAAAGCTTGTAAATTCAAATTATTTAGCTTATAATTTGCATGACTAAGAAAAGGCAGTTTGATTTGGGTTTTATTTTGAATTTTTGGGGATTGTGGAGAGATTCACAGTAGATAATGGGGTGCATCAAAAAGATGCAAGAAGATAATTTTCAAGCCATCTAAAATTAATTCAGAAATCCCACTAATGACCAGTGTTTTGCTGAAATGGCAGCGTTTTTTTTCTTTCCAATTTTGTTTTCTCTTTGAGCCGTATCTGTTGCCTTTTGAAGTAGCTACCACTGAGGCCAAAATTTGTGTATGCTGGGAAACCAACAGTTCTGAGGAAGGGAAAATCTTTGTAGTCTCTTCACAGAGAGAGAAACAGAGTAGGCAAAGATATTTTTTTTTTTTAATAATATTTTATTTCCAAGCCTCTGGCATTTGGCCCTCAGCTTCAGCCTGCCTGGTTGCATTAAAATATGTGGTGCAATCCTAAAGCTCAATCAGTCACCAGAGATTCCTGGTCATGGAGACCTGTCAGGGAAACCACATGTCCCTCCATACTCCTGTATTGACAAATGGTTTAGGTCCGGAACAAGTCTTGGACTGAAACTTTGACTTCAAGCTGCAACATATCACCTCTTCTGGAGGGTTGCATTGGTTTAGGACTGGGGTTGATATCAGGGATTCTAGCCTTTGTTAAAACGAATGCAGTGCTTCTGTTGCCTGAATAGAGTTCAAAAAATTAGGAATTGTGAGCATTAAGACTAAGCGATAAAATGTGTGTTCTTGCAACTGCCATTTGCGTGTCATTGCTTGTTTGTGTTTGAGTTCTCAACCTTAAGTCCACAACTGCTAAAATGGAAACACCTTTGGATACAACATGCAATTCCTGTTACCATCTGATTTCTAGTCTGTGGCATTGTAAGAATTGGCAAGTATTATTAGACATCTTGAAAAATAAAGATAAAACCAATATTAAATCTCATATTTAAATGCTTACGCAGCAGAGCGATAGAATTTGGCATCTTGTAGCATGGGTCCTGCCATGACAGTGCTGCTGTTGCAAGTGGAAGCTGAAACTGAATCCTTGAAAGAAGTGACATTAAAGATCAGTAACGTTTTCCCGTGATATTGTGTTCCTTTCAATTAATTTCAAAAGAAAAGACTGCAAAAATTCAAATAGAAAACAGTCAGGATGTCATCTGGAATTTATTTGACCTCTTACATTGGCTCTAAAAGAAATAATAAACAAATAAACAAATAAAAGCTTCTTTCCTAAGATAAAAAAAAGACACTTCATTTAATAACCGGATTAAAGAACAGTTTGAAACTTAGTGGGAGAGGTTGCGTGTGGCACAAGAAGTGAAGGAGCACATTTCATTTTAGTGGTGAGTGGAGATGCTGCCAGTTGGTTTGGTAGGAACCCCTCCTAAGGGGCCTGTAGAAATGCCTGTTGTGTTGAGCACCCCATGGCTGCAGCCACCTGAACTTCCCCAAGTTAGTGAAGTTGGGATCTTTATTTGGAGGGTTTGGATGTTTGAGAGAAAAATAGTTACTTTCTTTTAAGGGAGTGAAATTTTAAGGCCAGTATTTGGAAAGGGAATCTTTCTTCACTAGGCGGTCCCAGTACTCACCGATTCCTTTAAGTCTACATGATGATCACCAGTCTTTTCTTGGAAAATTAATATTTTTTCCACCTTTAAAAAGTTAACTTTTTATTTAGGCCCGAATGTAGTACTGGAGTCCCTGCTTTTTTCAGTAGGACGTGTCCCTGCTCTTTCCCTGTCTCCCTCCAAACCATTCCTCCCTCCCATGAGGCGCCACTGCAGATCTCTTGGATAAAATGTGTTGCTAGACATAAAACAAGAAAAATATTTGTTTATTCTGCTGCAGACAGCTGTTTAGGATGCTATGGAAGTCTGAGTCTTATAGTAGTTTTGCAGATGTTGTTTGTACGTGACTTTTTCTTGGAAACCATCCTTGTTAGGAGGCAGGGAAGGTTTCTGTGCATCCCTCAGTGAAGACAGTCAGGCTCTTTCCCTCAGCGTCTTTGTCAAAGGAGTTTGAAGGAGGAAGGACAGAAAAGTGTTGCCAATGTTTGGTCAAAATAAGGACCTGTTTGGCCTTGAGTTACCAGAGTGTTTTTTGGGCGTGAACTGGGATATTCAGTGAATCCAAAGTCCAATTGGGCTGGAAAAAAAAAACTTCCTTCCCTTCTAGAAAAATGTAGAGCAAACTTTGAGTGACCTGTCTGGAAGGGATGGACCAATCCTAGAAAGAGATCTTTGGTTTTATGCTGAAAAACTGCTTGGGATGGGTTAATCTGCACATCTCCCCGGGGTGACGTCTGTAGGGCAAAGCAGGCTTCTCTCTGGAGGTGGGGAGAGAACTTGAATACTTACGTATTTCTATTAAGATAATTCAGCCAACAAAGCATATAGCCAAGGGTGATAGAAATTGAGGAATGTGGACTTTTTCTTGGCGGCTCAAGTCTGGCTTGGAAATGTTTCAGGGGAAGATTAAATCTCGCCGCTTGGCGGGTCGGGGTTGGAGTAGTCGGCAGAGGTTGGGGATGGCTGAACTGGGGATTAATAGGGCACAGCCAAGAGTCTGGGGTTGCCGTAAATGAGGATGCAAATGAAAAGATGTCAAGTGTCTTTCATCCTGGGCATTTCCGAATGGGTTGTGGTATTTTCAGGAGCTTTGAGCCTGTGGAGCGGGGAGAGATGGACGGCAAAGCTGCTGTTTGTGCTCGGCACGGGTTTCTGCCCAGGGTTCGGTGGGAAGGCAAGAGTGCTCCAGGCTTGTTTGATCCTGTTTTGTTTGCTCTGGATGGACTCAAATACCTGAAGTCCCATGACAAAAAAATGGCTTTTGTGCCTTCATGTTGTTTGCTTTGTGAAATTATCCCCGTTGTCATTAGTTAGCTCGCTTTTGTGCAATATGGGCATTGTATGCAAATTAATATGGTTAAAATAATGTCAAACAGGCTTACATTTGAGAAAAGTTAATATTTCTCTTGGCAGTTCAGATATCCTTTGTTTTGTATGTGCTGAATTAATTTCTTCTGCCTGCTCTTGCTCTGTGCACATGGTGATATTGTCCGAGTGACTTGCTGAAAGGGCTCTGCTTTTTCAGTGAACAAGGTGGAAATTCCTCTGCTTTGCAAAGTGTGGATCAAAGATGTAATCGCTTCTATAAAACTTTCAGAACAAGACAGCAGACCAAAAAAAGGTGGGGGGAAGTAAAATTAAACAGCTACCACAAGTAAAACAAAGCTGGCCTTGGTCTCGTATTTGGGTTTCATAGAATGGTTAGAGTTAGAATAGACCCTAAAGATCATCTAGTTTCCACCCACCCTGCCATGGGTTTCTCTGGTTTGGTGGTTGGGTTGTGCCAGGAGGCTCAGTGCTGGGATGTGGGATGGATGCAGACTGGTGGCTCGGTGCTCGTGTCCTTCTTGCCATGCTGGCATAGGCGCCAATAAATTAGGGGTTTAAACCTAATTGCAGGGTGCCATCACCCAGGCTCCACATGCAAATTGCAATCCGAATCTTTGGGTGCATGGCTACAAATTTTGATTTTCTCAGCTGCCAAAAAGAGCTACAGACAGTGCTGATGCTGGTCTGTGCTACCCTCAGTGCAGGTGTAATTGCTGTCTAACTGCTGGGCAGGAGCACTGCTGGTGCAGTGGCACTTCAAGAATAAAGTGTCTCAGCCATTTCTCTGGTTGTCACAGGGGGTTCTGCTTAAATGTCCATTAAAGATTCAGGTTGGTTTGTTGGGTGTAAATGAAAATGCCTCTGGATTTTGCAGGTTGGTTCGATGGTGGTCTGTGCAGCAGGTCAGTGGGATCGTGACCCCACAAAAGGGGCCCCAGGGCCATCGCTGCAGCCACGTGGAAACAGCAAATTGGCACTGGTTTTGCCGTTGCTCAAAACTGAGAATTTTGTGGAGTTAGAAATGCTTCTAACTTCCATAGTGTCATCCAGGGGAGAAAACCACCTACGGTGTCCCCATGAACTGCATCTCTCTCCTGGGCTCCATCACCACCTGCTCTAACCAGCAGAAGAACGAGTGAAAGCTTTAGACTTTAAGGGTTTCAGTGATTTAAATGAAGGTGCTGACACAAGGCCCAGGTGGAGCCTGTCGGGCAGGACCAGGGAGGTGGCGATACAGGAGGAGGCGATGCTGGAGGAGAAGGGATCACCCGACATATGTGCACGAAGGTTTGGGGCTGAACCAATCCATTATTCTTGTGTTTATTTCTCATTCCATCAACTTAAGTTGTGTTTCTGGCAACTGTTTGTTGCTTTGGGCAGTTATAGTTATATTAGTGTAAATATTTTCTAGTGATTGTCAAGTGTTCAGTTTACTTTAGTTTCTTGTAATTTCCTGCTGTAGTTTAAAAAAAGAAATAATTCAGCAAAAGGCAGAAAAGCACACTTCCCATAAGCTTCGAACTGTGGTTTTTCAGGCAAAACTCACCTTTGAAATTTCAAAGGCACTCTTTTGTGCTTTGAAAACTGGAAAAAAAAAAAGTGCCATCTACAAGATTGAAGTGAATTCTCCTTCATGGTCGTAAAATGGTACAATAAAACTTGAGTGAGTCGCTGCTGGAGTTGAGTGACCACGGGAAATTTACGGTCATACCCTAGTTCTTGTTTATCTTCTTCTTTATCCCATCCGTTTCCTATTCAAACTCATTTTTGTCGTCGTGTATGTATGTCGAGTAGCAGTGTCTTGGAACAGGAGTCTTGTGTGCGTGTGTCTTGCAAAATATATAAAAGTCTCCTGGTTGCTATAACAGTAATAGCACAATAAACGCTAAGAGTGGAGCCATGTTTGAATATCTGTAATCTGGGACTTCATTTTTCCTCTTTCTTCTAAATTCCTTTTTCACTCATTTTCCAAAATGCTTTCTCTGGTTTCCCATTCGGATCCTGGGCAAGCGGTCACCGGCAGCGTGAGGGCTGGCTCGAGCCCTGGGATGCCCTACTTCTACAAAATTAATTTTTCTTGCTGGAAAATGAGCGAGGCCTGGATCTTATTTATTTTACCAAAGTCATCTTTTTCAAGATGAGAACAATTAATAAATGATTACAGAAAAGAAATTCAGCATTTGTTCCCCAACCCCTATAAATAAGGTAATTGCCTACTCCAGAGGGAACGGAGTTGGCAGAAGTTTCACAGGGAACTGTTGAAGTGCAGTATTTGTTTGACATGTTTTAAATGGTTTACCGAGCAAAATCAGATGCAAAAGGAAAGGGACTTGTCAGTCAGGTGGCTGGTGTTGGGCTCTTCATGTTCCCCCCTCAATCAGAGCAATAGCAGTTTTCTGAGGTGGCCGAGGAGTTGCTGGAGGGAGATGGGGAGCAGCTGTGATAATTTGGGGCTTTTTTTTTTTTTCTGTTAAACCTTCGCATTTTATAAAAGTGACACATAGTTTTGTGGAGAATCTGATTTATTATTATATGGATTTAGGCAGAGTGTTTGCAAAATTTGCTCTGCTTTATGGTATTACAGCAAATGTAAACATGCATAATTCAGCAGTGCCAAAAGAAAATGAAGGTGGAAAATGGCCTTTGTCAGCAGCAGGAGGGGTTTAGAGAGCTGTGAAAACGAGAGAAGAGACAGACTTGTGACCAATAATAAGATTTTTTTGTTTTGTTTTTTTCCGATAGTAAGATCTCCAAGAGGCAGACTTTGGGTCACTTTTGAGGAAAATAGATGTGAGGTGATGCTGAGGGTTTGGGGAAGGCTCATGCCGTGGCATGGTGCCTGGTGCCGGACTGGACAGACTGAAGATGCTGCTGTGGGTTTCCCTGCCTGGGACCCGGGGTGCTGGGGGGCCTGTCGGGGCTGACCCCCGTGGCAGCCAGCTCCTTCACTCAGCTGGAACTTGTTTTGGCTCCAAACACAAGCAAAAAGATAAGAAACAGAAACATCAGCAAGAGGGAGGTTTGACAGCCAAGTTGTGCAGAAACCAGATGTCATTCTTCATACTTCTCTTTCACCCGGGTAACACGGGTTATTGCACCTCTGCCTCTGGGTAAGGGAACATCTCCCTCCCAGCCAAAAGTCTGGTTTAGGGCACATTTTTAGCTGTGGTTGCAGTGGGATTCCTGGTTACGGGTCTGTACAAGCACTCCTGAGTGTGCAGCACTGATGTACAAGCACGACCAGAGACTCCCATGAGGTTCCTCTGCAGGAGGACAAAGGGCTCCCCAGCAGCATCACTGCCCAGTTCTGTAAATGTCATTGCTCTGTTTCAGATTAATTTAGGGTAATTATTTCAATGTCAGAGTGCTGTGTGGTGTGAAATACCTGCTCTCTGATGTTAGTAATGTTGCTCCGAGGCACAGGCAGCGGTGGGGTTTGTAGGAGATGCACAGCCAAGTGTGGAGCGGGCTGAGACTGGTGTTGGGATAACACAGAGGTGATGTGGTTGCAAAGGGAAATATAGTTTGGGGATTTATTGTGGCTTTGTGGTCCTTTTAATTATCTAAAAAATCCAGACCCAGAACTGATCTTTACCGAGCTCTGAGGCTGTTGAAAAAATTAGAGAGGGGCAAAATACCATTTTTTGTTACTTTGTCTAAGTTCCAAATTTAGTTCTACAGACCCATATTTAGATTCTGTAGAACACTGTTGGATGTATAGGTATTTCTGCTCTTGGGGGAGGATTCCTTAAATGTTTACTAACACCTAGAATGAGTGGAAATGTTGGGGTTTGGTTTTGCTTTCAGACAGGGCTTCATTGCACAGTGTTCCCTAAATCCCTCAAAGCCCTACCCTGTAGCACAAACTGGCTGTGCTTTATTCAGCTGTGGAGGCAGTAAATGCTGAAAGGCTGGTTATGAATGTTGATTAATAATCAGAGGTCACCAGCCCCAGTGTTGGAGGAATGAGTTGGATATGCTAGAAAGTTTTCATCTGCAGGGAGAAAAAAAAACTGGCCGAAGCAGTGGCCACTACCAACACACAGAATCCATCCAGGATGCACAGGGACATACCTGAAGACATGGTGAATTGAGCTAATGAAATCCAGACCAGCTTATGGCTTTGTGGATCGTGGTTTGGAGGGTGGTAGCTCAGAGAGGGAAACCAGAATATAGATTTAGATTTGTTTGGTTTTTTTTTTTCTCCCTGCTTTCAGTGTTAATGTCTATCCATCACACTTCTATACGTAGTTAACTACCCTTCCTAAGGCTTCATTTATCTCCATTTCAGAATTAGGGAACAACATATCTGTATTTACGTAGGAGGCTCAGGATTTCTACTTGATGTATTCTTAGATCCTCAGGTGAAATTACATCCAATATATCAATAGTTTAAAAGTGCATCCTGGAATCCAGAAAGCAAAATTGAAAGCAGGATTCTCCTTACTCTGTTGCGTCTTAAATCCATGTCTGATTTTAGTTAAAAACTTGGCAAGATAGGGCAATAGGCATTATCGTATATTAATCAATGAAAGCTGAAGGCCAATACTGCTGCCCCCCTTTGCCTTTCTTTACTGTCTTTCAAGAACAAGTTAGACTTAAAGTTAGCTAAAGTCTTCCTGCAATGCCGGGGAGCATGTGATTGGGAAACCAGTGGTCTATGATCAAAATGGGTCATAAAATGATAAAATGGTTCAATTGAGCCTCAAACTGACATACATGGGAGGTGAAATCTTATGTGTTGATTCTGTTTTTCAAACATATGGACACATCATCTTGTGTGTCTACAGCTTCAGTCCATGCCATCCCACCATTGCACTTGTCCCTGAAACCAAAAAAAGTTGGATGCTTTGTGGCTTTCTCTTTCTTGTTTCTCTGTCCTTGTTTCCTGCTTCCTTCCACCATATTTTGCACCATTTTTTTCCTCAAACTTGGACACTTTGAAACACAAGTGGAAACTGATGGTAGTATCCAAACTTAGGAACATATTGGATAGCTTTGCTGGGAATAATTGCTTCTTTCTTTTCATCTTATCTCAATGTTTAAAGAACAACAATACCTCATCTCCTCTAAACCTTTGAACCTTTCCTGGATATCGTTTGGTGAGTTAAACTGGCAATCCAGCATTTGTTTAGCTGATCCCTAAAGTGCACAGATGATAGGAATTCAAGTAACTGGAGGTAAAAAGTTACACCTTCGGGATTGTCAGAAATAATTTAAATTTCCTGGTTTATCTTTAAGATGCTTTTTGCTAGTAAAAAAAAAAAAAAAAAAAGATAATAAACCACTGCATCTCCCACAGAGCTGACTTTCTATCCTATCTATACTGCTCTTTTTTTATTTTTTACCTTTAAAATAGGGAAAGAGAAAGCATTTAGCAGTTACGTCAAAAGATTTATAGACCTATTGCTTTATAGACAATTGAAACTTTGGAGCTGAAAATGGTCTAACTACCTCTGAAAGATGCATTTGGCTGTTTGGTAACAAACTAAGCATCTGGAAGAAGCAACTGAGCAAAGTCAATTACTTCATTACGGCTTTTTGAGCTCTTTGTAAAACTAGTGATCCTGAAGCAGCCAAATAAAACAAACTATTCATCAAGAAAGATGCATTGAGCAAGCAAATGAACACGGTTAAACAAATCCCAGTGGTAATTTTGGTAATTCATAAATATAACGTGCACTTGGGGAGCCCCGCAGCGTACCTCGCGTCTCAGAGAGCCGTCTGCTCTGGGAAGCAGCTCGGTGCAACATGTTGGCCCAGGAGAAGACTTTGCTCTAAAATGAAGTTGTTACTGAAACATTCCCCAGATAGGTGAGCGATATATCATCCCCTCTTTGCACTTGAATAAAAACAACCATTGCCAGTGAACTTGGGGCCAGAGCAGGCCAAAGCGTGGTAGAAAGGGTTATAACAGAGTTTGCCTGTGCAGCTTTTGGGAGTGTTGGCTGGTGCTGTCTCATTAATTGTGCCTGTTCCTCACCTTCTGCCAACCACCTCTGAGGCACAGCATGTGCCAAAGACATGTCAGCGTGCTTTCTGGTATCTCAACTATGTTTTTATACACGCCGATACACCTTTTCCCCCCTCCCTGATCTTCCTACAGCTGTTTTATACTCGGTCTTGGAGCAAACCCTGTTCTTTGCGTCCACATTCCCAGCCTGGAGCGAGCTCTCCTTCATCCTGACTCTGACCTCTGCTGCCTGGTCACCTGGGGTTGGCCATGACAAAGGGACATTTCGTGTCCCTGTGGCCAGATATCTTAGATTTGAGTTGTCTTTCCTCCTGATGGCAGTTGTAATTAATCTCTGAGGTGGCCTTTTATATTTCATGAGGTTGCTCAGAAGCTTGTGCAGTTGTTGCCTGCGTCTAGCCTGAAAGTGCTGGCGCTCTTTGATTTTATTTTTTTTAAAAATTTTATTTTAATGTTGGTTTTTTTTATCAATACCATCAGGCTCCTGCTTATTAATTGGATTCAGACTTGACATGGATTAATATTATGGCTAGAAGCCTAATTCTTTAAATGGAGACACAAATGCTCCTCTTAAGTTAGTCATTAATTACTTTTATTTATCAGACCTCTTCAGTGTGGCGGTTTAGACCTCAGCTAGCAATTTTAACTGCGACTGCCTTGGCATATTTCTTCTGGAAGCTGTGCAATGTAGGTCAGATACACAACAGTAAAAAGGATTATATTGTTTTGATCATTCACACTTACTATAGGAAACACCATATTCTTTCTGAGGACTGAATACAACTGTAGCATGTGCTGGTTCTGTCTATATAAAGGAAACTATATTTTCCGTAAAAGCTCATATATTCCTTTGTTGGAAGGATCTCAGATGGGTGGGAAAGCAAACTGTTTACACACAGCAAATCTGGTGTTTGCCCAAAGGTCGTCAGGGAGAGAAGGTGATTGTACCTTTAATTATAGGCTCAGTTAAAATGAGGAGAAGCTCGTGATTAAATCTTCTGCATGGTGAAAACTCAAGGTCTAAATATTGTGTTTCAACACAAAAGAAACACAAAGTCTTTAAAAAATAAATACTTTTCTTCTCCTCTACATCTATTCTGTAAAAACTTTTCATAACTGATTTCATTGCATTATCAGGACTAAAATGAGAACCACTGCTTAGGAGCAAATATAGCACTTGAATATGGGCCAGGAATTCCTTTTACAGTATAAGCTTTTGTGTGAAATAAAAGCCAAACAGCTGCTCACAACTTACGTCTGAGTAAGTGATCTAACGCTATTGCTCTGGTCTCAAATTTGAGGCTAAATTGTTTCTTTGCCAAAGACCTTGTGCCAACCTACCTGGTCTCAATTTGTGAGAACAAAGTACATTGTTTCTGCTGCTCTGGGAGTGAAATCATTTTATTTGACATTTTTTTCCATTATAATTTCAACCCTGATGTGGGAAGCTTCCGTGGGGCTGAGATTCTACTTCTCACCTCCAGTCCTCCAGGATATCTCAAGTAGGAAAATACCTAGTCTAGCATATGATGTATGGGGATATTTTAATATACATGAAGACTCTTTTTTGGCCATTAATGTAATTGGCTTTTGATTTATTTTCTTCTTTTTTTCCTCAGATCTTCTTTTCTTATTATTTTTCTCCTCCACAGCCTGAATTCAAGTTTCCACTTCAGAGCTAAGCATTGGTGGACCACTAGCCATGATTAAGCTTGTTGGGATCAAGGCTTTCTCAGTCCTCAGGGAAGAGCTTAATTTGGGACAAGGCAGATGTTAACATCCCCAAATGATTTAAGTTAAAGTCTCTGTGGACTTTGAATGCTCCTAAATACAGGAGACAACCAGAAGCTAATAGACATGGGGCAGCTGGTTGACTCCTACCTCCATACAACCACCGTTGTGCATTATTGAGAGAATAGAGGGAATGTTTAAAATAACTAAAAAGCATTGTTACCTAATGGTATTTAACCTTAGAACAATGATTTTCATGCTTTAGGGGAAAATAAAGGTGAAATTACTTAAGAAGGTAACTTCCCTAGCTATGGAAATGGTAGAATACTTCCTACAACCCTGTTAGGCACAGGCTGTTATCCACTTGTGCTTTCATGAAAGGTCTCAATTAAAAAAAAAATCTGAATTTGCTTTAAGTTAGAGTTTAAGTTCCTATGAGATGTGTTGCAAATGTATTAGCAGAAGGAGGAGAAAAACACTGTGGCCAAGAAATGTCTTGTCTTCTCCCACAGTGGTGACTGCCTTAGCTTGTACCCAGAGAAATCTGAGTGACTCCAGCCTTATTCATCACAGGGCAAACCAGAGAATTTACATGCTTGTTCTAAATAATTTTTCATTTTAATAGAAATTAAAAATGAAGACTTTGAAACATCCATGTATTGTATTTGGACATTTATGTTGTTACCGATATCTTTTCTTTTTTTTCTACCAAAAAAAAAATGACTACAGGTTTAAAGACTTTAGGTTCATTGATGTGATAAGAGCAGTATAAAAATTTGTGTGCAAAGTGGGGAAAATTCCTGAAGTCTGCTGAATGTGTTAAATCATTCACTCAATTCACGTGGTGTGGTATCCGTGTTTCTTCTGGTTGCTCTTCCATCCCAGCAATGAACAGTTAAAAAACATTTTTCTGGTAGTGAACAGCATCATTTTACATCTGTTGCCACCGTCCTCAGACAAATCACAATCTCTGCAAGGTCACAATAATGTTAATAATAGCTCTTTTCTATGTGCTGAGTGGTATTTTGACAGCATTGCTCAGAGTAGCTCTCACAGCATTGTTCCACTGACACATTTACTGGGAGAGTAGAGTTCCTGATGGCTGAATCATGTCTCCTTTAAATTATGTTGGCAATGAGATCATTTATCTTGTGTCTGTTGTGACTGGCACAAACAGTAAATTGAATAACACGCAGTTAGTAATCACGTAACGTACTAGTCTGGGCTGCAGCGTGGTTCATCTTGCAAAATCCTCTTCTGAAACCATCAGCCATGGTTGCCTGGCTCCAGAGAGAACTGCACATGTTCTTCATCCCCCATGGTGCTGGGTGAGATGCAGTTCCCTGAAGCCATGGGCTTCATCCCTGCTCACGGAGCTCCTTCACTGCTACACCAAGAGAAGGGTCACTGCGTGCAAGAGAGGACTTTATTTTCTCTTTTTTTTTTTTTCCTTTTGTCAGCAGATGGTCTATTTTGCAAGACAAACTTCTTGTTGATTAATTAAGGGCAGTATAAACTTACACATCAATTTCATTTGGGGTGCTTGGGGAGAAGGATCACTTGTGTCCATCTTCTGTCGCTTAGCTCTGTTGAAGGCAGTGTCATAGTTTCACTGGATATTTTATATTGGGTAAAATTATTTTGAAACTGCCAATCTCTTAAGTATCCACAGTTTATAGATGTTAATTTGTGTGATACTGCTGTCATTGTGATAAAATATGATATTCTTACTTGGGATTTTTGTACAGCTTTTACTTAAGTTTTGCAGGGCTTCATCAATGCCCTGTTCCTCATCACCTGGTTGGATTAGTGGAGACTGCAGGTTTTTTTGGAAACTAAACCAACAGAATATCATTAGGTCTTCAAAATCAATTGTTGTTCTTTGTTTATGCTGAACTTGGCCAGAAGCACACAAACACCAAATGACTGTTGTAGTTGACTCAGAGCAAATCTTAAATCCCCAGTGTTGTATTCTGTGGTTCCCCTTGATCTGCAGCATCTGCTGGGACGTGTGTGTGCTGGTGGTGACCTGCTGGTGCCATCGTGTAGAAGAAAATATCCCTGCCTCCCTGTCTCTGGCACTTTCTCCTCGTAGATATCCTGCACAGAAGGGATTTTGCTGTTTGGGTTTTGTTTCACTAAGAGGTGCTTTTGCTCTGTGTTTTGAAGCATATGGCATCTAGGGGCTCTGGTCCAGGGTTAATGCAGATAATGGAAACAGCAACGGCTCCAGAAGCTGACTTCATCTCTCTTTGTCAGGCTGTTCCTGATCTTCTCTCTCTATAAATACAGTGTTGTGCATGGGGCAATGTGTAGAAAACAAGGTAGCTCTTAAAGAGGTGGAGGAAAATGCCTTCTGCATGCAGAAAAAAAACTTGCGGGGAGGAGAGAGGATTAAACAGGAGGAAAAAGTTTCTTTTGAAGACCACAGGAGGAAGAATTTAACAGCTTTTTTTAAAAGATGCTGAAATTGTGACATGTAATAGTGCAGTGTTGGATGAGTTTCGAAACAGGAAAACTTTGATTTTTATGTTAAACTTGATTTGTAACATGGAAGCAAAATCTGTTGGTGATATTAGCGTGATGGTTGCGGGCTTGCTCTTAGGATGGGCTTGGCCCCGTCCCTCAGATGCTTTATGGTTTGCACATGGCAGCTTGTGTTCGCCTTTTTAGGAAGCTGAGAAACAAAGAGGGTGGAAAATCCTGCCAAAATGGGCATTAACCATAGACTGTGTCCGCAAATGCGTTCATGCAAGAATAACATTTAAATACAAAGTATGTGATTGTTTGCTTAAAGTCTCTAATGTATACACTTCTCTGTAGTTGCTGGGATCTTTTCTGGATATATGAGAAACTGCATTATTCGGCTGCTCTCAAAGTCTTGGTTTCTTTTTTCTTGCGATTTCTCTGTATTGAATAATATTGAAAATGACAAAGGATTTTTTTTTTTTTTTTGCTGTGGGATCCTGGCTCTGGAATGGCTAATTCTGATTGTAGATAACACGCATTAGCTTTGAGTACTTCCGTGCTCCAAAATTGCAATTCATCAAACCCCAAGTACTTTGTGTCAGATCTGAATGTTTCACAAGAGATTTTGTAATCCAACATGTCAAACT
This sequence comes from Scolopax mira, assembly GCA_004320125.1. NCBI lineage: Eukaryota > Metazoa > Chordata > Aves > Charadriiformes > Scolopacidae > Scolopax > Scolopax mira. The sequence continues at coordinate 44,537 of BJBW01000691.1, read as the reverse complement.
TGTTTAAATGTGAGGTTGTAACTGAAAACCAAAGGAAGTAATAAGTGCTTCATTATCTTGCTCACCTTATAGAAGTGTCTTGCAGTTCTTGGAAAAAAAGGAAAATTACCTTATTTCTGCAAGAAATAAGCAACTATCCTATCCTGTGCATGCACTCCTTGTGTTTGTCAACAGGCTGGTGTTTCACAGGGGCAAATTTAGTGACTCAAGCAGATTGATGCTCATCTCCATCTGCTGAATAACTCCGTGCAACTTGACTGCTGGTGACTTCTTGCTTCTTCCCGGAGGTGGCTTTGTGTTAGCAATTATTTGAGCAGGAAAACGCCTAATTTACAAATGCTTTCTGAGAAACAGATACCCTCAAGGTCTGCTTTGCTCATCTGTTCCAGGCAGTGATGTTTTAAGTTATCTAGTACTGAAGGCACTCTAAGGGTGAGGGATTTCCAACAAATCCTACTGGAGTTCTCCAGTGTGAGTTTGCCATCGTTTCTGGTCCCCACCTCTATCACTACAAAGGTTTTTAGCTTGTGTACGTAGCAGAAAAAAAAGTCCATGTTCATTTTCCAGCTTCATATTGATGAAACTGTGCCTGAATTACTGAATCAGGACACCTCTGAAAAGAGGAGACTGTGACTTGCTTATGGTTGGGGGTTTTGTAACCTTTTTAGGTGTTTTGAGTGTGTAGGAACATATGGGTACAATGCACAGAGATGTTCACTGTTCTCATAAAGAAATGTGAAACCGAATCCGTGTGCGTGTTTGTACATAAATGCTTACTCTCTGAAAGACTTTCAAAGTTACCATCACAGTCCAGGGCTCGTACTGAAGCAGCTGTCTCAGTGCAGATGTGGGAAACTGAAATCTGCCATGGAAACCTTTCTACCTTGCATATAGCAGCCCCCACAGCTGCCAAAATATGCATCCTCTTGTTTTCAAAATGGAGGGGGGTATACGGCGTACATCTGCTCCTGCCCTGCACTGTGCTGCAGCTGTGCCAGCGTATTGTCTGGAAATGGCCTGAGTAAGACCAGCCATAACAACAGGGGAAAAAAATCCCATGTTTGATGTAAGTGCAATCGTGGCTTTATTCCAGTCACTTCTTCATTTATATCTCAGATTCAGTTTATCTTCGTGCCCTGGTGACTAAACAAAAGAGCTGTACGCACTTGGCTGTTTGAAGAAACTGTCTCTGGGTGTGAGGAAAAAAAAAAAAGAAGAAAATTATTTGAGGGAGGAAAACCCGGGGTACTGAGTGAGCAGCACCATCTCAGTTGTTTTAAATGGAACATAATCGTGACTTTGAGTGGTTTCAGTATGTGTGTATATATTGCTTCACTCTTTGAATAATCTTGAATGTTTATGTTTTTACTTTTGCAACAAGCATCCTCCCAAGAGAAGAAGGGTCCCTGTTGGCTACTATTAAGAAAAACACTTTAACACCCCAAATTTGCTTCTGGTCTTGAAGACTTGTGCCAGTTCAAGCTAATATACCCACTGTGTGGGTTTCTGGTGATGCTGGTGAATGTTGGATTTGGGACTTGGATTAGTTCTACCCCATCTTGTTTGGAAGATTTAAGACTGTGCCCCCCAGCTGTGTACCTCATCCCATCATTGGGAACCCCTCATTTTAGCTCAGCTGTAGGCAAAGGAGAGTTTGTGGCTGTAAATCTTTAGTGGTGAGGTCCTGAGGTGCTTTAACCAAAAGACGCCTCAAAGATTGACCATTTATTATTCCAATGATAACAGCAATATTCCAGTTTGGGTTCTGGAACAGGAGTTTTCTTCCCCAAGGTTGAGCGCAGCTCCCTGGAGCATTGTGAGGAGGATGCTTGTGTGGATGCCTGTTCAGAAAGGCTGTGAGGAGGTGTAAGAATGAAAGCAATTTGTTGCTTGTTCTGTATTTCGAAAGCAACTGGATCACATATTGAACTACAATGAACTTTCCTCAGCTAATAACCAGAGGTTGCTTTCTGGGTGGCTTTTCTACTAACATAAAACATAGCCTGGGATTTCGGAGAGCCTTCAGGGCACTTGGGCCAAATTTGAAATGAATCTAGATTTTTTTTTTTGTTGTTTTATTTGGAAAAATTCTGTAGAACTGTAGGTGCTGCATGTTTTTAATCTGCACCTGGTATTTGCTTTGAATCTTTGGTTCTGTTGGAATCCAAAGCCAAAAAGGTTCACACCAAGTGTTGTGACCCAAAACTGTTTAATCTTAGATCTGCGGTCTCGGAGCCCACAGCCTAACTTAAATACCTGATGAGTATCAGCTGAGCAAGCATCACAGAATCTGACTTTTGCCCATGAACCATAAACCTTTTCCCCAGGGAACAAGAAAGTAAATTGGCCTTTGTGCGGGAGCAGCCAGCTAGACCGGGGCCACGGCTTCCTCGTGCTCAATACCAGCCCCCGTGGTATGCTATTGTGAAGTTCTCCTTCCTTCTAAGTGAAGCCATATGAAAAAAAAGGGGGGAAAAAAAAATCCTCTTTTCTAAGATTGGCTGAACCAACCAATTTGTTCAAGCTATTCTTCTGGTTGACTCATTTTTAACTGAAAAAAACCACTGATATGTTGAAGGCAACTTGAAAAATGCTGATAAGGAAGAAGGAGAAACAGAATCTAAATCATTTCAAGTTCAAAAAAGTCAAGCATGTGAGTGGGTAGACCCTCCAAAATGGTGTAAAACTTAATTCCATGTTAGATCATGATGAGTTACATATGAGTTCATCTAGAAAATAAGACCCTAAAGTTAAGCTCAACGGTTATGATTAAGAGGTCACAACATGCAGTGTCGTGCTTGTTAAGGAAAAAAATACTCTCTGTTTTAAAAATGTCTAGTGAGATTGGTCTTCATTTTGCTTGGCCAAGGTTTTTACCTGAATGCTGTTCTCAACTATTTCTTTATATTAACGTACCCAAAAAAAGGTCCTCAGGAGCCCCAGCAGCATGTGGCTTGAAGAGAGATGGGCAAAGATTTATGATTATTTAATATGTCTCTGGGTGTGTTCTCAGCTGAAATGGGTGATGTGTAGAAGCACAAGTGAAAAGACAGCTCAAGCCTGGTGCCACAAGTTCTTGGGAAAAGTGTCCTTCACTGACTTAACAATGCTTACAAAGCATTGGCTATTTAAAAGGAATAAGCTGTGGTATCAGGCTCTCTTTTTTGCTGCTGTTTAAAACTCCATTTATTCGTGATGAACGTTGATTTACCTTTCTGAAGCCAAACAGTAAGGCTGGGGGCAATATGCCCGTTGAGCTGATGGGACAGGAGCCAGAAGTGTAGCCTCCCAAGCCTGGGAATGTGGGTGAAGGACCAGATTTAATTTAGTTATGAGGGATAAAAAGATGTTAAGCACACATAGTGCCATAGACCCATTTTCCTGGTATTGATGGATTATGGAATTCAATGAGCAGCCCAATTTTGCAGTTACCCAATTTGCAATGGGGAAACTAGTTCAAACAAGGATAACTTAACTGCTCTGTGGACAAGTACAGGTAAAATACTGTTAAGAGCCAAACCCAAGAACTAAAAAGTGATGTTGATTTTTAGTATTTCACTTACTCGCTGACAGTAGATGACATAAGTGGCTACTGCCCAGCAGAACAGCTACGTCCATTGAGTCTATTTGCTGTGAACTTTTTACCTTGTTTATGAGTAGCTATTCTTTAGATACACCCATCAGCTCTTCTTAATGCTTCTAAATAGCAGTATTTTTCATTCTCATCCTTTGTCTTTGGGTTACTAAATCTATCATCTCACTGGAAAGCTTACGGCGGTGTCAGAAATTGCATATTATGCGCTGGATTAAGGATGTTTAGCTTGAACGTGACAAGTTGTTTAAAAATAGACCGGTTTATGCTTTGCATTCATTCTCCTTTCCAAAAACTGTCTTTCCATAACAATGTAAATAAAGAACTCCCAGAACTGATACAGCAGAGCTGGCACGGGTAGAAGAAAAGGCTCAGCTATTACCCAATTGACATTAATGCAACATAAATCTTAATTATATTGAACAAGCATCAGACTGCAAGGGCTTAGGAGATGGAGTCATTAGGTAACAGTTTACAGTGAACATTTATCTTCAAACAAATTCCCAGGCCTCCTCAGTCTCCTTTGTAGTCTCCTCCTTTGTAGGCATTGGAAATGAGAGGTGTAATATGGATTCACTTTATGGCCCAACTCTTTTAGCAGTGTCCAAAGCTGACTCCCCAGCACGGGCTAGAAATTGCTTAAAATAATCGTTTCCAATCGTGCAGACCGTGGGCTTAATCACATCTGCACGGGGCAAGGTTGCAGATGGCATTAACAGCTCCTGGGTTACTCTGGGCACTGTTCTCTTGCTGCGAGGAGGTCTCAGGAGGTCTCTGTCCTTCTGCTCGCCCACATCTGCATCACAGGACTGTGAGTCATAAGTCTTGCCCAAACTGGATACTGGGTGTGAAGTTCTTCCTTTTAATCTCTTCCTTCTTCAGAGATGTTTTCATATTTAGCTATTAAATGGCAGCAGGATTCTAGATGTCGTTCCAAATTACTCCTTTTTTTTTTTTTTTGATCAACTTTCTTTCAGATAATACAAACGAGAAAGAAAAAGAATAAAAGACCATTCTCAAGTTTGGCTTATCTCATGGTTGCCACAAACATGCTATGCTTGTGATTCCATGTGCTGCACCCATCTTACACATTTCCTTGAAGATTGTACAGAAAGAATTACAACATCATAGAATAGTTTGGGTTGGAAGGGACCTTTAAAGGACACCTAGTCCAACCCCCTTGCAATAAGCAGGGTCATCTTCAACTAGACCATGTTGCTCAGAGCCCCGTCCAACCTGACCTTGAATGTTTCCAGGCATGGGGCATCTATAGCATCTCTGGGCAACCTGGGCCAGTGTAGGTAGTAGTAATTTTTTCCCTTTTAGCATGAAATATTAAGAAATCCTTGAAATTTTTAAAAAAAAAAGTTTTGTATTTCTTTTTAAGCAGAATCTTTGGTTTCTTGCAGGTTTCTCACATTCTCAGTTGAAAGGCTCCAACCTGAGCTTTACATGGAAGCTCTGTGTGTTCACCCTTCAATATCAGCGCTCCTCTAAATTGCTTAGAAACATTGCTACCAACTCAGTCACTTGCTTAAAAACTTGCCTTCCCTCTCCTACAATTTAATTGGGATATTTCCTCCTCCCTAAGAAACCTTGGGATGGAAGGTTTAAGCCATGCTGGTGTTTAAAGCAGCCCCTGCACCCGGGGGGAGCGGTGGGTGTTGGGGGAGGCTGCAGCCTGGATAAGGGTAAGAATACAAGCGAATTTTATATCTGAAACCTGGGTCTGAAATTGTAAATGGATGATTAGATCTAGGGTGCCCAGGTCTGCACAAAAGCTTTTTCTGACTCAAATGACTATTAGCACAAGGTTTCTGCTCCTTATTTTATTTAATACTGTAAATATTTTGATTTGCAAAACTGTAACAGCCATGTGCATGGAGTGCACAACACTGCCAGCCACGCTGCAAAGCATGTTTTCCAGAATTCTGGATCCTTTCTTCAACTCACCCACAGGGCATCCCTAACTCTGCTCTCTGCTTTCCACAGGCCCTCCGGGGAGGCGGGGAAAGCCCGGCCGGCGTGGAGAACCCGGTAAGCATCAGCTGTCCCCAGTGACATTACTGGGTGCCCATGAGTGTCATCGGGCTGGATGGGAACCTTGTCAATAATGATGCTGGTTGTCTTTGTCTAATGGGATGGGGGCTTCATATGTCCCTGAGTGCTGGATATGAAGGATTTTATAAAAACCAAAAAAATAAACTGAAATCTTAAGAACAAACACACACGTGCCCCCAAAAAGCCACTAATGACTAAAAAGCATCCCAGAAAAAATAAAAAAACCCTCAAAAAAAAAATGGATGTTGCACATTTTATCGGTCCTTCCATTTCTCCCTGGTAGAAGGAGACCCATTATCATCCCACCCAACAGTGAAGTGGAACTGTGAATTAGCACAAAAATGTAAAAAATCTTGCAGCTGTGCTGGGTGGGAGGTGGACACCGGCTTGTTCCCTGCATGTGGACATATCCACATGTTGCCCACCAGTCATCCCACATGTGGGATGACCCAACCTCAGCCACCAGCCTTGGGCACATCCCCTGAGTTCCCAGTACGCCCTCAGACTGGCTGAAATGGTAGACTGGCCTCACTGGGAATTAAAGCTAAATGTTTACTTTAATGTAATGCCTCTGTCATTTTGCTGTCTGGTGGGTTGAGGGTTTGTTGTTTTTTTTCCTTTCTTGTGAAATGGGAAAGCACCCATCTTGACTGAGCTGGGGAGAAGTGCTGTTTACATTCTACTGTAAGGTCTGAAGTGCTGCTGGAGAGGGGAGGGATGCGACTGGCATTGTTCTTTCTAAGGAAAGCAGAGAGGAATGTACCTAGAAAGCCCCACAGTTTGCAGTTGCCTTTCTGTGTTGGAAAGCAGCAGATGAAATTTTACACTCCTCAACTCTTAGGTTCTTGAATGTTGAGAGAATGAATTGGGGACCAGATACATTTTTGGTTTGGTTTTTGGTTTGTTTTTTTTTTTTATGTAGCAAGGAGGCTGTTCTCTACTGCCCAGTGTTATGGCATATACACAGCTGGTCTTTCAAAAAAGGCACCACAATTTTCTGATCACCAGTATTTTAAACAGTTTTTGTAACTCTGGGGTAAGGAATTCACAGGTCCACAGGCTGTGGACTGACCTCCAGGACTGACAGGAAGAACGGGCAGGTATTTTTCTTCTCTCTTCCATTGGTGGTATTTCATGGTGCATCATGTGTTTTCTGAGATACTCTTTTTTTTTTTTTTTTGCTCCTGAAGCATTGAGGCTCTACTCACAGGGGTGGTGATAGACCCTAAGTGGCTTCATTAAATCCTGTTTTCCTAGTACTTGGCCAGTTTTGGTTTTTTTATCTGCTGTTTCTTAAATATCACCATGCTCCTTACAGCCCTTAGTGTAGAGTTCAGCATTCAACCAAGCCGTGAATTGAACCCCTGGTTGGTGAGGTCAGCCCATTCATTTGGTTTTCATATGCAGACATTTATGTAAATGTTGTCCAAGGTGTCCCTCTAGCCCATACAGAAATCTGGGAGGTAGCGTGGAGCTTGAGCGTGCCCTTCCCCTTCGCTCCTTCCTCTCTGTTTCACGCAAGAGCTTCTGAAAAGTGACTTTTGCCCTTGTGCTGTGACACATCCACAAGTGCCACGTGAGCATCCCTCTGAAGAAGCAGAAGGCTGCCAGGGAGTCAACGCAGCAGCAGGAGGAAAACAAAGCGTTATAAAATAAAAAGAAAACTAAATCATTATTAACAATTTATGATCTTTTTTGAACTTTTCTGCAATTGTGGAGGGAAACGGAGTGCAGCAGACACCCATGTGCACACAAACGCAAGCCCTTGCACACCAGTGAAATCCACCTGATGCAGCACAGCCCCTGCGGATTGCTCTGCAGCTCTGCAGATAGAAGCACAGAGAGCAGACATCCCTCTGTATATTGGTTTTGGCCGTGCTGCCAGATGTTTATTTTCATAGATAGCTTGAATTATATATTTTTACATTTGTTTGAGAACCTGACCACACATAACCAGGTCCTTGTTCCTTCGCTAGAGCTGATAAATGTGAATAAAACTTTGTTTGCGTGGTACGAGAGTGTCCATCCCCAGGGACCCCGGGTGGTTACAGCCTCCAGACAAATGCTGCTGCAGAGCCAGAAGAATCAGTGCTGGTCTTAGCCCTGCCAAGGAGAGTGGTTTTTACTGGCAATTGTTGAAATGGTCATGTTGAAAAACTTTTTCTGATTTATATTGAAACTTTCAATTCACCTCTCTTAGAAAAAAGCAGAGAAACTTTTAAGAGATCGTTCTGATCCTTTTCAATCGCATTTTCTTGTTGATTTAAACCAAGACTGAATTTTGCTTTTTTTCTTTTGCCACAATGGATTCATATAATTTAAAAAAATATTCAAGAGCTCTATTTCTCTAAACTAAGAATTCATCCTGAAAGCATGCGGAGACAACTGCTCTCTTCCATGGAAAAACCACCATACCATAGAAGATTAATTTTAAACTGGAGCTTGTTCCAGGGATGGAGTGGCTGCGGTGACAGTCACCTGAGTGCTACCAGCATGGAAGAGGTTACTTTTAGAAATCAATTTATTCTGCTGTTGCTATCCCAAGGCTCGGAAATTCGCACCAATGGCCTCCCTGGGGAGGTTGTTCTTCCTGACGTGGCCATGCCTGCACCCACCTCCACTCCAGCCTCTCCCAGGCTCCATCCCATCCTGCCAGGACCGACACATAAATCACATCCTCCTCATTCCCATACAAGAGCATCAGTGATTTTCTTGTCCAGCTGGAAACCAAGCACAGCCTTGAAGACCTTTGTGAAACCCACTCACGGGAACGGTGTATGAAAAGAAAAACACCCTTCAATACAACCTTAGGTGGGATTTGCAGCCTTCTCCAGGCGTGAGGTGGAAGGAGGGTTTTGCAGCACTAGCTGTTGTGGTTGGTCCTGACAGCCAGCCTGCACGTCTCAGATACAGTTCTCTTTCCATGTCAAAGGAAAAACCGTGTTTAATGTCATGTTAGCTTATTTTTTAAACGTGGTATGTCCCACTGAGGACACAGTTCAACTGTTGCAGTGAGCGTTTGTGAAATAACGCGGATTTTAGCAGTGAACTTGGGAGGTTTTGTTTCCCCTCTTGCTGCCAGCTGGTACGGCGTGAGCAGGATGGGGTACGGCCACGCAGCCCTCCCAGGGCTTTACATTTATTTTTGTAAAGATTGATGCTGGGGTGTTCCCGAAGGATGGATGAATCGGATCCAGGATTTGGGAATGAAGTCAGTTTAAATTTTGGCTCAAAGTCTCTGTGCAATTAGAGGGTGAGAGATGCTGCTCGTGTCTGTTGTAACACCGTGCTGCTTTCTTCTCTTGGCTTGAAGATTTCAGATCAAAAAACCCGATCTGAACCTAAAAATCCCGTGAGAAAAAAAAAACAGGAGAAAGTACACCTGAAATGTGAAGTCTGGGAAGTCCCCAAGTATGTCTCTGCTCCCCTTGTGTGAAGCAAGAGCTGGTTCTGGACTCAAACACCCAAAGCTGCAGGGTTGGTTGTCGCCTGTTTGTGTGAATTGTGTGCAACCTCAGCAGAAGGGAATAAACATTGGCCAGTTTAGGCACAAAATTGCCCTTACAGGTAGGCCTGGAAGGGCATTTTTTTGATGAAGTGTTATTTTATTGGAAAATGTTGATTTGGCAAAATTGCTGTCTCTGGCAGTAAAAGTTTTGTTTACAATTTTTTTCCATTTCAAAAACACTTGTAGGGAAAATATTTTGAAACTGCTGAAATGGGATGAAAGTCTTCTACCCACCTCACACCCCCTCTATAACTTTTGGTTTCTAAATTTACATTACACTACAACTGTTTCTTTAACTTCTAACAAAGTTTTGAGTCAAAGTTTTTTATTTTGTTTCATACAGCTATTCTGTTTACAGAAATACCCTGATTTGGAACAAAGAAGAATCTAAAGCTCTTTTTAAGGAACAAAACCAAAGTAATTTCTATTCAGGGAAATGTTATTTCTCTCCCAGCCCCACGTGTATTTAAGCTCCATGTTTTACACGTTATGACCATTTCAAACCCCTTGGCCGTGTGATAGAGTAGACAAGTGTTAATGTAGAGTTGTTCTTCATGTGGGTAAATCACGCAGAACTTTGTGTTTGTTTGGGGATTTTCGTTGCTCGTTGTATTTCTCATGATGAGTTGCATCCATATACCCTTGTATCTGAGGCCTGCTACTGAACTTTAGGAAAAATCTAATCTGTCCCACCCTAGGACAGTGTGTTCCTTATGTGCACCAGCACTGAGGCACAAATAGGAACTATTGAGGTCAATGAGCAGTGATGAGTACTCATTTTTCAGCTTGAAGTAGAGCCAATCTCTGTGATTTCTGACAACTGTAGCTCCTTCCTTGTAGCTCATGACTTAGCATTCGGGATGACTAACTCCGTGTGTAACTATCAGGAGAGTATGTATATACATATTGTGTGTGTATAAATGCACATACATATGTTTTTATAGAGATATTTATGTATATTTATATGTATTTTTTTAATTATAATTTTTTATGGTTTTATATGGCCATAGATATGTGTGTGCTACCTTGGGGATGGGTCCTTTGCCCGTTAAGCACAGCAGCAAAGTCCCCTCTGACTTTCCATGGGCTGTTGGGAAGGTCTGGCTGGTTCTATTACCCCCACCTGGCAGTGCTCTCTCCTGGTGTGCCAGGAAAGCTTGAATAAGTGTTTTTGAGATTAAACAGAAATGGTAGCTTCTCCCAAAATTCCTAAGCTGCAAAAATACTTGGAAATAACTGACTGTGACCTGTCATTTCCCATGTGCTTGTGTACAGCTGGGGATAATACCATCATGACCTGCTAGGTCTTTGGATATATAAAATAACGTTGATGTTAGTTGATCAGGAAATCTGGGTCACTTGTTTTTAATGAGTTTCTGTTTTCACCTCCCGCAAGCACCAGGGTTCAGGTTCTTAAGGAATCTCTTGGTGTTTCCAAATATCCTTGTCCCCTTGCAGGCTCAGATACTGGGTGTTTGCTCCCAGCAGTAACGAATGCTGCAGATCATGAAAAAGCACGGCACGTTTCCTGTCTCTAAAGCGAATCAACCCTACACCAAAACCTGTGCATTTGCATGTTATTTTGTCTTTCTCCTCATCCTTCTGAAATAAGCTCCCAAGTTAAATTGTTACAGAGCTTTAAGTCCATGGGGGCTGTTTCCAAGTTTTATTCATTGTAATAAGAATTTCCATCAAGTTTCATTCTTTCTTTTGAGCTTTCCAACTGATTCTCACTAGTCAAAATAATTAGTGGTAAATTCTGGTGGATTTCTGTGAAAAGATTGTGTTTCTTGTGCAATGTGTCTGCAGCGAGGAGGTGGGTGGTGGGGGGCAGCCCCTTGGCATACTGTTAATTTTTGTATTTGTTGTTAGCTTCCATAGGAAACAAGTGGCTTGAGGTGACGCTTTTAAAAAACACATTCAGTAAGCCAGAAAGTTATGTTTTTCTTAGGAGGAGAAAGGAGCAATTCTTTAGGTTTAACTTGATGCCCTAATGAAGATTTATCTGGCCTCATTAGCAGCACAGCTAAAGATGAGTGCAATTCCACTGATGTGGATGGAAAGCATCCCACGGGGCATATCCTGACCCCCCCACCGAACTTTGATTTCCCGTATTTGAGAGAAAAGCATTTTTCAAAGAGCACTTGCCTGCATGTGTTGGGAGAAAACAGTAGCTGAGAAAAGAGGCCACAAATTCCAAGGAGATTATAATTGGTACATGATTGAAATCCCGTATTAAAATAATTTCCTGACCGCTTCTTAGTCGAGGCTTAGTTTTGACATTTCTACAAAAGGCCTTTTGTGGGCAGCTTGGTGTAAGCGAGTTAATAAATCAGGTTTATGATTCTCAGTTAATAAATTGGCTTAGAGCCATCGACTTCTGTATTCATAAGAAATTAAACCGAGGAAAGCGAACCGAGAGCCTGTGTGAATTTTAACACTAAAGAAAATAGGCTCGTGGGCCTGGAGGGAGGTTTGGAGGTTGTCTCCTCCCCTCCCGGGTGCTGGGCCATGGCTGTGCACGGAGCCCACCACGTTCAAGCTGATGATGGCAGGTTAACAGGCTAATTCTTGGCAGCGGGCACTGCCTGGCCTTACTTGCATTCACTCCTCTTTCTTAGATTTAGGTTTTGTTATTCAACTTTTCATAGATTCATATGGGGTTGGAAGGGACCTCTGGAGATTATCTAGTCCAACCTTCCTGCTGGAGTGGGTCTACCTAGAGCAGGTTGCACAGGAACTTGCACCTGGACAGGGGGGTTTGAGTATCTCCAGAGAAGGAGACTCCACCACCTCTCTGGGCAGCCTCTTCCAGGGCTCCACCACACTCACAGTAAAGAAGTTCCTCCTCAGGTTTAGGTGGAACTTCTTATACTCAAGTTTGTGCCTATTTCCTCTTGTCCTGTCCCTGGCACCACTGAGAAAAGACCAGCACCATCCTCTTGACACCCTTCCTTTAAATATTTGTAAGCATTGATCAGAACTCTTCAACATTTTAATTTTGAAATGCATGTTAAAAACCTTGAAAATGCATTAGATTGTAATATGCTGCTTGTTTTATATTACTGAATAATACAAGATGAACCAAGCTGATTTATTTTATTTTCCTCCACTTTAATCTTTTCCACATTATTTTTTTTCCTTTTTTAATTGTGATTAGTTTCTGGTTTTGATCAGGCAGGAAATGGAGCATGAAGAAGCCCCAAACAGAGAGCTACAGGCTGCCCTGTGAACGGGAGTGAAATGTGGGTTGCATTAGATTAGGGGCTCGGCGCTCACCTCCACTTAGCACCAGCCTGGGTGAGCGGTGGGAAAGCTGCAGAAATCCATGTGGCAGGTGGTGAAGACCCCTCCACTGCAGGGGGACGTAGGAGGACTTCTTTTCTACTGCTCTTAATCACAGCTTCAGACTGTGGCACTGGTACCCAAAGCATATCGGAGATGTGATGGGTTTTTCCCCAGGATCTAAGGTACCATGTATCTGGCCCTGAGCACGGCAAAGCCCTGGAGCAGGGGCCATGCAGAGGTGACACAGGACAAGTGGGGTTGTGTGACGTGTTTTGAGGTCAGAGAGGGCTGGGGACCAAATGACAGTGGCATTTTGAATCTGTGGCAGCTCTAGTGACGTCCTTGCCAGGTGTCCCCATCACTGTGCTGCTCCTTTTTGGCTTTTGCCAGTGCATCTCCAGCTCCTCTAGCACAACACAAAATAAGCTCCGTGGTGGAAACATACTTTTTGCTCACAAAATTCCAGCTGGGTTGTCTGCTTTTTACACATGATGCCCCAGGCTCTGAGCAGAGGTGATGCCCTGGTGCCTGGGGTCTCACAGGGGCAGAAGGGGTCAAGGAGGGTAGGGAGCTGGGGTAAAGGAGGGATGAGGGTGGTTTTTTACACGCCCAGGAAGCGCTGCCGTGCCCGCAGCATGGGTGAGATGGTCCCATAACGCGGGGATGCCGGTGGTGTTAAGTGTATCTGGAAAGTCATCACATTGGAATTGAACTGAAAAAGTACTGAATCATTCTGATTTGGGTTCCTGCTACATGCTGTTTTATCTGATTGTGCATTTTCTTTGTGAGTGACTTTTCTTTTCTTTGTTTTTTCTTTTGTTTTCCAGGACCTGCAGTAAGTATCGTGGATTTTACTGTTGGATCAACAAAGTTAAGGCTTCCCCTTCCCCCCCTCCCCTGCCTTTTGGTGTTGATGCAAAAACCCAGCATTTTTTGGTAGAGGTGTGTCTGGAAGCAGAATTGGTACCAGATGCTGCTGTATTTTATTATTTTTTTTCACAATTGTAGACAAATAGAATGGGGAAAAGAAGTTTTTAAATGTTTAACTTGTTACCCTTAGGGACTTCCAGTAATTTTAAATTCAGAAAATATTCAGTAAAAAAGAGTTTTCCCTTTCAAGAGTTCTTTAGTCCACTTCTATTTAGCTGAAAGAGTGCTGTACTAATATTTTAACATTTTAGTGGGTTTTTCAGTTCTAAAACCCTGTCTTGCTTTTCTTATCTTTTGTGTTTCCATCATTTAATATGGATTTAGTAGCCTCATAAGGGGGGCTAGAGAGAAAGCCGTAGCTTGTTTGCTTCTCTCTTTGAAGTCTTGGGGAGAATAACAAGCATTCCTACCAATGCAACCAGAAAATTTATGGGGAATGTGTTGTTTGAAGGGGCAATAGTTGAAAATGTGTCAACTCCTCCTTCCAAATGTTCAGACGTGCCTTTGGCTGTGCCACCACTACGTCCAAATCTGATGTTCTCCCGCTGTTTTTGGAGCAAGAAAACAGCATTTTATTTGTGCTCTCCAAGTTGCTGAGGGATTGTTAAAAAAGGAAATTATGGGCATGAGGTGCTTCTGGTTTTCTACCTTTCTTCCCCCAGAGGAGGAGGGGGAGAGGCACAGGCTGTTTGCAGCCATGTGTTTCCTTCTGCATCATTGCACTAACAGAGACGTTTCTTCACGTTGTTCTCTTCCTATAGAGCTTCAGTGAGTTCAAAAGGGATCATTTCAGGAGAAATAAATTTGCTAACTATTCCTGGGCTAATTAATTTCCATTTCTGTGAACCTGTTTAAAAGCCAAATGGTGACAAGGAAATGCATGTGGAGCGTGGGGGCTGTCCCAGTGCCATGGCTTTGGTTCTCCTGGGCTCGACAGCTCTGCCTGTGGCTTTAGTTTAATGGCTTTTACTTTTTGATTTTTTTCCATTTATTTCAAGTTCATTTTTTCATGTAAAGACTGAAGAGGAGTTTGAGCAAAATTGATATTTGGCTGAGTTTTGAATGAGCAAATCAGGAAAAGTTAAGACTTTAATGTCTTTGGCTTAACCATTCTTACAGGAAATCAGAATGCTTTTGCTCTAAAAGTTGTGCCCAGCATTAACAATAAATCCAAGGCTCTGGCTCGAGAAATGCAAAGAAATTCATTTTTCCTGTTAGTTTGTGTTCAGAAATGTAATCCGTCAATAGATTAATTTTCCTGCAAATAGTCTGTAACTAAAAACTGCAACGCAGCGTCTCCAACCCACACCTTAAAAGTGAATCCGAAATTTTTGAATTATTAGCGAGTTGGGCAGTGAGTGTGGGAGCCCCGTTGGGAGGTGGATTCCCTCCTGCCTGGCCCAGATCGATGCCACAGCCCGGCTGGTCCCCGGCTTCACCAAAACCTGCAGCACGGTCACGGCACGGGTGTGATGCCGAGGCCGAGGAGAGCATCCCCTGAGGCTGAGCGCAGGCGGCTGGGGCTGGGAGCCCTTTTGGGTGTGAGACCTTGTCCCTCTCTGCATTTCATGCAATTTGGCCTCATTTATTAAAAAAAACAAACCCAAAACTTAATAAATTTCTCGCTCAGTGGCAGGTTACAAATGAAGAGGATACTGCCAATTTAAAATTCCACACATCTTCTAAAGTGTTGTTTTCCTCTTGATTCAAGTACCTTGCCTTATTTAACATGGATTTATTTAACCATTTCGGCTCTGCTCCCACCCAGAGGCTGTTACCAGCCCACACGCAGCCACCTGGGTTATGCTTCCTCACGTGTGCTCTCTGCTCACTTTTATTGTATGCGATTCGACATAGGCAACATATGGTGCACTATTAATTTTTCTTTGTCTCTGGTTGGTTTCATTTCCTGGTTCCCACGGCACTATTGAATTGCAAACAGAGCACAGGGGAGATTTAACACAAACAAGGCTGGTTTTTTTCTTTGCTCCCTTTGCCCTTCTTTAAAAGACAACTCCTGGTTTAGTTCATTTATAAAAAAAAAAAAAAAATCCTGCATTTTTAGCATAAGTAGTATTTGCCAGAGACTTCTTTAAACATAATATATAATAAAAGTCCTAGAACCCACAGAACCACAATATTATTTTATTTCAACAGTACTGTATTTAACTCTATTAGTTTCTTCTGTTTCTTGATTTTGGCCATAAGGAATTGATTACATGTTACATGTACAGCATCGCACCCTGCTAAAACTGTATCCTCAATTCTGTTGTTCCCTAGTAGCAGTTGTTCTGGTATTTTATTTTTTGGCTGTCATAAGCTAGTTGTGTATATGAAATTATTAGAATTTGTGGTACAGCATTTGTGGCTGTTGGATGATTGATCGTCCTGTCTGTGAGGAAGGGGTATTCTGCTCAGATGTGCTATAAAACCTCTGTTTCAGAGGGTATTAAAATCACATGCTGGGTAGGAAATTTCTACAATTGAAGGATAGACTTACCACAGACTGTAATTAAACATTTACAGTCCCAGATATTAACCAACACTTTATGTATTAGCATGCTGGCTGGGGAACTCACCAGTGAGTGAGGGCTGGGAGTTACAAGTGTTTCCTATTTATCTGTGTGTGCTCCAGTGCCATACGTCTCCATAAAAATCTCACTGTACACTTTATCCCAAGACTGTAATTTGTTAAATAGGTGGTTGTTGAAGTCAATGTTGTTTCTGGGTGAATCAATAGGGCTGCAGGAGGTATTAAAAGCTGCAGGGGCACTTAGCGAAAGGAAGAACCCCTGTATGTGGTATGAAGGGGGCTGCCGGAGCTATTTCATGCCATAAGAAATGTATGAATCTGGCTGTATATCCACAGCACGCTGACATAACCTATGTTTATGGTAGCAGATGACATTGCTGTACCAGACACACGCTTTACTGCCTACTTGTGTACCAGCTAATACTTAACAGCTCCTTCCCGGGAATCTGCCTTACGTCTGGCTTGCAGCAGGCTCTGCTGTAGCTCACGGCATGTCTAACGGCAGCTCGAGCTGTAAACGCCTTTGGGAACCCCCCCTGAGGAGAGCAGAAAAGGTGAAATATCCTGAATTGGGCCGTGTTTTATTCCACTGATCTTCCAGGTTAACTTCAGTAACTTCTTAACTTCAGTTAAGGTCTTCCCCCGTAGCATCAACTTTTCTTTCCACTTCATTGCAAAACCAAAGCAAAGTTTAGAGGTCGGCTGGGAGAGCCACATCCTGCAAGGAAAGTAATGGATCTAAGGTGGAGAAACCCTTTAGATGGGTTTACCTTTCCTGAATCCGGAGTTGGAATTGGGAGTTTGAAGCTCAATGATTGCTTCTGGGCAGACGGACTGTCCTGGGGCCTCTCCTGGTACCTGAGGGCTCCTCTACCTCTTGGTACCTGTGTCCCAGAGCAGGCTTATGGCCAGAATCTGCTGTGCATCATGCACATCCATGGCTTCAGGGGTGGCAGGGACTGAGCACAGGCAGCAGGGGTGGGTGTGAGTTGGCAAAGGCCTCAGTAAGTACTAGAGGGAAGCAAGAGATCAAAATCTGGGGAAAATATGCTGTAGGTGTGACCTTTCTGATAGGAAAATATCCCCAAAAGGTTTCTCTGGAGAGAGTCTAGTCCTAAGGCCAGCTGGGGAGCCAATGATCCCATCTCCTGCCTGCTGCTATGTGTTGTCATGCTGCTATGGGTGCATTGACTGACTTATATCTCACTTGTTCCCCCACCACAGGGGCAGTCAGGACGAGATGGTTACCCGGTAACTCTGCTATTCCTTTTATTTTTATTCTCTTCTAATCTGCACTCTGTGGTCCTCTGCCTTTTCCATGACACTTGATTTTCTTTGCCTATCTTGGTCTCTTTTGGTTTGTTTTTTTTTTTTTCTTTCTTCCCTCCCTTCAGTGATAGCTTTTGATGGATTTAGCTCTAAAACTCAGGAGCCTGTGCAATATTCTTCATTAATGTTTATAGGGATGAAATAGAATCATAGAACCATAGTTTGGGTTGGAAGGGACCTTTAGAGGTCATCTAGTGCAGCCTCCCTGAAATAAGCAGAGACACCTTCAACTTGGTCAAGTTGCTCAGAGCCTCGTCCATCCTGACCTGGAATGTTTCCAGGGATGGGGCATCTCCAGCCTATCTGGTGGCAGATGATTGAGCTATTAAATAGTTGAAGCCCGTTCATAGAATCTTAGAATGATTTGGGTTGGAAGGGACCTTAAAGATCATCTAGTTCCAACCCCCCTGCCCTGGGCAGGGGCACGTGCCACTACAGCAGGTTGCTCAAAGCCCTTTCATGGTGTTATTCATACTCCAGCCCAAGAGTTCACTGGACTGCAAAGTTAATGAAGGCTTTGGGGCTTGTTCTACTCACAGCTGTAGGTGGCCAAATTTGGGGACATTGGTGAAAGAGATTCAGGTGTTGAGATAAATTTGGAGATGAGTGAATGAGGACCTTTTTCCCTGGGACAGAAGTGTCCTACCAAGCCTGTGTGCAAGAAGAGATTTTGCAGAGGCTTGACAGAGTAATTGGGGATGTGCTGACCTTCCCATGTCTGTGGGCACCACTGAAATGTCTCTGTCTCTGAGCCACTTTCTGCGGGAGAAGGGAGACCTTGTTCTGGCCAGGTCTCAAGCTGCATCGTGGTGGCTGGCTCCTCTGGTCCCCTTTAATGCACTCATGTAACCATGGGGCTCGGGCTCCGAGGGGCTGAAAGGCTCCTCAGGGAGTGACTCCTGGCCATGCACTCAGTGTATGGTAAAAATCTCTGTGTAGATCCTCCATGTTCACAGCACAGATCCAGCTCTGCTTCTGCTTTTTAAATGGACACAGTGAGTCCTGCACTGCCTGATGCTCTGAAAGGGGCTTCTTGGCTGTTTGCCCTGCTGTTCCATTTATAAGGTAAAGAAAAGTAGTTAGCCTTCTCCTTCCCGTGGTCGGTGCCCTTTTTTTCTTTTTTATTTTTTTTTTCCTGAAGGGGTGTGTTAGGAAAACTCACTCTTTGTCTGGGCCATCTTGTGTCCTGGCCTAATTCCCCCTGAATGCCCCAAAACCACAGAAACATCTATTGAATTTTCTGTGTGTGATGGACTGGGAGCTCAACGGAGGAGGATTGGAAGGGAAATAACAGAGCTGGGTTTAGTTTTCATTTCTCCTGGGCTCCTGGGAGCCTCCCTGGGGAACACAGAAGCGTTTCCCCAGTGGCACTGGCACCAGAAGGGGAGAGATGTGAGATTGGGGTAATTTTGCAGGACAAGCCTGTGCTGCCATTGCATCCCTGACAGCAGGAGAAGGCTGCGAGCGAGCAGGGCTGCTGATTTCCAGGGAAAGAAGGGCTGGGGCCAGCACAGTGTGGTGGTTTGTCTCCCTCAGGCGGTACCTGAAGAGTTTAATTTATTAGAAATTAAGGTGGGAGACTTTGCTCTAACTGGACTCTTTAAAGGGATGTGGCTAATTGCTTCTGGAGTAGCAGTGCCTGTGGCAGGTTTTGCCCCTTTTCTTCTCTTTGTGGGTCATATTCTGGCAAAACTTGGGCATGTGGTTTAGTTGCAGAGCTCTGAAAAACAGAAACACTGGGGGGAAATAGTGGCTTTCCCCTAGGATGGAGCATCACTCCCAGCCTGGCCCAGCAGCCCTGGCACCATACCCATCCCAGCTACTGGTGAGGGATTTTGGTGCTGCTCCAGCTTTCCTGGATGGTGTTGGGGACTGGCAGTCACCTCTGGCTCTGTTGCTACATCTGCACTGGGAAAATGGCATTAGTATCACTGAAAAGTTTCTCCGCCCCCCGCCAAGAACCCGCAGTCCAGGTGAGCTGTGTGGAAGGTCTTATTCCTGACTTTGCAAAAACTGTCTGAGCCAAACCCAGCAAACACTGAACTACTGCATCCACACAGCTGTGGTTACACTAAATAGCTTTATCTAATAAGGAGGTGTTGATAATGGCATTTCCAAAGCCATATGCATACCTGAAGGAGGAAACTAAACATAAAGCAGGCTTGAGAATCTTATTCAGCAGAAGCATATGGATGGGCTTTATTACATCCAGTTGAGTAGTCAAATTCATTTAATTATTTAGTTCCCTTCAGGGTGATCAAATAAACTCCAAGCTGTTTCAGGAGGTAGATGTGGTGCAAATGCAGAAGTAACAAGTAGATATTAAAGGGTGTTTGGTGTCAGATATAGGTGTGGTAACATGCGTTTCTTTGAGTTTATTTGTGAGCTGCTTAGACAACTGAGCTGCAGGCACTGGAAGATTTTAAGGGACGAGTGAACCAGAGCTCTGGAGATGGGGCCCAAAGAGAAAACAGCTTTTATAAGATGCTTTCGATATTTTGATAGTTAACATCTTAAGGGGAGGGGTTTCTGCCCTACAATAAAACTTTATAGCAGAAGCAGTTTCTTCTTTATGAAGCTCTGTAGGTTCATTATTATTTTTTAAACCCCTGAGAGCATTTAGTTTCTATTTTTAGGATTATGGCTTATCCTGCTAATGTTATCGTAACGGCTATGAAGAATGTTGGGGTTTGTGGCTTTTCAGGTCTTGTTTGACTTGGTTTTGGCATCCCATTGAGCATGGATCACAGCATATACCTAGGCTGTTCAATTTGCACATAGTAACTGTGGCGGTGATCATCATAAGCTCCCAGGTTTTGGGGTGTGAATGTACTTAGTCTGAGAGCCAGCCTTGCACCTCCTGAGCTTGCAAGAATGCTCAAGTGAAGGCATCAGGGAGTGGGGAGGGTTTTACTCTTTTTGACTCCAAAACACTAATCTTGGAGGTCCTTTTTAGAGAAAATTGCCTAAAACAACATCTGGGGAGAAGCTGAGTGCTTTACCCCAAAGATGGAGGAGAACCATCAGGTTGCTTTTCTCATCCAACATCTGTGTGGTCCTTTTTGCAGGACACCATGATGTTCCTCTGGCTATTTGTGGTGGTGGTGGTGGGCTGGAGTAATACGTAGGTGTGTGTGTAGTGGATGGTGTGAACCAACACTTTTGGTGACTGAAAACTACAGGAGAAAATGATTCCTTTAGACAGAAATCCCAGAATAATTGATAATCAGATTTATTACAGGGGTTCATTGATTCATTAGAGATGAAGTGATCTCTAAGGAGAAAACAGTGATAAAATTGCTGCAAAATGAGCAATTTAGGAGAGAAAATGATGGTTTTCTCTGAGCAAGGTTTCTCTGAGCAACTTGATCTACCTTTAGTTGACCCTGGTTGGTGGTATCGCTGTGTCTGCAGCTCAGGGACCTGCCGGGTGGCTGTGAGTATGATGGTGGACTCCTGGTTGTCCTGGCTCTGGGCTTTGCACAGGTCCAAGTATGTGCTGAGGTCTCCCAGCTACCATGGAGGGTGTTACTGAGGGAAGACCACCAGCCACTACTGGTTTGACTGCATTGTTTTGTCCTGGGGCTTCCTCTCGCCAGCTTTTCCAAAGAGACGAGAGAGCAGCCTTTAGAACAGATTGACAAGGAGAACTCGGGTGACACCTTTAGCCTTTGCCAAAAGACCACCCAGCCCATCCTGAGACCCAAGCACAGCCCTGAAGTTGGAGCTCGGGTTTGCATGAGGGCATGCTGGAGCAGAGGAGAAGCAGATGTGCGGCCGCTGCGCCGATGGAAATGTGTTTCTTGTTGGGCAGAACCAGGCGCTTGGGGTTGGGATCCCTTGGGACTCGTCCCGAGCCGCGTTCTCCTCAGTGAGGAGCATCTGGGCTGTGGAGTGGTTCCCCTCGAGTTGACGAGCTGTCAGTGCATCAGCGTGTCGGGGGGCATTTGTCCTTGTAAAGCTGGAGGGGGGAGCAGAGGGCTTGGCTGTGCAGAGGGCTGATGCAGCGGGACTTTGGGCTGCTTACGTTAGCAGAGCGGGCAGCTGCATCTGGGCAGGAGGGGGAAAAAATAATAAAATAAAAAGAGAAAATGAGGAGCAGATGGAAGAGCCGAACTGCAAGTAGGCTTTTTGCAGCTGACCTTTCAGTGCAGGCAGATCTTCCCATTCTGTAGCTGCTTAATGGAGCCCAATAACTCATAGATGGGAGAAGCAGTGGTTGATGATGATTTCTTTTTCAGCAGCCTTGCCCCCATCCCTTCCCCTACCCTACGCAGGGATGGTTTTATACTGGCCTTCAAACTTCTCAGCTGTCTTTCTCTACATGATATTTCTCCTCTTTTCCAATGAGATACTGCATTTGCAGTTCACCAGAACCCATTCCATTTCCCCCTCCCATCTACCAGAGAGGCCTTTTGAAGCCAAAGTCTCCATTTCTTGAGAGTTTCATCTGCCTCTGCTACTCATCCCTCCTGAAGAATCAGTCTCTGCTATGCTGCTACGTGACATCCCAAATGAAAGGTTGTCAATTCAAGTGGGAAGGAACCAAAAGAATGAAGTTGATTAATGAGGGGAATTACTTCATGTGCATGTCTTCATTAATAAAAAACAGAGCAGGGAAGAGACTTTGCAGAAAAAAGTATGATATGAAACAGAGTTGTCTCTTATTTTATGAAATTTCCTTGGTATATTAGCATCTATTTTTACTTGAGCAGTGTTATTCATTTCATTCCTCCAGTATATAATGTTTGCCTTCTGAATTTTGCGTTGCTTGAAAGACTCCAGGCATTGTCCTGCCTGTCTCTCTTAATGGTGGGAACTCTTTGAGGACATGGGGATTAAAGGCCTTCAAATTCTCCCTGCTTAGAAGTGATGTAGCTTGTTATTAAAAATTATTCAATATTGAGGGGTAGCATCCTTTTCTAATGACTTGTAACTACACCACTATAATAAGTTAATAGACTCATGGTAAAGGAGGGACACAACACAGGCATTGTGTTGCTCAATGCTGGCACACCTTTTGGGGAATAATTGCTCAGTCAGAGTTGAAATACTTTTGAACAGGTCATTTTCATGTATTTAAAGTCCACCTCATGCTAAGGAGCTGTTAGAGCTAAGCCGCTTAGCATCTTCAGAAACTTTATTTTGGGAGCCCTGCAGTGAGCTAATATCTTCCTTTGGCTACAGCGTTGTAAATCCAGAGTTATCCACTGAAGGCAGCTGTAATGCGTATAGCCGGAAATCACCTTGTAAGGATGATAAACTCTGGTTTTAATTAATTTTCAAGACATAAAGTGAAGCCAAATGTGGGGTTTTTTTCCTGAGCTGACGTCTGGGAGAGGGGGTGGAGGAGCACATGCAGAAGGGAAGTTGGTTCCTTGACTTGTAAGACCCCAGTGCAGGGAGCAGTATGACAGGGACTTTGATGGCAGCTCTAGGTCTTGGCCATAACCAACAAGGCTTGGGGTTTTCTCTCCTCAGCAATTAAGAATTTCAATTACTGTAGATAACTTAGCAAGGGAAAGCCTGTGCAAGGCTTTTGTGTGTGTCCCACGAATGTATTATGAATTGCAGACAGGCTGATGGGCGGGAAATGAGGAACACGTGCCCAAGCCTGTTCCTGGTGGCAGTTCCTCCATCCCATTGTGGTCCTGCAGAGTTTACCAGAAAGCTCCAAGACATGCACGGAGCCAGGCATTTTGGAAATGGCAACACCAGAAAACCAGATGTGACATGAATAAGCTGCTTTTATGGGAGAACTGTAGCAGTAACTTGGAATTGGGCTGCCTGATGACTTGGTGAGTTGCCTCCATCTATGTAATTATCTCCAAGCCCTGCTTGGGCACGCTCCGGGTGCAGCCTGGAGAGTCGCAGGAGAAGCTGTGCGTAGCTTGGGATTGCTCCGTGCCCAAACCAGAGCAACAAGCAGTGATTTAACTCTTCAGGAGGGCTGCCAGAAATCCCATGTGGGAGATGGGAGACCACGCTACGTGGTCAGATCTCCTGGGCTGTAGGGAAGAGCGTGTGGATCTCCAACTTTTACTGGGTTTTTTGCAATAGGCAGATGCTTTCTGTACCCTGGGTGGTAGCTCATGCACAGACACGGAGTGACTGCACACTGCATGGGTGTTTTGGTTGGATGTACATGTACAGAATTAAAAATAAAAAAAATAATAATATTTAACATCTGGCATCGCTAGACTTAAATATTTTTAAATATTGTGTCATGTGATCAGTATCCATCCCCAAAATGAAGGCTTTTGTTGGTAAGCTGGCTCTTTAGTTTTCTCAGCTAGGTTCATCAAGGTCGTAACTGTCATTTCGGGTTTGGGCCTGTGTTTGTTCTCTTGAGTATCTTTGCTCATAAATATTCAGACTTCAAGGAGAGTCTCCTGTGAATGAAGTCCTCTGCACACATACTTCTCTCAGTAAGAGCCCAAAAGACAGAAGTAACAATTATTTATTTTACAAGGCAAACTTTGTAGTTCTAGTCTTTTTTCATTTTATTTTAATATCAGTTTTGTGGCCAATTCACGTAATTATCTGCCTAGAGGGAAAAAACTCTTTAATCAGGGAAAGCAGATCCAGTGTGTTTTCCTGCTACGTCCGTTTACTGGCTCTCTGATGTGGAGACAACAATGATTTTGTAGAGACCAGCTCTTCGTAGCAGCAGTTTATTTTTCTTTTGATTTAGAGGTAATTCTTCCAGGGGGAAAATAAAAAGTTGTCTTGTGTCCCACCCAGTAGAGGAATTGCAGATGCATTTGTTTATCTTTTGTGCTTCCAGTGTTCCTGGCCAGGGAGAGGAGAGGGCCTGGTGAGGGAGCAGATGAAAATAGCAAGAAGGACTTTTCTGTAGAGGCAGATTTCTGATGCAGGGCATGAACAGCCTTTTGGGTGATGACATGGACCCAGCTGGCCAGCTTATCCCAAGCTGGCTCACACAGAGGTGGAGGCTTGGAGAATGAGGATGGATAGTGGAAAAGGTCCTTCACCACCCAATGCCTGGTTGAAGCAAGACTTTGGTTTCTGGCTTCTCATCCTGCTTCAGGTACGAGTGCAGCTGGTGCATCCACATCTTGGTTTTCAGTGCATTTGGGCACAGCCATGTGGTACTGAGGCTTGGCTTGTAGGCTGAGAAAAACTGAGAAAAACCAAGAAGTTTGTTCATTAACCGCAAAAGAGAGGAAATCCAAACAGCAGCTGTCAGCCAGGGATGGCACTGGTGGGGGAAGAATATAAAAGTAGTAAGAGGCTGGAAGCGTTTGCTTTAAATGTTGATATTCCTCCAAAACAATTGCTTACCAACTTCAAAACTGCATCCCCACCACAGAAGCCATCTCCTCTCTCATAGTTGGACATTAAACAAAAAATATCCAAAATCCAATTGGGCACCAAATGCTTGAAACAAACAGTTGCACAGAACACATGGAACTCATTTAAGCCTCAGAATTTTGGGGGAAGTCAGGGGACTCTTTCTTCCATAAAAGCACTTTGTTGTTTTGGAAGGAAACTGGTGCAATGTGACACACAGATGAGCGAGCTCTTGCTCCTGAAATGGTGCTGAGCAGTAGATAAGCTGATCTGAGACGCTGGGGCACTGCTTGCAGCAGTTGGCTGCAGTGACCACTTCCCTTCACATCAGGAGGAGCAAATGAACTGGCTCTGGTTTGTCATTTCTTTGAGTCTTATCAGAGTAACCTCACTCACAAACCCAAGTGGTGTGTCCCCTGCAGCTCCAGCACAGCGTTTCCACCCCTTTGGACCAGTCGGTGTTAGATTTGCTTCCAGGTGTTTTTCTTGAGCATCTTGGAGAAGATATCCAGTAAAACAAGGAGGAAGCTCTGCAAACGGATGGAAGGAGGTGCATCTTGTGTTTAAGGAAATGGGAAAAAGGTGCCTTATCTCCACAGCAAAGCCCAGATAAATGTGATCGGCAACTCTGAAAAGAGCTGGGAACTGAAGTCCTCCACTGAGACCGCACTGGTGATGCCAAGGAAGGGATGAACTGTGGGAGAGCCCAGTGCTGCCCCAGAAATGCTCTCAGGATAGGGTTTGTTTGATTTCTTTTTCCTCATTTTTGGGGGTTTTGTATCCCAAGGATTTCAGCCCCCTGTGCTGGACCCTTGTGGCAGGGGCTGGCTGTGCGTGGCCGCCGGATGCCCTGTGTGGACCAGCCCTGCCTCCGAGGTGGCTGCTCCCTTGCAGAGCCTCGCAGTCTGGTTTGCATTATGGGTGAAGTTTTTAGCAAATTACTGCTCCTTTCTGCTCCGTTTCCATCAAAGAATGAACTGAGGCCGCCCAGCAGTCTGAGGACAGATCTTTTTCTTGGAATAGAGCACAGATTTGTGGGGTTTTTTTGGTTTAGTTTATTAACGCACACTTGGCCCTTATCAGGCTGTGGCTCTGCCTGATACCTCTGTTGGAAGATTTATTGCTGTCAGCCCGGGCTGTGGGATGCAGTTCCAGCCCAGGAAGGATTTCAGAGGAGCTTTCGGGGGGGTTTGGTGATGCTGAGCTCCACTAGATGCTGTGAGCAGTGCCTGGAGGTGCACTCAGGTGGTCTTTTTGGAAAGAATTTAGTGAGAGGCGTGGGAATTGCCAGAGCTGGGGGATTAGCTCACCCCTCTAGCCAGAACAGCCCCACTGGGATCCCCCCCCAAAACTGACGTTACATATTACATGCAGGGCTGTTGTTTGCAGGGAGATGGATTTGAGGGACCTCCAGATAATTCCACCTACGACCAATTTCATGTGTAGAGTCTACCTCTAAACAAATATCTAAATGCTGTTATTTGGAAAGGCAAATTATTATTGTTGTAGAGGTGGTATTGGATGGAGTAGAAATTTGCTTTTTTTTTTAATAAGGGCTCTGGTCCTTCAATACTGAGAACTTTAGGGAGGGAGGAGGGAGTTGCAGTAACATCCCAGAGCCCTTCTTGTACTCTGTTCATTCGCATTTAGCACCAGTGGTGCTGCTATTTAGAGGACTTGCATTTCATTTCATAGTCCCTCTTCTCCCCCTTTCCTTCAGCTGGGAAGATCGGAGCAGCCACAGCAACCTGGCTGCTGTTCTCTGCTTTCCTTGTGACAGGGCTGGCAGGGCGTGCTTGGCCTCAGCTTTTGCTAGAGCTTTCTTCTCATACAAAATTGTGCTGAGGAACTGCATGGCCAGCAGACCCTGTCCTGCTTGTGAAGATTTACAGCGTAGCCTATAGGAAAGGATGGTCCCTGCTCCCTGGCTGCTCTGCAGACCACGCTGCCTAATGACCCAGGACCCTGTGCAGGGATGCTAAAAATATCATCCTGCTCTTTTGTTTTGACACTTTCCTCTTTTTCAACTCTAAGATATTACCATTTGAAGGCAGCCCTTTGAATTTGTTAAAAAATTACTGTAGGGTTCCTTCCGACCCCTGTGCTAATTTTTAGCAGAACAGGAAACATTAAAAATAACCATGAGAGAATATTTCCCAATTCAGAAGCATTGTCCTCTTAATAATCTTGGGCCTTGTTTTCACTAGATATTTTCGCTCCTTAAAATTTCTGTAAAGCTGATAGAGCAAGTATATTCCTGCCTGCAGCAGGAATGGCACTGGAGGAGGAAGGCAGAGGGGCAGTTAGCCAGGCTGGCACCTGGGCTTGCTCTGAACAGGGATAAGGGATGTACAGGACAAACACTTATTAATTGTTGGGAGAGCTTTTGCACATGAGTCTGAGCTTACAAACTCAGGGTTTTCCTACTTTAGTGGACCTAAAACTCTGTTCCCAAGCCTCCAGCTGCTTTCAGCATTGGATGAATCTCATTTTTGCAATGACATTTTGGTGCTACATTTCAAGGCTCCTGAGCTTCTACTATGAAACAAAACAAAACTATCAAAATTTGATTTAAAACATTTCTGAATGTAGCCCATTCTGCTGAAGCTGAAATGTTGCATGGGCAAACCAAGGCTTGCAGCAAGAGAGTAGTAACAAGCTTTCTCTAGCCCCAATGTCTTATCTGACTTATGTCTGCATCCTCAGCATCGTTGCATGCATATATATCATTTATGTGTATCATAAAATATATGTTATATAAATAATGTATTGGCCTGGCATGAAATGCAGGTGGTCATTAATGGTGTTTGTGTCAGAAAATGAGATCTGAGTTAGTTGCAGCTAGGAGTGGACTCTGAAATCCACCTAACAATGTTGACTGAGACCATATTGGTGTTATCTTCCTCAATGCACCTGGTGGGTTTTGTGCTGCTTGGCTGGTGCTGTGATGGTTATGGTCAGAACCATGTTTTGGGGGAAGTTGATTGAATTTTCTCTCTACCTTGTCTTAAAGCATCAGGTTTGTCCCAGGCAGACAGTTCATCCCCTCTGGATGTCGTGAGTGTTTCATTATGTAAAGAGTGATTGCTGTCTGTGTGATTCAGAGCGAAAAGCTTGTAATTGAGAGCAGGCAAAGACAAGTGAATTTTAGCCCTGGGTGAAAAGCACAGCATGAAGCCACTGTGATGCTTTTTCTTACTTGGGCCCTGTAATGGGGTGTCCAGGAAACTCTTCTTTTTTCTTACACTTTGTGCTGGTCATTGAAGAGGAAGTGATTAATTTTTTTTTTTTGCATTTTTTGACTAGGGTAATAGGGGTTTACTTGTTGTTTTCCTGTTCCTTAGTTATCAAATAAATTAAAGATTCTTTCACCTTTAATTAAAACGACATGGATCAGAACTCTAAAGACAGTAATGATCTCAATAGATGGGTGCTCCTGAAAGTTGCAGGCCATCAAGTGAGCAAGCCCAGATTTCAGATGCTCTCTCCTGCTTTACACATGCAATCCCCTACCCCTGCCTTTGCTCACGCAGACATTTGGCTGGGCAGGTAGAGCAGAGTCAATT
This sequence comes from Scolopax mira, assembly GCA_004320125.1. Classification (NCBI taxonomy): domain Eukaryota; kingdom Metazoa; phylum Chordata; class Aves; order Charadriiformes; family Scolopacidae; genus Scolopax; species Scolopax mira. The sequence continues at coordinate 16,416 of BJBW01000691.1, read as the reverse complement.
AAATCTCCAGCCCAGACTAACAAAAGATTTAAAAGTCTGAGTTAGTCTTGTCCATTCAGCAGCTTGGCTGGCCAAGAGCCTCTTGAAAGCCCAATGGATATTGTTTCTCTCAAGCATTAAATGCTTTCCCTCAAACAAACATCCTTTGAATAGGCCATTGTTTTTCCTTCTGGATGTCCCTTTGTGGACTGATACAAGAATAGCTAACAACTGGTGAATGGGTATTGTAAATTTTTTTTAAGAAAAATCTCTGGGACTTCTCCCTTGAGAAGTTGAATGTGCTGCCAGTTCTCTGCTCAGGTCCCGTATTTTGTCCTCTGGAGGTCAGGGAGCTGCATTGGGAGCTTCAGGGGAACTAACTCGTAGTTTCAGGAAAGATGCTCTCTGGACCTGATACCTTTCCCAAGTGTTATAATGTAAGGAATTGAGGTGAGATAAAGTATGGAGGAGATGTTAGGGGAAAAAGTAGTAGTTTGTAACCTTGCAAGCCTGTGTGTTAATAGACACAGCTTCATTTATATTTTTCATTACTGCTACATAGTGTACTGCTATTTCCTTGTGAGAAGTAATGCTCATCATGTGAACAATATAGCCTGTTTGGCCACTTCAGAAATCTCACATGTAGAGAAATCTCTGTTTATTTTCAGGTGAACATCTCTTGTTCAGGTCCCCATATCCTTATAACACAAGTACCGATGCCCTGCCCAGGATTCAGCTGCCTGGATTTACCTTTATCTCCTAAGAGAGCCATGTGTGCCAGAGTTTCGTATTCCAAGCCCAGTCACCACAGCCCCTGCAGACTGATTTATTCCTTACTGACGGCCAGAGCTCTGAGCTGGAAGGATGCTATTTTTAATGCAGCCGTTGGGCTTCTCTTACACACCTTTCTCTCGCTTTTGCTCGATTTCACTATCACAGATTTAAGCTGATCGAAAAAAAGTTCACCACAATCAGCTAAAAAAATACAGAATACTTTGATGCTTTATCATTGTGTTATTTGATAATCCAAACTACATTTGCTTCGGTGGGTCCTCCATGTTCACAGGGCTGTAATGTGAGAAGATGGTGGGTAAAGTGGTAGAGTTTCAGCAAGTCCTTTTGATAAAACCAAGTGGTTCAGGTCTGAGGTAGATGTGACTCGCTCCCAGGACCTGCTCAGTTTAACCAAATCAGGTATATTTTACTGCTGCTCTTATAGGGCCTTTAAAAACCTCAGGGAGTCCCGAGTGCTGTGCCGGAGCAGTGTCACCCTGTCCCTGTCACTAATCCTGTCGCTTCCTCTCACGCTCCTTCGTGCTCTGCACACTGTTTGATGCCTCTCACTGTGCCCCTGTGAAACCTTCCTGCGGGATTGCATGGATGAAGGATTAGGTGTATAAACAACACAGCCAAAGATTGTGCTGTACGTAAGTAGAGCCTCTTTTAGAGCATGACTGATGCTGCTAGGCTTGCAAATGGATATTGTTGTTGTTATTATTATTATTATTTCTTTTTTAATAATACTGTCTTTTCCTTCCCTTTTCAGGGGCCTCTTGGCTTGGATGGCAAACCAGTAAGTAGCACCGAGTGCCAAATGTAACGTGTTTTTATTCATGTTGCTCTGCAATAGAAAGGCAGAATCTCCACTCTTGCTTGTTTATTAATACATATATAGCTGTTTAGGAGACAAAATTGCATTCATGAAAATTATTCTGTGTTCTGTAACACATGCAAGTTTAAATTCTGAGCCAGGACTGGCCGGGACAGCTAGAAGTGAGCTTCTCTTAACCTGTCATCTCTTGGCTGCTTCCCCCCTCCTGCACCAGCTTGGCTAGTGGAGACTTTAGAGATGGGTGGCAGGCCAAAATTGGGAAATAAATTCCAGTAGCACCTTGGAAGAAGCAAAATCAATAATTGTGGTTGTGTGCTCCTGGCACTATAAAGCGGTATCATAATAATTGTTCCTAAACTGGGTGCGTTTGCCTCCAGAGGAGCCCAGGTGGGCAGTGCTTGAGAGTGCCCCACGTCCATGAAGTTCTTTGTGTAATGGCCCTGACTTCATTTTAAGAGCTGTTTGCTTGACTTTGGTTTTTCTCAGAAGCCCATTGGACACTCAGGTGCTCCAGTCTTTGCTTGCTTTCCAGACTAAGACAGTCTTTTTTTATTTTTACCCTAGCTGAACTCTGGCCAGCGCTGATTCCCCTGGCTGGCTGGATGCTGCAGGAGGTCGCAGCTCTGTATTTTGTGTCCAAATCCCTCTCTATTCCACCACATTCGCTAGAGGGCACCATTTGAAATCTTTTCAAGTTCTGGTCCTAAATCAACTCTCATTTTCAAAGCAGACAGAAGTCATTCAGTCTTTGCAATCGAAAGTTACTCCAGATACTTACTGGGGAATATTTTTTTTATAGCTGCGCGTTGCTGTGGTTGGCTTTTTGTCCTACCCTTGAAGATGAAAAACGTGAATGAAATCTAGAAATAAAACATTAGAAAACTAAAAAGGAAGGCCAGCTCATACAGCTGTGCTCAGGGCTTAGCTTTGAATTAGCACAATTCAAAGGGGAGCAGCACAAACCCCAGCTCCAGGCACAGGGATGCAAACGGCTGCGAGTCGTGCACTGGGCAGGAGTGAGACCTCTGGGTAAGAGGCAGGGAAAATCTCCACGAAAAAGCAAACTTATCAAATGGCCAAACTCAAACCAGACTGTTCATGGTCTCTTCCATGAGAGCAAGGGGCCAGCAGCCTTGCTTAGAGCCAAATGAACAGCAGGAGGGATGTTATACGGGGATGCAGATGCTGCCGCTGTCGGCCTCTCTGCTGACCTTCCCCACTGCACCCCACCGGGTCCCACTTCAGCAAACACTGTGAGTTGGGCTGAACCCCAAGATTCAGTATTTTTCTGCACTGGAAGGAGGATGCAGAGCAGGCACTTCAAAGCCTGGCTCTGTGGCTTCTCTTTGGGGCTGCAGCGTGTCTCTGCCCACCCATCTTACAGAAAGCTGCTCAGAGGGAAGATGACTTATGTCTTCAGCAAATAGGCCAAAGAAAGCAGCCCATCCTCCTTGTTTATTTCAAACAGATGTATAATTGTTGTAATGATATGCTGAGCATGTGTTTTTCTAGGAGTGATTTAATACTTCAAGAAATCTCTTGCATCTATTTGGAGTCACGTGTTTGGAAGCGGCTGTCACGCTGCCTTCCCTGCCCCGGTCCTCTGCTCCTCTGTCCTGGCAAGACCAGGCAGGACCTCATTGGTGCTTTTTGGTAGCATGCTGCTCACATGAGACAGCGTATAACTTAAAGTAATGGCATGTATAACTTAAAATAATTGCAAATGTGGCTCAGGTTTGTAACTGATGACTGCAGTCTCCTTGGTTTTGATGATGTGCGCATTGACAATTCTGCTATTTCTTGACTCGGATCCTTCTTATGTATTCCCAGGGACCTCCAGGACCAAAGGGAGAAAAGGTAAAGACTGCATTAATGTGGGGAAGCAGCTGTATATCCTCCTCCTGCTGTAATTCTTTCAGTGCAGGTTAGATTAATATGCTAGCATGACATTACCGCTGGGTTTTGTTGGGATGTGAAGCCATGACAGCAGGTTCTCAAGGTTGCTCCTGGAAAAGCCCCAAGAAGGGAAGGATGGAAAGAATTTGCACAAATGTATTAGGAATAAATTTGACCTTAAAGCTCATCCATGCTGTAAGGTTCCTGGTAACCCCCTCAGGGTTAGGAGAGTGGCACAGCTCTCTCTTTCCTTTCTTCCAAGAGCAAGGCTGTGGCCTCCAATGCTCTGTTTGCATGACACCCTCCCACAACATTAGAGCAGCCAAAGAAGGTCATTGCTGTACTGAAAGTGATGTTAATCGCCGCATGTGTAGGACATAAGCAGTTGCTAAGGGAACCTTAGAGTTGGAAACAAGCCTCTATTTCTGATTTATTATCTGTTTCATCGCCTGCCAGGGCAGAATCATTCCCTATTGTGTTGTCTCAAGCCCTTCTCCTCCCTGGTTTTGAATATGTTAAGCAATAAGACTCTTGCCACTTCCCTTGTGTGTTGTTCCTGTGTCCAGCTCGGTCCTTCATGGTTGAAATGTGAACTCTAATAGCTGACCCTTTTGCGCAGGGTGAAGCAGGGGACATCGGCCCGAGGGTAAGTAGTGACACAGCACTTTGATTTATTCTAAAATCTGGTTGGGTTGGTCACTGCACTAAACAAGGCTTTGTACAGCTTTGTTGCTGCAAACTGAGGTATGGTAAAACTTCTGGAAACATTTAATTTTGCCATTGGAGCTCTTTGTGGTGTGGTTTTCCTGACTTTGACTACAGGGAAACAAGAGTTGAAGACGTTTGGGTACCTCATGAAGGCTTTCATTTTTACTGAGCTTTTCTATCCCCAATCCCTTCTTCTACTGTCTGAGACAGACTCCGTGTTTCTCTTGGAGCTGTGCTCCTTATTTGTTGGCGTTAGGGCACCAGTACATGGTGGTAAGGCCTAATGTCCCAAGGAAAGGCCCGGTGTTGTGCAGGATGGAAAATTCCTGAGCTGCGTAGGCTGCCTTTGAAAATAAAGGGTTTAAAGTACCTGTACAATGAAGGAAAAATCTTTTGGCTATGGCAGCGGTAACATGAAGTCTTGCATGTTGAGGATGAGGTGGAAGGGCTCAACACAAGGTCTGTGATATTTCTTAGGTGGGCTCTGTCACAGTAACGGAGATGTGGTTGGTTGTGGATTATGGGCACATGCTGGAAACCCCGCAGCTGGGGTGCAGGAGCTGGCAGCCAAGAGTTGGCTGATATATTTAGATGTCATTGCTGGAGACATAGCGAGGACCTCATTGGTTAATGTTGGGCAGAGACGCCTCAGAGTCATTTTTCTTTTTCCCCTAGAGGCTGTTAAGTCACTTTTTGAAGTTGGTGCCAGTTTTTGAAGCAGCTCCCAAATGCTTTGGGCTCCTTTGGAAATGTCACCCTTGAGGTTCAAGAGCCCCTAAAACTTCTCCAATAGATTTTTGCCGTGCGTGGCTAAGGAGGGGCTCGGGATAAAGTCTAAACCTTAAATGGCCACCCCTGTACTCGGACCAGGCTTTAAGAGGTGGTTCAGTGGCACATGGGTGCCACTCCTTGGTCGGGGCTGTGAATGACTTTGGGGCTGATGACTCGGGCGATGCTGGAGGAGATGCTCAGGTGCCAAAGCCCAATGGTTTGTGCTGCTGGATAACACAGGAACCTATCTCCTGACACAGCTCCTCCTTGCCCTGTGGGAGATTCCCTGGGGCCAGGCTCCTTCTGGGCTTACAGGAACAGGTGCGAGCTCCCAAGGTAACACTTGCTCTATGTTTTAAGCTATCATTAAAAACGTGGGGGTTTTTCCTCCTGATCTGCATTTGTCTGGATTTTGCTTTACTTCTAGATTTATGTCTTTTTGCACAAGAGTAAGAAAAAGGCCAGAAACAATTTGGGAGGAAAGGAGTAGAAACGAGTCTGTCAGAACCTTGCACAAGTAGGTCTAACAACTGGTGCCTGGCTTTGAAAATAACTTCATCTCTGTCTCCAGACATTTGCGTTGTGGATGGGATATGAAACTTCTCAATACCATCTGGCCCAGATTATTTTTTATTTCTTAATTTAATCGATCTTCTTCCTCCAGTTTCAGCAGTGGCTTTGTTTAACTGATTTTGAAAGATGTGTCACAGCAAGTCATCGCATCAACAGGAGGATAACTAACTCGGAATACATCCAGTGCCGCCTCCCTCGTAAATATGTGTGTCCATGGGAGGTGGAGTGGGGATAGTGTGTGTCAGTGAACACAGAAATACTATCATTAGGAATGATAGATGAAAGGAGAGTAATGCTTGGGGCGGCTTTGGAGGGACTGTCTGCAGTGGAAGTGGGATGAAGGCAATTAAGGGCTGAGCTACTGAATATGTTTGTGTCTGCGCTGCTTCTTTTTCTGTCTCTAATAAGCACCTGCCACCAGCGTGGACAAAAAAAGAGGGTATTGCACGTGGGAGTGAACTGAATGCAGATTTGGGAGAGCTGAAGAAGGCATTCACATCGGGTCGTCTTAGGCACTGAACACTAGTGCTTGCAAATGGCATTGAGAGGTGGTTGCACAGTCTCACCCGACCAGGGTGGGGAACCAGCAGACTCCAGTATAACGACAAAATGCATGTGAGTGTAGGTACAGGAGGAAACAAAGAGCAGATTCCCTCTGCTCTGGGAGGAGAGAGGGTTTCAAAGCAGGATGCTGCCAAGGCTGGGACTGCTCTGCCCTGATATTTGTTCTTGTACTTCTCTCTTAAAATTGCTACACCTCTGAAAAGGGCAGTTTTTCTAAGCCAGACTGGCTCCCTGAGCCGGCACTGGGGTGACCACTCTGGATTTATTACCTTCGCTTGGGCCATCTTGTTCTTACTGACAGTTCAGATGTTTAGACAGATGTGGGGAATGATGAATTTTTGCACATCTGGGACGGCGGATGCACAGGGCATGTGGCAGCAGCACCGGGTTTGCTCTCAAGAGGGAGAAAAGGGGCTTCAGCTTGTGAGAGAAATGTTCTTGTCTCCAGTGGCAGCACGTTCCTGCTCAACAGCCAACACTGATGGGGATGGCACCAGTAACATCTGCACCTGATCCAGAGCTGCTGTGGGACTAATTGCTGAGCTGGCTCTGTGGCGATGGGCTGGAGTTTTGGCTGAGGATAGAAATCTCTAACTTTTTGCAGAAAGTGTTTGCCAAGCTCACATTGCAGGTACAAGCTCAATATGAAAGGTGTCCTGCAGAGCTCACAGTGACCGTCAACAGAGACACCTATGAATACTTTTATTTTGGTCTTTTTTATTTTTATTTTGGTCTTATTTTGGAGCATTATGTTGAAATGACTAAATTGAGTACTCTAAAGCTGGAAATTGCCAGCATTCAAGGTTTCTGTGCTCTGAGACTGGATTGTGGCCAGCGCCTCGTGACCAGACGCATTGGGAGAGTGTGAATGTGGAGCAGGAATGTTTAACTCTGTCACACTTAACTGTGCTCCTGGAACCTGGTTATCCACGCCCTGGATGTTTCTTGGGCCAGAGATGGTGTCTATTTAATAGCCCTTGGGGCTGTTCACCATTAATGGTCCCATCATTAACAGGAATGGTTTAAAATTAAACGTGCAATGGCTGGATTTGGTAGGATACAGCGCGTTTGGCTCCAAACAAATGCAAGTTGTCATTTGCCATGGAAACAGGTAGGGCTGGGCTTGGAAGAGGTGTACTTGGATGGTGCTCAGCAGTCTGAGGGGTAAGAAAAAAGTTTCAGTTCCTGTCTTGCTCCTTGGGCTTTTCTAAAAATCCCACTTAATTCTCTTGTGTATCTTCATGCCCATAAGAAGCCATAAAACTAGGTCCTTTGTGTCTACCACGAACCCCTTTGGTCTCAGCAGAGCCTTTCTGGTGGTTTCTCTAGTCTCTGGAGGGCCTGTCTGAGTGCAAGGGCCCGGTGTCCCCATTAATTTCGATGTGGCACCAGTTTGGTTTTTGAAAATCTCAGGATTTCAGCATTGTTCTTCCCCCAAAATGGCTGTATTCAAGCAAGGGCTGAGCTAAAGCTTCTCTCCACAGCTTAAAAGAAAAATTACTGGGGGAGGGGTTTATTTTCCAGAGTTGATTATTTGCTTTTTGTTTTTTAATCTGACTTTGCTTTCCCCCCCTTTCTGAGATGACTGTGTTAGAGTTCTCAAATGTACCTGCACGTGCCTGCTGCTAAGCCTGTCCTGGGAGGCTGGGCAGGAGGCGGGCTTGTCTATGCAATATTTACCCCAAAATGGAGATTTGGGGTTATCTATTATTTGTGTGAAAGGTTTAAAAGCTCCCTGGGCAGTTTGGACAAGAGGCTGGGTCCTTAGAAATCTTCCAAAATCCTCAAGGAGGATGTGCTGTGTGTTCCCACGAGGCTTCTCGCGGCTTTGCTGCATCCCTTGGGTTGTCCTGGGGACACGTGCAGGGGTGGACGGGCAAAGGGAGACACAAGCAGTGTCCTGGGAAAGAAAATGTCTTGCTGCTTCTCCCTAGATAAATAAGTGGAAGGGCTAAAAGACAATAGCAATGACTACTGACACGGTCTGAATACATGGTTTTTGCATCGTGTAAATCTGAGAGATTTATCTGCATTTTGCAGGCTGAGGAATACATCAGTATTCATTTTAGCCCCTAAAAAAAAAATTATAAAATTTGGTCTCGGGAGAAATGCTGGAATATATCCCCCTGTGGGGATATTTTACTGGAATAATGCTCTTTATTCTGTAGAAAGCCCTGCAGTAGGGGAATCCTCTGTACCCCAGCTGCTTTGAATGTCCTATTGTGCAGCAAAGTAATGAAGAGATACTTGTTTTCCTCCAAGCTCCAATGAATCCAGAACGTTAAAACAACCACTGCTGGCTACCTCAATTACTTTTTCCTTGTGCATCAATTAATTATGAAGGAAAAGTTGTTATATGTTGTTACAGCCTTTAAAACTTGCTCTTCTGCTGTGCTTCCATCTTAAATTCTTGCTTCTTCTGCCTCCCACTTTACCTGCCTAGATGGTTTTTCCCCGGCTCAATCATGGATTTCTGGCTAACGATCAGCTTGTCTTTAGCCGCCGAGTGCTCAAGGTAGATGTGTGGCTGCTGAATTGCTGTGATTCTTTTTATTGCTTTTATTTCTTTCTGGATGACTGTGCGCTATTGCTATTTTAAATCATCGCTACCGTGGCTACATTCAGAGGTGCTTGTTGAGACCACGCTTGAGTGAAACCCCTTTGGAATTTAGGGAGAGTGTTGTCAAAGCTGAGAGATGTAAAAGTGATGGGTTTTAGCATTTGGTCTTTTGTGAGAACTAGGAATCAAGCAGCAGAGACCTATAAATGTTCACGTGAACAGTGCTGGTGTTGTAAAATAAAATGCATTAAAACTGGGATTTTCTAAATCCTCCTACTCTCAACGTGACGTTTTAATTAGGCAAAATTCAGTGTGAGACTCTTGACTTGACCTAATTGGATGCAGTGTTCAGCATTTGCAATAGGATTTTTTTCAAAACCATGCAAGAGATTTAGGAGCACAGATCCTGTTGAAAGGCCGTGGGATTTGTGCTGCTAAGTCACTTAAGGACTTGTGAAAATCCCACACTTGTCCCTGATTTGAGGGTGGACCACATATTAAACACAGTCCTCATACTGCCTCGGTGGTAACCCTTCCAGATGTTGCTAAAAGATTTATGAGATGGCCTTTCCATGAGGTTTTCCATTGTGCAGCTGCATGGATGTGCCGGCCACAGCCCCGGGGCTGGGCTGTGGTGGCCAGTGGTGGGTCAGGAGCAGATAACTGGGTGGTGGAGCCCCATGGGGTGCTCCCCTCCAGAGCAGGCACCCACCAACCCTTCCCAGTCACACTGAGATACAGCTGCTGCTTTTTTCTTTGCATCCAAGGGTGTGAGCTATACTGGGTGTTGATGTATGGCTGTGGCTGTATTTCAAGAATACTACTAAGTGCTACTTCTTTTTTGGCATGTGTGGTGCACTAAGCTATGGAAGCGTGTGCATGCTCCATGCCAGCATGTTGTTGGGTCTGGGTTATTTCTGGGTGCTGCTGAGTTGGTGGTTTCCATGCAGACAGTCACTGGGCAAGGGCTTAATGAGATAAAAACTCGTTGGAAGGCGTTGAGCAGAATCCTGGTTAAGGAACCAGACCCAAAAGGCATGAAGCAGCCGTGAGCTCTGAGCCTTCCCAATTGGTAGCTGTAATTGAATTCCTCTGGAATGGCTCAAGGATGCAATGCATGTGTCATGGCCACCACTTGCCAACGCCGCTTCATCTCACCATGTCTGTGTGAACTTCTTCCAGGGCGATCAAGGTCGAGATGGAGCCACTGGTCCCCCTGGTCCACCAGGACCCCCAGGTGCCCGGGGGCCTCCTGGTGACACAGGAAAAGATGGCCCAAGAGGACCTCCAGGCCCCCCTGTAAGAACGGGAGTTGTGCAGTGATGGGCAGTTCCCACCCCTGTGAGGGAGAGGAGGGTGAAGGTGTCCCCTTCCCTGGTGCTGCCACACCAAGTGCTGGGTTCCTATCCTGGGCCAACCATTGGGCTCTGATGGCCAAACTGACCATGACCCCGCTCATACAGCAAAGCTTTGGGGTGTGGGGCCAAAAGAGCAGGAGAGGACATTCCATCTTCAGTTTTGGAGCAAAGAGCTGGACCTGGAGCACGTATTTATGGGTGCTGGTAGTAACTTGGAGAGCCCAGAGGAGATCTCTTCCCTGATCTGTAGCCTTCGGATGACCTGTTGCAAATCTCTAGCTCACTGGCAATTCATTTAATAAAAAAATAGGCCACAACACAATAGTACTGAACATCCTCATTATTGCTGAGTGCTTTGGAGGAATGAGAGATAATAGTTTCAATGTTGGCCTTTTTATTTTTGCAGGGCTTCAAAGGCGAGCCAGGAGAGGATGGCCTCGTGGTTAGTATTGTCCAGCAGCATCCGTGTGTGTGTGTCCCTCACCCACCTTGTTCTATATTGCTCTTCAGCTCACTGCAGCAAGTGGCTTTGTGTCATTGCTTATGGGAAAACCCATGGGAAATTATGGATACCCTAAAATGGATGTTTGTCCAGGGGTACCTGTGCCCTGGGGAGAAAAGAGGCCAGTTTTCCCTTTGGGCTTCTCCAAAGGGATGTGCTGCTCCTGTATCCCCTCTTCTGCCCCTCAGCCTCTGGCATTGTACCTCCAGTTTACTAAGGCCCAGGTTGGATTTAAAAAGTGCTTATTATACGTTAAAATATACAAGCCACAAAATAATATTTATTATTTACTGGAAGCACAAAGAACTTGTAAGGGAAATTGTCATCTGTGTCATTTTTTTTAATGTGAATTGAAGTAGTCTTGAAAATGTTTTTGTCCTGTTATACTCTATTGTCATACAAATATACCAACTATTCTTATATTTAACAGGGTGCCAGGGGACCTCCAGGACTGAAGGTGAGTAATAAGTATTTGTAAATTTATCTGACTAATTTTAACATCAATCCTTGAAATATTGCTGCATTGGGGGTGTGGAGATGAAAATATATATTTCACACTGGACTTGTACTCATCTGTATTGATCAGATATAGAATTTCGAAGGTATCAAATTAGCCATTGACCGGGAGCTGCAAATGTCTGACTGAATGTGTCACCTACACAGAAAGCACAACCATTTTCCATGTTAAAATCTTGAAACAGGGCTGGAAGCTGGTGTCCTTTCTTACGTTGAGGGGTGGTGGGATAAAGATCAACACAGCCCAAGTATTTTAACTTTACAATTAATTTTGAGTACCCTTACAGCTGTTCTTATTTTCTCTTATGTCCTTAAACTTCTTTCTTCTCTGTGTGTTGAAGGGTGAGCCCGGCATCCAAGGGAAAAAGGTAAAACAGTGGTGGTTTTTTGTTTGGTTTTTTCTTTTCTTTGCTCTGTCCTTGACTGGGGAAACCGTTGCCAGAGACTGATGGAGAAGCTGTGTCCATGGCTGTCCATACCAAGCCCGTCCTCATGTTCACTGGGGTTTCTTGCACGTGCAACCATGAAGAACAAACACGGCTGTGCCTGCAGCCTGGTTTTCATTACCACAAGCAAGCCAGAAGCTGCAATCACATCTGCCCAATAGACAAAGAATAAAATAGCAAAATGCCAAACAAAGCAGTAGGTCTTGAGCCCTTTTGCTCCAATGATTCAAGCAGAACTGAGAAGTGCCTGGAGGCTGTTATTTGCCCAGAGACCCCCGGGATGGACTTGAGGTTCCTGGAATGGGTCAATATTGCAGTGCAGCACCTGGGTCTCGTGGGGGTTGCCCACTCCATAAGGACAGGCACCCAGCTGGGGTTGGGCGCTGAAAACTGCAGGAGCTTCACGTGTCTGAGCTCTCCATGTTTTCTTTTGGCAGTGCCATCAAGGAGTGGATAAATCACTGCCTTTAACTGGAGCCAAAAGCGCTGACAGGGCCCAGTTTTTCCCTCTTACTGCCCTGCCCCAAAACAGACGTGGACATGGGTGTTTTTTCAGGCCAGAATTTGGCTGACGAGTAAAATTAACCACATCAGCACATATGAAGTCATTTTACTCCAGGAGAACAATGAAGAGTGACAAGTAAAACAAGAAAATCTGGGTGTGCTGGTGAAGTGGTGGTGGTGAAGTGCATGAGGATAGGGTGGCAGCTTGCAGGCGGCCTGTGGAACCCAAAAAGCCTAAATGGATTAAATATCTAATTTTCTATTAAAGGTGGGAGAACCTTAGGGAGACCTTCCCCAGGGCCTGCTGTAAGCAAATTCTGGGAGATGCCCATCTGCCACCCTCGGGGCAGGGGAGGCAGCGTTGGGTGGGAGCAGAGGACCACACTGGAGCCTTCTGGGATCCTTGCTGTAGCTTTTCACTGGCCTCCTGCACACTAAGTGGGTCTCAGGTCTGTGCAACACTTAGTGGGATCAAATGAAGCGTTGGGTCCCAATGACACCTGTGTTTAGAGCTCTTTGTATTTTACCTTTTATATTTTATTTCATCAGGGTGATGATGGGATCCCCGGAGAACCAGGACTTATGGGCCCGAAGGTATGTTCTGCTCTGTGTTCATCTAATGTATGTGCTTTTGCTCTTTGGTTTCCTGGCATGGTATCGTAATTGGGACAGGGACTTCTCAGCACATTTCTCCCCTGACTTGAAAAAAGGAACAAAAAAAATGAGACAGGGAAGCATTGTGACTTGTTGACTATGGCAGAGAATTGTCATTTAGAGGCTCCTCTTGCAGAAGTAAATCAGGGATGTTTTGTTGGGGTGGCCTGGAGCTGGGTGATGTGGGTTTGCTCTGCCCAGATCAGGGTGCAGTGGGCTCATTGCAGGAGTCATCTGCAGGTGCATCAGTTTTGGGGGTAACTTTATGGCTGAACAACCCACCCGCAGCCAAACTATTAAGCCTGAAAGCTTCGTTTTTATCTCAAAACCTCCCCTTTTGCACCTAGGCAACGTGAAGCATTTCAGGCTCGAAGCACTCATGTATGTAGAAGTTAGTTGCTTAGATACTTTGTTGTATCTAAGCAAGAAAATTGTAACCTGAAGAAATCTGTTCTCCATTCTACCTGTGTATCATTTGTCGAAATTGTCTTGTTTTCAGGGAGAGAAAGGAAGCGTGGGTCCCAAGGGAGAGAACGGCACAGATGGCTTGCCAGGACCCAAGGTAAATAAAAGTCCATTAGCTGGGAAGCTGAGCAGAAGGCTACTGAGGCTCTAGAGGGCTTCAGCTGAGTAGGTGTTTTAAGCCTTTTGCCTTCTAAAAGGCTCATAAAATATCAAAACTGAAACAAAACAGTGGGATGTTAAGAGGTATTTTACCTGTGATTTAATGAAAGCTGGATTCAAACAGAGATCAGCATAAGAGTTTTTAGAATTGTCTCCTTCCATGTTTTTCATTGAACTGATTCTGGATTTTTTCCCCAAGGGAGCTAACCCTCTGATCTCGGTTTGATCCGAGGTATCGCTGCCTGCGGTGCCGCTTCAAAGCCCAGAGCACTTACACGCCGTCCTGTTCCCCTGACCTTCCTGACTGCCAAGAGCTGCAATAAGACAGTTTTGATATGTTCAGTGGTGATGATGAGACCCGGACAGCATTCGTGGGCTGTTATTTCCCCTCTCAGCTGCTTCTTATTTAGTAGGATCTGTAACCAGTCGTGTTTTCTGTACAGAACAGCCAGGGCTCCTTGTTGAGCAGGAAACTATATACAAGGAAGAAATGTGGGCTGGGGTGACCCTTAGCCATTTATTTTGTTTCCTAAAACCATAGTAGCAGTGATGGTTTGTTTCCCCCGGGATCTGCTGAATTGTATTTTCCTATGGAGAGTCTATGCATTTGGACTTTTTGGAGGGCTTTAATTTGGCCAGAAAATGGGTTTTCATGGATACGGCAAAAGGTACATTTTATTTTATGTTTTGAATCCTGAGGTGCAGGTCACTGTTGTGGGAGTGCTGCAGCTTTCCAAAACTTCCCAATTTCTCCCAAAAAAAGAAGGGGGCGAGAGGGGAAGAAAAATAAATTTTAAAAAAAGGAAAAATTTGGCACAGCCCGTTTCTTTAAACTCACCCTCAGAAATGGTTTAAACGTGTTGGCTGAAATTTTCCACACGCAAAATTCAGCCTAAAGCAAAGAGAGAGCCGTGGGAATCCTCAGCACAAAGAGCTGGAGCTTGGCAGGCTGGGAGCAGCCAGCAGAGCAGCACCGTGCCGTTACCGGGAGCTCACTCCTGAGCAGGGACACTGCTCAACTAGCTCACACCCATGCTATTTTTTTATTTTTTTTGCAAAACATATTTGTTCTGAAGTCAAATTTATCCTTTTGCCAGGAGAAGCAGTTGCTTGTTGGTGCCGTACTTTTTCTTAATCTAAACCACGTGGCATCTCATGTAGTTACGGTATTTTTAAGATAAATATCATATATGTTTTCCTTGGTCTCTTTGAATCAAAAACCTGACCTTGTTTTTCAGGGTGAAGCTGGTGAGAAGGGAGGAATCGGCTCCATCGGCCCCCGGGTACGGATGCGTTTGCCATGAGCTGTTCCCCGCCTCCTGCCTAGTAGGATGCTGAGTCGCTTCAGCATCAGTTCAGTGCTAAAAAAATAGAAATGCTGCATATTTAAATGAATCATTATGCAGGTCCCAGATGCTGCCATGGGAGGTAGCTCTGGGAAATTTTCAAGTCCAATTTTCTTATCAGCATGACCATCCTGTGACCCTTTTTTGCAAGAGGGAAGCTGTGAGTAGGGGTAATCAAGTGAAGGTTTCTATGCATTTCTCAGTCACACAAATTTATGCCTTTTTGAGGTTTGGTTGGATGACAGTTACAGCTGCCAGACTAGGAGCTGATTAAATTGATGGTGTTTGTAAGGTGATAATTCCCCAAACACCTGGGTGTCAGGTCTTTGCTTTCGTACCACGACTTCTCGGATGCTGCAAAAACTAAATAGGATTTGTTCTGGTTGCAGGGTCCCCCTGGCCTGAAGGGGGAACAGGGTGACACCGTAGTGATCGACTACGATGGCCGAATCCTGGATGCCCTCAAGGTAAGTCCCACACCAGGGCAGTGCTGATTCCTGCAGGGTAATGGGAAGGGGCTGGGAAAACTGCTGGGCTCTGGTACAGTGATGTTGTGCACCGTTGTCTGTCCCTGTCCTACTTCTCCTTCCTGAGATCTCAGTCTCAGCACAGAGCTCACTGGGAGGGAAGAGCTTATCGCATCGGGGGGGCTGAGGATATTTAGGGGGTACCAGCAAAAAACATGGCAAAACTCAAGTCTGTGAGCTCAGGCTGGGTACTGGGCTGCTGGGACGAGGATGTGGCATGCGAGTTAATATTCCGCAGGTAAAAGCAACACAACCCAGCCTGTGATATACAAAAACCTGGTGCAAGGAGTGTTTTCAGCCAAATTACAGCTTAACCACTGCACTGTGGGGTGTTATTTCCCCCCTGCTGTGCCACAGCCCAGTGTGGAGACACCGTTTCCACTGCGCATCCTGTGGAGCAGTTTTCTCTGTGAGCAGCCATGGGGATACAGGAGGATGGGAAATCAGTCCCTAAACCCTAACCTGCCCAGCCCAGCAGCGCCCTGCCATTCTTATTGAGATGAAAGAAGCCAAATAGAATAAGCATTTAATTACAGACACATTTGAGAACCGTCCTAATTGTTTTATAACAGGCTGCAGGGATACACAAAGTGATGGTAATTACCGTTTGCCAGATGTCTGCACGGCATGCAGCTTTGTGAGTGGAGCTTGTTGGAGTGCACTGGTTGGAGAGGCTCCATCAAATATCTGGAGACTTCATCTGCTGGGCCCAGACCCTCTCCCGTGTCTTGCGTGTGGAGCTTGCTCATTGAACCTCGCTAATTTTGCCATTTTCCTGCTTATTAGCTGATTTTGGTGTTTGCTCGCTGACTTGTCTCCTGGACAGAGCTTTGGAAAGGGGTGGCTTTACAAGGCTTGCAAGTGTGATTGAATGTAACAGCATTTACAGTCACAGAAAGAGGTGCTTGGGGGTGTGATATGGTTTTGTTTTCCAGCTGAATGAGACTGCGAGTTTTGCTGTTTGAAATAATCCGCAAGTTGTAAAATATTTGTTCTTCTCAAGGTGGTTCATGGTCTCTGCTCCCAGCAGCGTCCAGGAAAAAATAGCAAGGTTTTCCTGCTGTTAGTGCTCACACAAACTCCTTCGTTTCCCCTCTTTAATTGCACCTCCCTGGCCGGTTCTGCTGTTTTCAGCAGGATGCTTCTCCCCAGCCCGGCTGGATGGAGGGGGGAGGATGCAAAAAGAGGAGACCCAGTTTGGGGTCACACCTCCAGCTAAAGGCATTTTGCCTGTTAAACACACGTGCTGCTGCACCCACCTGGCTCCAGCCCTGTG
>BJBW01000690.1:0-16509 GCA_004320125.1 Scolopax mira | reverse complement strand
AGCTGCCCTCTTGGGAAGTATCTTGACTCTTCAGGGGGAACCCTGTGCAGCCCAGTCTCTGATTTCCACCCCACCACCAGGTATCTCAACACCAGAGGACAAAAATCCCTGCCTCAATTCCTCCAAGTCGCACGCCTCAGTCTGCAGAATTTCTCTTCCATAGGGTTGGTGGTGTGGGGATGGATTCAGAAATGATTGGGAGGCGTTTGGGCACCATGATGGTAGAGACACGACAGAGGACAGAAGCGAAGAGTGGGGAAAAGAAATAGTGAGAAATCAGAGGAATTAAAAGGTCAGTCGGAAAAGAACTGCATCTCACGGAGAGCATTTTAAAGAAGCAGAGGGATGAAAACCAGTCTGAAGACAACACATTAAATGAGGAAAATTGCAACAACAAAAAAATGGAGAATAGAGAGAGAAAAAGAAGGAAAACCCGAAGGGACCGTAAAGCGATTCTTTAGTTTTATGGAGACTTTTCCAGTTCTTTATTCAATTTTTTTCAATGCAAGTTTTATTCGTGGTTTTGGCTCTGCCCTCACAAACAAATCAGGCCCGGGAGGAGGTGAGATGCTCTGGGAAGCGGCGCATCATCCCCTTTCTCCTTCTGAGAAGCTGGCTGGGTTAACCCCGCTGCTGGGAAGATCTGCCAAGGGGCCGTGGACGCTGGTATTGGAGTTGTTGATTGGTTTCTTAGAAAGCAAAAGCTGACTCTCTACAGTCTCTTTTTTGCAGCGTTTACCTCACTGAAACAACAGAGAAAATTCTGTAAGAAAAGGCTGTCACAATTCCACTGCTGATATGTTGCCTCCTCATGGAAAAGAGCCCGTTGATATGACTTTGGCTACGAAGTAAAAATTAATTACGTTTGGACTCGATGGTCTTAAAGGTTTTTTCCAACCTAAATGATTCTGTAAATAGACTGTGAAATAGCAAATAAAATGCAGATTATAAACCCAGCGCTGTACAGTTGGAAATGTCCATGGATCAAATATTTCTTTGCCTCACCGTTTTGTCCATAATTTGAAACCATCTTGATAAATGTGGTTTGGGATAATTGGGGAAATTCTGCTGCTGGAAGGTTACGCCAGAGGATATTATCTAAATTAAGAGTACAGGGCTTGGGTCATTGGTGTGCTGGGAAGGAGAGGAAGAGGCTCTTCATGTTTTGCTCACCAAAGGAGGGCAGAGATGGTCCTGGGAGGAGCCTCCCGATATTTTCTTGCTGCAAATTGCTGAGGAATTGGCTCAGAGCAGTCGGGCAGGGTTTGTGTTGGAAGGACAGGGCTGGGAGCTGGGGATGGCTACACTGCAGACCTGACCTGAAACTCTGAGGAAGTCGCTGAACTTGCCCGTATCTGTGTCCTCGCTGGTAGAACTGAGGATGACAATACTGACCAAAGTTCCAGATCACAAGGTTTAATTTGTGTTTGCATAGTGCTTTAAGATCCTGGCATCAAGCCCTTGCTCCTTAGCTCAGGGAAGGAACTTTTCTCTGCCTCAGGATTTCTCCCCAGCACATCTCAGGTTCTTTTTTGTTGGTTTCTTGGTCTTTTTAACTCTGCCTTCCCTCCCCGTTCCCTTAGAGGTTTGATTTATCATCTTTGTACTTGATCTTCCACATCAGAGAACTACTGCTGCTACCGCCGTGCAGCGCACTCTCTGCCCATGCAGATGACAAATTAATCTAACATTTCACGTCGGAGAAATACTTATTATTTCTTTTATCCCTTTTGTTCTCACAGTCACGGTGCTTCTCGAATGGTGCGGCTGGTCTCCCCGGGGGAGAGCTGCTTTCTTCCCAGAGAGACCACAGCAAGTCCAAGGACATGGGAAAAAAAAAAAAAGAGAAAAAAAAAAAGGAATATTATTTTCTTGCTGGCTTAGTGATTTTCATTTAGGATTCAGCAAATGCAGAGCCATCTGCTATGTATGAAATATCCAATAATAGTTCTCCAGTTGCTGAATTCTGAGTGGAAACAAGCCAGGAGGGAGGCAGAGAGCCTGGCTTGCCTTGAACCTCCTCTGTGAGCATACACAGGCAAACTGCACCAGTGTCTTTGCCACCTGATCGGAGCAGTATTTCCAAAAATACAGGTAACTCGAAGATGTGGAGGTCAGGGGAAGAGGACATTCAATTTTCCCTCTCCTGGTGATCCCCGTGTATTGCTTTTCTTTGTTTAATGAGTGGATGGTGATACAGTGCCTCACAAAGCCAAAAAATAAGCATGTTTTCTCTTGGAAGGTCTGATTCTCCTCCACCAAAGCCCGCAGCACCTTTATCAAACATAAAATCACTGGGAACGTGTTCAGGAGTTAAAATATTATCCCAAGTCAATGGATGATAAGTGAAAAGAGATATAGAAATCTTGGTTGCAGGCAGCTTAGTGTATAAAAGCTACTTTCAGCTTTTCATGCCCAAATCCTCTTTGTTCCCCTGCAGACACGGGGCCCTTTGGGTGCTCCTTCCAGCACAGCGCTTCGCTTTCAGCTGCTTTCACTGAGCTTTCCTGCTTTTGCTGAAATTCCTTAATCTTCCCTCCTTTCCTGAAGTTAATACTGTGTTATCTGCCAAATTAGCTACTAATACTGACTTCAGCCGTCGGTTTTAGAGCTGTCAGGCTGCACAATTAAATGAGGGTGAGTCATCCTTTTGCCAAAGCCAGTGTTTTGGAGCATCGGTGCTGCTGGGCAGATCTTACCTGGACTGAGGATTTGAGCGTCAGCGCGGCCACGCAGGTGGAGTTAAATTGATGCAAAAGTGTAGAATTGGTGTAAATTGTGGCTTGCGAAGAGTGCAGGTTGTGAATACTTGAGCTGAGCACCGCTAGAGCCTGAGGCGAGGACTCAGAGGAATTCATGGCCAGGGGACCATAGATCCCTGGAACATGGAGCATCCTGGCGCTGTGGGGGACCTGGAAAAATCATCTGGTGCAGGGAAAGGGAGCCTAGATGGGATTATTAGCCCCCTGCCCACTCAAATCCTGAAAACCTCCAGCGATGGGGACTCCACCACGTCCCTGTGGAGCTTGTGCCAGTGATTGATTGTGCTCACTGTAAAAAATGCCTTTCTTTCCTACTTGTTTTTTTCTTACCTCTTCTTGGCAGCATAATGACAAATGCAATCCGTTGGGTGCAAAACAAAGCTCCGGTTTCTGCAGCTCCGTGGGGGGAGCTGGACTTTGCAGCTGATCACACAACCATGAATCTCCCTGATTTCTGTAGACGAAGGAGGGGCTGTAATAAATCCCAGGTGCACGTTGAGAAGGAGAAGGTGTTAGACTCTGTGTTGCGGGCAGGGCTGGTGCTGGCAGCCCCCAGGACTGGGACTGTGGCTCCTGGAGCTGTACCCAGTGGAGGGGAGTCCAGACGTGACCTGGTAAAAGATAACCCTTTATTTCATAGCCAGCCTCATCAGGGTTAACATGAGCAGGAGGAGAGAAATGCAATGATTTCCGTCTGGTCCTCTCTGCAGGACTGATGTACGGGGGAGGTGATCCTCTGCAGGTAACTAGAGGGAAGGTAAAGCAGGAAAAATCTCCCTGGATTACCCAAAAATATATATATTGCAAAAATCCCGGGTGTTCAGCTGGTAGCAAGTGAGCAGACAGGCATATACACACCCTCTCCATCAGCACCGTGCTGTGAGAGGAGGGATGCTGAGAAGGAGAGGAAGGACGCAGCGACCCACGGGGAGGCAGAGGAGGAGGAGGAGTCCCCCGAGGAAGCACCGTGTCCACCCCATGGTGTGCCAGGCCCACTAGAAAGGCAACCTGGGGCTTTGCCTTGGGGGGAGAAAAACCCTGTGCAAAGCTCAAAAGAAGAGATGCTGGACTAATATAAGAGAAGGCTGTGATTTCTGCTGACGTGATTTCTGCTAATCATTCAGCCCACATTAGTAAAATCTCCAGGAATTTGTAGTTCAGGAGTCTCTGCTTCATCCCCGCAGGTCAAACAGCTTGATGCTTCACTAAGACAAGCAGCACAGGCACCTCCACGCCAGACTCCTTTGGGTTTTGCAGCTCTGACAAGGTATTTGCCCTTTGGAGATCTCCAAGGTTCAGGTTGCTGTGCCAGGGAGTGGGCAATGCTACCTCCCAAACTGGGCACCACAACCCCCACGGGGCTTCTCCACTGACATTGGGGGCTGTTATCTCTTTAAACGGTGTAAAAATAGGCTGGGGGGGTTGGGGGGAGACCACCAGGAGCCAAGGTGGGAGGGCCAACCTTGTGCCAGCCCTTTTCCCATCATCTCATCGTAGAATCATGGAATGGTTTCTGTGGGAAGGGACCTTCAAAGACCGTTTAATCCAACCCTCTGCCATGAGCAGGGATATCTTCAACCAGAACTGGTTCCTCAGAGACCTGTCCAACCTGGTATGGAATGTTTCCAGGGATGGGGCATCCACCCCCTCTGGGGGCAACCTGGGCTCACCCAACCAGGCTCTCACCCACCCTCATTGTAAAAGAAATCTTCCTTTATCAGGTCTGAATGTAGTTTAAAACCATTACCCTTTGTCTTATTGGTACAGGCCCTACTTAAAAGCCTGTATATTGTGGTTAAAAAATTGCTATCATGGTTAAAAGGAGGCTGGCAGGGTCAATGTAACCCTGTAGTGTCCAACCCCAGCTCTCAAATTGCCCCTTGGAGCCCTAAGGAGGAAAAAAGGAAATTGAGAAATGCCCTAATTTATGTTAGGGTCTGGGCAGGGATTAGCAAAATGTAAAATAACGGTACAATCTGCTTGTACCATCCTCCAGTAACCGGCATCACTGCGTCTGCAGATGAATGGGGCTGTTTCATGAATAGCTAATGCCCGGGCCAGAAAACTCATCTCTTTAAAATCATTAGTGGAATGGAAAAGGATCATCCTGCAGATTAGAAGCAGCCTATACAACTCCCGATTTTAGAATTTTCCCTTTGGATGAAGTGGTTTTTCTTTGAGCCTCCTTTGATACCATCGTGCTGGGTGTAACAAGGAGATAAGCAGCCTCAGACGCCCTTAAAGGGCAGCTGAAAGATGCAGCCCTTGTCATCCCTGGAGACGTCAGGCGTGTGGCATTCCGAGGTGGGTGACCTATGGGGGAATGACAAGAAAATCCTGAAATTTTATTCCAAAGAGGAAATCGCATGGCTATGAATGAATCTTTGTGCCGCTGGTGAACCCCGTTGCCAATGGCTGGTATTGTTAGGGGATGGTAGTATGTTCTGGGCAATACAATGGTCTTTATCTTAATGCAATTAGAAATATAAATGTGTGAGGGAAAACGCTTCATCCCAAGAAAACTCCCTGTTGCAGGGACTTGCCAGAATACCCTGTTTTGCACTTCACTGCTTTACAGAGGGGTGTGAGAAATAAGGCACCAGTGAACTCAGGAAGGCTGATGGAGATCCAGCCACGTCAGTAGATGAGTTTTATCAATATTTGGGATGATACTGTGGGGTTTGATGTTAAATCCCATTAATCCACTGCTGCCCAGTGAAGGTTGGTGATGGGGGGTGGCAGTTCTCCCAGTGCAGGCAAGTGTTTCACACTTCTGGGCCAAATACCTTCCTGTGTGAAGAGGACCCAAGACAAGCAAAAGCCACCCAGGAGCTCAGGGGATCCCCTAGGGCCCATGCCCCAGCTCTGGACATCCTGCACACACTGAGAACCACTATTTTGGAGTCTCAAAGGCATTGGTTTTGTGGACCAATCCCACCCACGTAATAGAGTTTGGACCAGATGATCGTTGAGACCCTTCCAGCATGAAACAGGAGTTCAGATTTCCTCAGTTCATCTCCTGGCTCTTTGTCACCCTGTCACTGAGCCTGGGGAGCGGTGGCAGAGCTTTCCTGGGCAAACTGGGGATGATGATGGAAACTGGTGTGGATCCCTGAAGGTCCCTGGTCTCCTCAGCCCACAGGTCTGACCGAGGCTTCGCTCTCACCACCTCGTGTTGAAAGAGGGATAATTGTATTTACCTTCCTCCTAAGGCTGTGGCAAGGGCGAGTGGTTTTGAATCTTCCTTGGGAGAGCAAATTGAGAAGTGTCACTATCAATGAATTCCAGAAAAAATACAGCCCCTTCTAACAGTAAATTTTAAAGGAGAATTAAATGCAAAAAGGCACCACTCCCACCATTAATTCCTTCACTGTGCTGTTCCCTTTCCTCTTTTATTCTGCCTCATTTTCAGTCCCTTGCCAACAGATCTTTGGCAGCTCTCATAAAAGCAATTATCATCTTTAGTAAAGTTTTTGCAGTATTTTTTTTTTCCCTTCATGCTGGAACTGAATATTCTCCGTAATGTCATTCTGTCAGTCCCAAACTCCACCGGCTGCATCGTGCCTCCTGCTCTGGCTTTTCTGCCACGTGCCCTCCCCTTGGCATTTCGGGGGTTGCTTGAGGAGCTTTTCTCTTTCCCTACAGAAGATGCTCGACCCCATGCAGCCCCAAGATGCTTTTGATTGATTGGGACTTGGAAGCCACCCAAGGCATCACTCTGGCCGAAATTAAAAACACCACCTTGTCCACGTGGCTGAAGAAATTGGTGTGCTGGGAGGGCAAGGAGATGCTCCAGGAGATGCTTTCTATGACCTCTCATTTTATTTTGGCCAACAATGTACCTGAGAAAGACAGAGCGGGAGCCCCACTCTTCTGGTAAAAAAAAAATGGTCCGGATCAGACTTGCAGATCTGAATTTCTCCAGTTGGGGAAGTTCAGAATCGGAGCCAAATTGGCAATTTTGATCTCAGTCCTCTTTTTTTTTTTTTTTCCTTTAATTACATTTCCTGTTGGCTTCTTCTTTCACTCTAGACAGTGTGCAGGGTGACTCTGGGATAAGCAGACTATTACTGCAATGGCTCTGATTTCCTCGGCCTGAAGGATGCTATTTTTCAGCTCATCTCATTAAAAAGCTGCTGCTCAGGGGCTGGGAAAGGCTGAACTTCCCCTGCAGCAGGACTGCCATCCTGGATGTCCCACCAGCACCCATCGGGACCAACCACCCCAGATGTTGACATCTGCACTGTCTCCTGAGCAGATGAAATAAATGGGGACTAAATTGTGAGTGTCTGCACCCGAACAAGTCAACCTGTGCTTCATCTGCCATCAGTCCAGAGAAGAGACAGATCCGGTGAAACCTTGGAGCCCCTTCCAGTCCCTAAAAAAGGGGGGCTCCAGGAAAGCTGGAGGGGGAATTTGGATCATGGAGTGGAGCCATAGGACAAAGAGGAAGAGTTTCAAACTGAAAGAGGGGAGATTGAGATGAGATCTCTGGAAGAAATTGCTTATGATGAGTGTGGTGAGAGCCTGGCCCAGGTTGGGCAGAGAAGCTGTGGCTGCCCCATCCCTGGAGGGGTTCAAGGGCAGGTTGGAGGGGGCTTGGAGCCACCTGGTGTGGTGGGAGGGGTCCCTGCCCAGGGCAGGGGGGGGACTAGATGGCCTTTAAATGTCCCTTCCCACCCAAACCATTCTGTGTTTTGATGATTCTCAGTGCACTGGATGCTCTCTAAACGCTGCCTCTCCTCCTGCCCCCTCTGCTCCCTCCCAGCATTTAACCTCCAGAAGCCACTGCAGAAAATGGGGAGCGTTCCCCAGCACACACCTATGGGAATCTCCTGATTTGTGTGTTGGACACACCTGCCAGTGACAATCCTGGATTTTCCTATTTTGCTGCAAAAATTCCGTGTTAAGGTCTGGGGATACAACACCCCTTTGTGGCCCCTGCTGCTAAGCCAAAAATCCTCTCTCTGTTCCTATTTTTTGGTTGAAAAAAGGCCTGAAGTAGGGATGTGACAGCAAAACAGAGAAAATGTTGGGGTTTCCAATGTTCTCCATGAGGCTCTGGAGATGGGATGGGATCCCAGGGCGGTGGGAGGCAGATGTTCCTGATTGAGCCACATGTGCCTTGTTCTTCTCCAAAATGGGCTTCTTGTGGCAGTAGCTCCACTTCCCTCCTTCCTTGCCCTCCTGCGGGATGAGGCGGCAGGAGCGGGGCTCTCTTACACTCCATTTTCTTTTGTAAGAAAGATTCCCTCCCGCTGCCGGCCGGCCCATGGCGGGTTACACTATACATCACTGCATATTTTCCACTTGAGATCAATACCGCAGGCCCCGGGTGCTTTCAAGATCCCTGCTGGCATCCTGCAGACCCCGGGTGCTTCACCGGGCATCTCTCGGGGAACAACACGAAGCAATTTTCCTCCCCGGGCCCCATCGCCCTATACCCCCTCCCCTTCCCCGTCATTTCTTCTTCTCCATCCCATCATCTTCAGGCAGAGCTCTGCCAACACTTTATTTTATTATATTCAATCATGTGAAAACTCTCTTGGCAAGAAACCCGGCTGCTCTGAACTTATTTGTTGTGTTTTGGTTTGTTGTTTTGTTGTTTTTTTTTTTTCCCCCTTTCTTTTTGTTTTAACAATTCTGCATTGTTTCGGGCTGTTGTGCTCACTAGGAGGCTCGAGTTTCGTGCGTTCGTTCGCTCTTCTCTTGTCAAATCTGCCTTCGGAGCTGTTGTTTGGCTCTGCTCGGCACACACTCTTCCCTCTCCAACCATTCTTTTTCACTTTAACTCCGTTTTCTGCCAGCTCCAACGCGGTTTAACCGTGCTGCGTCTTCAGTTTCTGCACGTCGGGTTCCAAAACAAAAAAAAAAAAAAAAAGGAGAAAAATACCCAAATAAATATGCCACTTAATGCCACCATATTAATTTTGTGATGGCTCCCAAGCACTAAATTAACATGGAGGAGATGCAATTACAGCTGACTTTGCACATATTGCTACGATACCCAGAGTTGTAAACTTATACAGCCGCTGTGAAAACTAGATAGGGTAGTTGAGCTCAGCTCTGCTCTTGGAGAAGGTTCCCCCAAGTAAGAGGTGATTTATGCTGGTGGAAACAGGAGGAGAGATGGGATTTTTGTCCTTTGATGAATTCCATGTGCTACCCATCTTGCTGCCCAAAGAAACGCATCCTTGTTCCAATAAATGTATTAAATGATCACAACGTTTTTATGGTCCTGGCTGAAGGCTGGGGACTAATCACATCTTCTCGAAACCCTTCAATGCAGCAGAGCCAGAGGAGTTGCTTCACATTGAAGTCGAATCTGGTTTCCCATCATAAACTAAGGCTTTGGTCGAGGGCTCCCGGGACCTGCCAATGACCCTCAAAACCAGAGGGTCAGTTTCTCGTACCCGTAGGGAAGTGGCCGGTGGGTTTTGCTCTGATTCCCTGCATGAAGCAAGACCAGAGGTAGATTTCTCTGTCCTGGTTCAATTGATTCTGCCACCAAGTGATGTGAAATCCGCTTTTCATGGCTAGAAGACTCCTCATTTAAAAACATCTGACTCTTGTACGGCGTCTTTAATACTTTTAATACTTGGCCTTTTTCAAAGACTCCTTTTTTTTTTTTTTCCCAGCAGTCTGTCATTCCGTTTTTGATCAACGTTTGGGCCCTTCTTCTCCTGCTGCATCAGGGGCTCAATGGCTCAACACACCTGGTCTTACCTTGGAAAAATGCCCCTCTGCCCATTGTGCCTGAAATTTGGGATTGGTGGAGTTGATCCCCTTTGCTTAAAGACGTAGCTGGGATGGACACAACAGAGGGAAGATAAATGGGGAGCCCCAAGTACCACATCTGGAAGGGGGAGATGCAGATGACGGCTCTGGAGGAGAAGCAAGGAGACCTCACACCTGCAGACCTGGAGAAGAAGTTGGACCTCCATGGTGCCACCACATTCTCTATGAACCTGGTTTTGAAATGCTTTGGTTCCGTAGCACCCATGTCCACCCATGCATCTGCTCCAGGCACTGCTGATACCTTCACGGGGGGCAGCAAGCGCCATGGGTGGGGGACAGTGAACCCCTTCCCTGCAAGCCCCTTGCAGCCTCAGGAGCTGGTTAAACATGCGTGGGAGCTGCGGTGCAACACATGGAGCTCACCAACGCGCTGCGGCTGCATTTGGATCCTTGGGATAATGATTTCCAGCTGGTCTCCCACTCCGAGCCCGGATGCTGCTCCTCAGCTCATCTCGCCTTTGGCTGGCTGCCTCCCTCCTTTCGTCCT
This sequence comes from Scolopax mira, assembly GCA_004320125.1. Lineage (NCBI taxonomy): Eukaryota > Metazoa > Chordata > Aves > Charadriiformes > Scolopacidae > Scolopax > Scolopax mira. The sequence goes on along the minus strand of BJBW01000690.1, from coordinate 6,462 downwards.
TGCTGGAAGAAAGCAAGGCTTCTCTCTTCTCTAGGAAGTTGCAGAATGCTACAAATTCCCAGGATTTGTGGAATGGTGTGAAAGTGCAGATCTGGTATCACGGGCAGTGCCAGCACCTCGGCGCGGGGAGGTCCTGGATGGGCCTCCAGGAACTGGGAGTCTCCTCTGGGCAGTGACCATGGTGACTTATGGAAGCCAGAGGAGATGACGTAGAAGCTGGTGAGCTGAACCACCAAAGCCACTGATGCTGGCGCTGAGCTTCATCACCTTAGCTGGAGATCAGTTGTTGCCTAAATGCCCCCAAAATACACCTTAACATGGTAATAGCTACAGTGACTGAGCTTCAGCCTCCTGGAGAAAGCTTTAGCATGCTCACCAAAATCAATGAAGCATTGACATCAGTAGCTTTAGGTTGAACTTTTAAATATCCTGGGCCAAAGCTCAGAATTACCATGATTATGTGGAGCCTCACCAGGAAGGCGATGGAGAAAAGACAAATGTGCTCCTGGCAGCTTCTGCTGCTGAAGTGATGAGATGTATTAGCTGAACACATAAATTCACAATATTTTCACACCCTGCTCCTTTTTCGTGATCTTGACAGAAGTCCCCTGGTAATGGAGATGGAGATGTGAAAATGTGCATTGGGTCCAGAGTCCTAACATATCTCCTTGTGGTCTTGTTGGATGTTGAATAAGTCTGGAGTGAACCTTGGATAAAGCCTATGGATTTCTCTGGCATCATGGCTTACCTGCTCCCGTAGGGTTTTGGAAATGGGCACAAACTTGAATATAAGAAGTTCCATCTCAACATGAGGAGGAACTTCTTCATTTTGAGGGTGGCAGAGCCCTGGCAGAGGCTGCCCAGGGAGGTGGTGGAGTCTCCTTCTCTGGAGACATTCAAAACCTGCCTGGACACGTTCCTGTGGGACCTGCTCTGGGTGGCCCTGCTTTGGCAGGGAGTTGGACTAGATGATCTCTAGATCTTCCAACCCCATGTGATTCTGGGATTCTGTGAGTTGGTGCCCAGCTTGGTGGGGACCTCAAAGTCAGAATGGAACAGGCCAAGGTACAAATCTCTCCAGTTTTCGTCATTTAAAAGCAGAAGGACCCAAACCTGCCAGTTCCTTCTGAGTTTGGAACGTGACAGGGAGGGTTTGTATGTCGTATTGAACCACGACAAAGAAAGGAACTTTAAACTGTCCTATGGATCCATACGTACCAGGACTCTATGTATTATGATCCAGTGACTTTATCCCCCTCCCCTGCTTATTTAAAAAATGATAAATTAGCATTTCCCCTGCTCTTCCTAGTGGGCCAAGGCTGTGCCATCCTGTAGGACAACTGGGAGAGAAAACCAGGGAATGATTTTTATTCCTTCAGCTTTTGGGCAGTTTCTGCTCCTGATGTTTCTAGAAGCAGCACTGAAGGGAAACACCAGCGCCGCTGAGAGCAGCCACCCGAGCTGGGACAACACCGAGAGCCTGAGGCAGCCAGAAACTTCTGGGAACCCTCAGAGATGGGAAACTGGGAGGAAATCAGCAGGGAAAGGGTGCTCTGGTGTCACCCTGGCCGAGCCCTGCCTCAAAACTCATCCCAAAAGCACTGCCTCGCTTGCAAGAAACCCTTAAACTTCACCAGGCTCCTTCCGGGCAGCTTAATTAGGCATAAAAATGGTATAAACTCAACTTTGCAGGTGGCAGTGCTCTCCCAAGCTGCACTGATGGGCCAACACCTCCACTCATTGGCTCCTCCACATGCAATTCCCAAAGGGATGGGTTTGGCTGCAGGTGCCCATCGCTTTTAAAATACACAGAAGCCTGGAGGTGGCATGAGAAAGCGGAAAGGAGGAGATGAAGACATGCCATGGAGCCGTGTTTCTCAGCCTTCTGGAAAATTTTAAAAGTCATTAAATTTTGAAGCGAGAACGTCAGAATGGCACAGCGGCTCCAGCCGGCTTAAAATAGGGCGACAAATGACTGCTGGAGACAGAGGGTTTAATTACAAGAGGCAATGGGCCAGGGCTGTCAAGTGCCACCACCGGTCCTGCTTTGGGAAGACACCGCCTTGGGTTGAGCTCATGGAAATTTCGGCAGCTGCCGTTTCATCCCAGCTCCTGGGAGCTCGGCATCTCGGGATGGGAAGCCAGTGGTGACACTCTGGTATCTTCTCCAAACCAGAGCATCCTCAAAAATGCTTCTGGGAGGTTATTAGGAGTGTTAGGTTATTAGGCAGCCTACAGAAGAGCCGGAGGGACTCTTTATGAGGAAGTGTAGAGACAGGACAAGGGGCAACGGTTTTACATGGGAAGAGGGGAGATTGAGATTAGACACCAGAAAGAAATTCTTTCCAGTGAGGGTGGTGAGACACTGGAACAGGTTGTCCAGGGAAGTCATGGCTGCCCCATCCCTGGAAGGGTTCAAGGCCAGGCTGGATGGGGCTTTGAGCAGCCTGGTGTGGTGGGAGGTGTCCCTGCCCAGGGCAGGGCGTTGGAACTCGATGATCTTTAAGGTCCCTTCCAACCCAAACCATTTTATGATTCTCTTTGTAGCCCAAGGAAACCTCTCTGCTGGGCGGTGGGGATTTTGGAGGGTGCTTCAGTGTGCAATGAGGCTGCAGGACCCCTGGAAGGTGGATGGTGAATTTTGCACGGGAAAAGTGGCAAAATTTGGGCCAATGCAGCCCATTCTGCACCCAAGGTGCCTGCAAAGGGACCACCAGCTCGATGCCAGCACCACACACTGGGTCATCCCCCCCATCCTGTTCTTTTTCCAGGGCTGAGGGGCATGGGGACTGGTCCCCACCAAGGTCCCAAACCTGCTTCTCATCCCATGATCCACATCCTGACCAACCTCACACCATCCCCGTGTCCCTGTGGGGTGCAGATCCCCCAGGGAAGGAGCAAGGAGAGCTGGTGCCCTGGCTTTCTGCAGCTTGGGGTGTCTTGAGTGTGATGTTTTGGTGAGGATTTTTGTACACCTGAACCATCTTATTTAATCGCTTTGGTGATTGCTGAAATTAATTTAGTAGCAGGTGGAGGGGCTGGAGAATAAGCTGCATCGTGCTTGTACCCCCAGCGACCATTTGCTGGGCTCCTTGAGAAGCAAATACCAGAATAAAAGATGTTTAATTCCCCATAAGACATGAGAACCTCCTGAGATGTGTTACGGTGTCCCAAGAAGGTGTCCCAAGAAGGTCCAGGTCCTGCCCTGGTGCAGCTTCCTCCCTGCTGCCCCATCCCTCTCCTCTGCATCTAAATCACTCAGGAAGGAATTAAAATTCCAATTAAAACGGATTTAATCGACAAGTGACATGTCCACCTTGATTTATATTCTCATTGGGCTCCTGCTCACACGGCTTCAGCTGACAGAGAATCAATTCACGCTGTCGGAGGAGGCAAATCTCCAGCCACCATGGTGGAAATCACCTAAAAACCTCACACCAGAGCATCCTCCTCTTGTAGCCAAGCCCAGTTGACCCAGTGGAAAAAAGCCCTTAATTTCCAGAAGACCTTTCCATCTCCGGTGGTGGTGCAGTCGGACCCCACAGGAGTAGGAATTCCTCTTTTTTCCCAAAGATGTGGGTTGTTTCAGTATTTGTACAGAAAAAAGAAAACAACCACACTGGTTTTTTGGTCTCTGGATGCTCCGGGGCACGGATCTGTCCTCCAAAGCTTGGACCCTGCAGCCTGGATGGGGAAAAGCTCCGTGGGATTTACAGCTGCTCCCCAAATCCCACCAGGTCCCGGCGCATTTAGAACATGGAAATAATAGAGGATAAAAGGAAATTTTTACTATCAAGAACGCCATTTTTCTACCAGTCTCCATTTCATTAAGAGAAATTGCTTTTCCAAAGCATTTTGGCAGCGAGGCGAGGGAGTAACTCCATCCAGCATTTCGCTGGAAAAAAAACCCACAGATTTGGTGGATCTTCAGCATCTTTCAGCGGCACCAGGAGGGAAAAACGCAGCCGATCTCCTGGATGGTGCTGCCCTCTGCAGAAAATCCCGACGGATGCCACGATGCCCGTCCAGAGGAACTTGTGATAAGGAAAATATTCCACCGGGCTCTGAGCGGCGCTGAACCCTCGGGTGTGATCCCCCCTTCCCGGGGCACACGGCAGGCCTGGGATGCCGTGATTCGGCATCTCCGCAGCCAGAAAGGCTTTTTTTCCCCCAAAATGTGCCTCTCCCTCAGCTGGGACAAGGCCCTTATTGTCCTTTGGGTCACAATTGGCTTTCGGACCCGTTTTGCACGTGTGAGCCCTTTGGGTCACCAACCCCCTTTGGGTTGCGCACGTGTTGGCGTGCAAATTTTGGCTGGGAGGGAAAAGGCATATTATTTATTTGTTGCTTATTATTATGTATTCTTTCTTATTATTTTACCATCATTTATTAACATTTATTTATTTCCATTTACAGCAAAGCACCCATCCATCCATTGGCAGCTGGACTAGATGACCATGGAAGGTCCCTTCCAACTGATCTTCTCTTCTCTTCTCTTCTCTTCTCTTCTCTTCCTTCACTTCACTTCACTTCTGGTGCAGGAGACCATCCTGGGAGACCAGGGGCCCTCCTGGGGTTGAGGTCTCTCTCAAGTACTGGATCTGGAGGTGTAAGACCCCTCCTGTGTGTCTGGGATCCCTCTGGGGGCTCTTGAGTTTCAGGGGTGCTGGGTCTGGAGGTGCAGGACCCCTTCTGGAGTTGCCAGTCTCGGGGGTGCTGGGTTGGGGGTGCAGAAGACCCTCTTGGGAGACCAGGAGGCTTCCATGGGTGCAGGTCTCTGAGATGCTGGCTCTAGGGGCATGAGACCCCCTCCTGGGGTGCAGATCTCTGAGGTGCTGAGCCTGGGGGTGCAGAAAACCTGTTGGGGTACCAGGAACTCTCCTGGGGGTGCAGGTTTCAGTGGTGCTGGGGGCACAGGACTCCTCCTGGGTTGCAGGTCTCTGAGGTGCCGAGTCTGGCACCCCCAAGGGGACCAGGACCCTTTCTGGCACTGCCAATCTCAAGGGTGCAGAGTCTGGGGGTTCACAAGACCCCCCGTGGAAGACCAGTAGCCCTCCTGGGGGTGCAGGATTGAGGGGTGCTGGGGGCTCAGGACCCCTCCCAGGGTGCAGGTTCCCCTGACGTGCCCGTGGAGACGTGCTGGGTCAGGCCCGGGCGCTGCCGGGCGTCCCACGGGAGCAGGAAGCCGGGGTGCGTCGGGTGCCACCCAGGCACCGCTCCCGGCCAAAGTTGAACGTGGAGAGGAGCTGAGAGCACCCAGCCCTGCCCGGCACCACCCTGGGGTGAGTGGCTTCCTTCAAGGTGGGAAACACGGGGGTGCCAGGCCATGGGGGACCCCCCAGCCCCATCCCCACGCCGGGTTGGGGTGGCCAGGCAAGGCGGGAGGTGGGCAAGCACCTTCAGGTTGGTCTGTCAGGTCTTGGGGCACAGCTGGGGAAACTGAGGCGGGGAGGGGGGCTGGCAGAGGACACACGGTGGGTTTGGGGGGGCTCACCGAGCCAGCGTGTGCCCCAGGGCTGGCAGATCACCTGGAGGAAGGCGGCTGGAGCATTCATTAGGAAGAATTCTCTAATTAATTTTGCTTCTAGAGGCAAAAGCGCCTCCAGGCTGTCGCCTGCCTTCCTGCCCAGCCTGGGGGGGGGAGTGGGGGGGTGGGTCTGGGGGGTGTCCCAGCCGTGGAGCTGACGGAGCTGGGGGTCCCCTAAACGCCCCAGTTTTCAGCAGGGGGGGGTGTGGGGGGGTGTGGGGGGAGAAGGAGCCAAGGGGGTTTTTTGGGGGAGAGGCTGGCAATGAGTTTTCTCAGGGGTGGGGGGTGGCCTCTCTGTGCTTGGTGTGGGTTTGGGGGCACCCTGGGGGGATGCAGTGGGGGATTCCCAGTACAACAGCATCACCCCCCCATGTCCCAGTATCACCCCCCATGCCCCAGTATCACCTCACAGTCGCCCCCAAATCCTCTTCCCCCAGGAAAGGAGAGCAGAGTGGGATGATCCACTGGGATGAAGGGATGGGGAGGGATCCCTGGAAAAATTCCTCCTGATAATTAAGGGATAATTAAGGGAGAATGGGGGCCCCCCTCCAGCCCCCCCATACCAGCCCCATGCACCCCGTTATTACCCCAATGACCCGACCTGGGGCTCGTCTCTCCCGCAGCTCTGTCTCCCGGCTGGGGACCTGATGGCTCTGGTGCTGGCAGAGAACTTGGTGGCCCCGGCTGCCTGGGGCTTGGCCACCACCGGCCTCCTGCTGCTGCTGCTGCTCCTCTGCTCCTTCTTCCACAGGTACATTCGCTGGGGGGGGGCAAAAAGGGGGAGGGGGCTGGCTTCTTCCCAAGCCTTTGCCAGGGATATCGTGGGCTCTGGGGAAGTGCCATGGCTGGGGAGGGGAGGTCACTGTCCATGCCAGGAGGGGGAAGTCCATGTCGCAGAATCCCACGGGGTTGGAAGGGACCTCTGGAGACCATCT
>BJBW01000689.1:9875-36456 GCA_004320125.1 Scolopax mira | reverse complement strand
GGTTCCCAGTGACAGGAGGAGGGGCAATGGGCACAAGCTGGAACATGGGAAGTTCCACTCAAATCTGAGGAAGAACTTCTTTAACAGAAGGTGACAGAGCTCTGGAAGAGGCTGCCCAGGGAGGGTGTGGAGTCCCTTTCTCTGGAGATTTTCAAGCCCTGAGTGATGTGCTCTGGGCAACCCTGCTGTGGCAGGGGAGTTGGACTGGATGATCTCTAGAGGCCCCTTCCAACTCTGTTGAATCCGTGAATCACACCATGACCAAGACAGCAGCACACACTGCGGGCACGGCGCTGGATGGATGCGGCTCAGCATCTTCCTGTGCTGCCACCCAAAATGAGACACGACCCTGAACCCCACCACCCTGCCAATGGGCATGTTGAAATGACCACAAGCAAATGGCTGTCACCACCATTAGCTGCTTGCCTTGAAACAGCTCAAAAAAAAAGAAATAAAGCTGATTAAGAAGATGCCTTGGCAGGAACCAGGCTTTGTTTTTAATTGCATTTATATCCTCTGACACTGCTGGTATTTTCCCATAACCAAAGCCAGGGGTGATGAACCAAAGGGATGCTCAGCTTCTCACCAAAGGAAAAGCACCTCCGGGAGGGGGGCAGCAGGGCAGCAACACGCTCTGGTGTTTCAAGGCTGGAGATCGTTTAATCCCTGCTCCAGCCCCAGGAGCTGCAAAGGCCATTAGAAGTCAGCGTTTAGCATCTCTGGAAGAGGTCAGCCAAGGCAGGCATTTCCATGCGAAATGCTTTTGTTCTTATGAAAAAAATAATAAAAATAATACCAACACAAAAAAAAAGAAACCAAACCAAAAACAACAACTCACAAAACAAACAGAAATTCAAGGGCTCTCAGCATCCCAAGTGCTGGTGGTGCTGGTGGTGCTCTGCACAACTTCTCATCAACCTCCCTGCTCAGCCCTCACAGAGATGCTTTTTTTCCAGGCTAACCACCCAGTTCCAGGGGGAATCAACCAAGAGAAAGGACTACAACAGGATGGAGAGCAAGAATGGCCTGTTGCTGGGACAAGCACCATCCAAATCTGACCCCCTGCGAGCAAAAGGGGGGGGAGGTAGACCATGAGAAGCCAACGTCCCTCCTCATCCTCGCTCCCCACTGCAGCGGCTTCGCTTTGCACCCCTCAAACTCCTGGATTCCCGTACAGGACGGGGGGTCAGCACTCCCCTCTGCTCCTTCCTGGAGCAGGACACTTGGTGGAGCTGGGAATCACAGCAGCAATGGGCCTAATTCCCCCCCTCCCCGATCCCAAGCACTTTGGGAGGACAAAGAGCCAAGTCTCTTTTGCCAGTAAATCGAACCTGCGGTTCCAGGGGCTCGAGGCACTTCAAAGCCTCCAGCAGCCCAGCCAGCGCCAGCAAAGGGATGTACTTTTCGGCTGTCGAGCAGCAAAGTAAAATCCACACAAATAAGCAGTGTTCCAGAAAACCAGGTTTAACCATCAGCAGCTCTGAACGACGGGGGATGTTTTTCCTGAAAGGTTCCCCCCCCGCCCCCTTTCCAGTTCATCTTAGGGTATTTTTTTTTTTATTATTTTTTTTTCTTTCTTACTAAACCACTTCTCAATCTCCCACACCGCACCCCCCTTTCAGGTCTGAGCATCCTCCAGAGGTAAAATGCTGAGTTAGGGATTGGAGTCCAGGAAAGGAGGTGCCTTTGATGAATAGCAAATCTACAGACTTCAATCGTTTCGCTGAGCGCCACAGATTTAATAAGTTATTTCCGTGGAAAACCTTAGTAACTCCGTTATGAATCAAGTCTATAAACACCTCTCGCTCATCAAAGTGCCACCAAAAAAAAAAAAAAAAAATCTATTACTGTAACTGTGAATACAAGCCTCTCTCTCTCTACAGGTCCCTATAAGAAGCCAAAATTCCTCCTTCAAAACACTCGCCATTTTCAAAGGCCATAAATACACTATGTCCAGTATTCAGCAAATCCATTTTAAAAGCAAAACACAGGCACAGAGAAAAAGTAAAGTTCAAACAAAGACGTACCATCAGATATGCACTGTTTAAAAGACACAACCGGAGTTACATCAAAAGAACTTTTACTACCTCCAAAGCCATATCCAACTCCTAATAGGGTGCAAGAATGTAATGTTTTGGCTACAAAGATTAAACTAATTTACTTTTAAGTAACTTGCTTACTTCCTGATGTTTCTTTTTTTAAAGTGTGATGCTTAGGTGCTTGGAGAAGTGAGGGATGTGATTATTCTGTGATTCAAGGCCAAACATCATAACTACTCAATGAACCACGGACAAAAACATATTTTATCTGGGTGTTGTACTTACTCCTAGAACTTCTAGGCTGAAAACATCCCAGCTAGCTGTGAAAAGCCATCGCAGTTCCAGGTGAAGGAAAGGAGAGAAAAGAGCAACTCTCTCCCTTCCTGCTCAACAGAAACATTCTGAGAAATTCTGTGTCTTGCTGCCAACCAAATGGTGCTCCCCAAAACCTGCCTGTGGTACATTCACTTCAGGGCATCAACCCGCCTGGTTCCACTATGGCAAATCCTCCTCTACAGCTGGGGAGCTGTGCTTAGACACACACACACACACACACACAGAGGCAGAGGTATCATCTGCAAAGCAGCTTTAACCCCTGCATTAGGCACAGGGCCAAATATTGATAAGGTTTCTTATTAATATCCTTCTTCCACCCCATGTGCACCAGGCAGCTTGCCTTACTCCAGGAAAAAAAAAATAAAAAAAATATATGTATATAAATGAGCCTAAGGCTCTGGGAGCTATTTTTGTTTTGTTTTCCCTCCTTATTCTGGACTAGGGACTGATTGTCCACATTTTTTTTTTAAAGTGGTGCCTGTGTTGTAGAGTTAAAGCATCAGCCATCAGAATGGTCGAGGAAGAAAGATGTTCTTGCACGTGAGAAAAACCACCCACTCCCCAGCTCCTTGCAGGGAAGAGCACACGGGAAGAAGAGAGCCCACCACAGTTCCATCAGTTCAGGTGAAGAACATCACCGTAGCAGCCCCAACTAGAGATGCTCCTCAGGGCAGGCAGGTCCTTGGGAGGCAGGAGCCCCCCCGTTGAAGGTGAGATGCTGCAGGAGCTCCCTCCCATCCTCCCCGCTCAGTGCCACCTCCGTGCTGCAGAACGGCCTCACTCCTGCAAAGCTTTTGTACAACTGACAACCAAGGGACATTTCTCCATCTCCCAATCCAGAAGACACTCCCCTCCTGGAAGACAGTACTTCTGTAGGCTGTTGATGATGCTCTCTTCGCTGCACGGGACACAAAGCCTCAGAATAATCTTCATTTCCCTCCGCAGGAGACCTTCAGCACAAACCATCTCTTTTCCCACCTCCAGCAAATTCCCCACTGGTCCTTTACCCTTCACGAAACTGATTTCCCCTCCCCACATTACTAACCTGGCTCAGCTCTGAAATAATTTCAGGACCAGAAGGCTTGTATTGCAAGCTCATAACCCACAGGATATTTTTACAAACAGGTGTCGCTTGCTTTAGAAACCCTTCTACAGCTGCATGGCCACTGACAAAATTTCATCTTCCTTCCAGAGGCCCATGGTCTGCATGGATGGGGTCACCAATACCTCTCCTGCTTCTACAGATGGGATGCTGGGTACAGCAGGTGGCAACATGAAGTGTGGTCATCCACAAGCTCTACAAGAGCACCGCTGCAGCTCTTGAGTTTAGTGGCCCAACACAAGTTGCCCTGCAGGGTTTTACTGGAGAAACAACCACGTGCAGGGAGTATCTTCCCCAACCTTGGTATCTAAGGTGCTCTACCTTCAGTTGGTGCCTTTGCTCAGTCTCAACTCTCTGGGAAACATCTTCAAAAACACAGTAACAACAAGAGGAACACTCTCTACTGGCTTGACTTGCACTGCCGTCAACAGACTCTGGAAACAATGAGGAGCCCACCTGGCTGCAGGATCAATGATCATTGGTTCGGGTTGGAAGGGACCTCAAAGACCATCCAGTGCCACCCCTTGCCCTGGGCAGGGACACCTCCCATCAGACCAGGTTGCTCCAAGCTCCCTCCAACCTGCCCTTGAACCCCTCCAGGGATGGGGCAGCCACAGCTTCTCTGGGCAACCTGGGCCAGGTTCTCACCAGCCTCAAGAGTGAAGAACTTCCTTATAGTATCTAATCTAAATCTGTCTTCTTCCAGTTTGAAGCCATTACCCCATGTCCTATTGCTACGTGCCCTTGTAAAAAGTCCCTCTCCAGCTCTCTTGTGGACCTGCTTCCAGGGACGGGGCATCCACAATCGCTTCCCCTCCCCTTCTGCTCCAAAGCAGGAGAAGTGTTTGAACTCCAGGAGCTGCCACCTGAGCCACCCACCTATGGCAAACACAGACATAATGCAAAAAAAAAAAAAAAACCACAAAAAAAACCCCAACCCACAGCAGCCCTCTTGTAAATCTACAGACTCCGTTGGAATTATCATCAGCCCAGAAAGATGTTTGTTGTAGAACAAACCAGCACACTTGCCTCTCTCTCTGAAAGGGACAGATGCTGAGAAGCCCAGGGATGCCATCTCCCAGCACTTCCCCACCTTCCCTTTCATTCCAGGATTCACCCTGCAGTTTGCAAAGCTGCTTTTGATGTGATTCCCCAGGCAGGGTACGGGAACAAACCCAAAGCAGAGGTGGGTTATTGTTTTGAAGCTCTCCCAGCCACGGGGAAGGTCACTGCTGCACCGTCCTGCTCTCCAGTGGGAATTCCAACACTCATGGCCATCCACGGACACGCGGGGAAAACCTTCACACCCAGCTAAGAATTCCTCTCTGAAGCTCATTGGGAAAATAGATGCACTTTATTTCCCGTTGGCAGGCTCAAACTATGGAGGAAAAATGTTTAATATAAAAACATCTGACAAAGCACCTCCAGGATGTATTTTTTTGCATCAAAGAAGTAGCTCTTGGCAACAGGCTCACTCCTCCGACAAGAAAAGTTTTTAGCCAAACCCTGATTGTTATAGACTGCGCGGGGCAAGACATGCCAGAGAACTTAAATATGAAAGAAAAAGGAAACCAAAACCATTACTGGCCCAAATAAACATCTGTCTGTGATTAAACTGGATGCACAGATATGCTCCGCCTTTTTTTCCCCCCCCATCCTTAATTTTTAAATGGATTTATGTTTCTGCAATAAGACAGAGGGAAGAAAGGATGAAAAGGCTCTGGGGTGCTGTGGGGTCAGACCCATCCTGCAGCCCCTGGCGCTGCCACCCCATGGGAGCCCGGCACCGAGACACGCCGAAGCCAGAGGCAACCACCAGAATCTGTAGAAACAACATTTCACCCCAAAAAGAAATTGTTGCCCTATTTAAGAGAAAAAGATTTTTCTTTTTCTTTCTATTAACAGGTAATTTCACAATCTCTCCTCCAATCTGGAAAGAGCAATGTTTGCCCAGTTTCCACACAAATCCGCCTTACATATTTATAGGCTTTTTTTTTTTTTCCTACTCCTAACACACAGGATCTTCATAAATTTCCTTGTTAGCATAAATCCTTGCAGTCTGTTATTTCTGGGGGGGGAAGAGGAAGAGGGACGTTCACTTTCTCCATTCAGTGGGTTTTAAAATATGCTTCCTTAAGTTCATCCTAAATATTGCTGGAAGCAGAAAAAATCCTCCGGCTCTCGCTTTGGAGCCGTGGCATCGCTTCACTGGGGCTGAGTCATCAACTGGGATGGATGGGCTCACTCCCAGTTTCCTCTTCTCTTCAGAGGAATGGGGATACTGCTCCCCAAATCCAACCCCCCTGGTCCCACCACTGCCCCACAAGCAACTTCTCTTCAACAAGCCCTGACAGAAAAAAAAAATATAACAATCCCAAATAATTTAAATTACCCCCAGCCCATCTAGTCTTCTCTTTTGTTTCTCCTCTCTCTGTTAATTCACAATTATCCTCCACCAGCTTTGACACAGCATAAGTCACCAAGCAGAGCTCATCACTACATGGAGCCCATCATCTTCCAGGCTTCAGCAGAGCTGCTCGGTCCCACTTTGGGGTTCGGCTCCCCAACCGCCCTTGGAACAGGGAGAGGAATCGAGGACTCCTCTGACAAACCACCAACCCACCATCTGTCCTTTGGGATGCACGTTCCTATTCACCGGAGCTGAAACTTGCAAAGAGTTTTACCACACAGGAAGTAAACTGATTTCAAAGTCTAATAAAAAAATAAATAGTGTTTTTGGAAAAAAAACCCCACACAAAAGATCAAAAAACAACAAACCAAAACCAAACTAAAGCAGCATCTTGCTGCTGATGAAACACCCCTCACCAGCTCCTGCTGTCCCCAACTGGCTTCTTCTCTGGCTTCTCCCCTGGTATAACTTCTCCTCTCCTTGGAGGAGAACCCAGCACCAAACCCCCCTCGTTTCTCCCATCTGAGTTCCTCTGCAAAACGCTGAGTGTCCTTTAACCCTGGGCTCTGACAGGAGGACTGGGTTGGACACAGATACCCGTGCTCAGCAGGGAACCCTTTCTCTCTCTGGAAAACCCAGCCACACAGGAGGGCTGAACCTCTTGGGCAACATCCCTTCACAAATGTACAAAGTCTCAACAATGAGACTTTCTGCAGAAGTGCTGGTTGGTGGAACTCCTGATGAAGTGAGGAGTAACGAGCAGGCATCTAGGGACACATGAGAGGGGCTCTAGTGATGAGTGGCTCATCTTGAGGGAAAGCAGCTATCATTAAGGGCTTGGCACTGGCTGCTGCAGGCATAGTCTTCCTTAAGTACCTTCACTGGAGACACCCAGCTGGTGTGGGACCGCTACACGGTGGCTGGAGACCCATCACCACCTGCTTGCTCCTACAGCCTAATGACTCATCCCCATTTATCATTGCTCCAAAGAAACCCTGTGCCCCAACATTTCTGCACTCTCTGGAGGATGGACAAGCTACTCCAGAGCTATGGTGGCCACAAGCAATGGTCCAAGTCAGCATGGAGACCTACAGGAGGTTCTCAAGTGGCTACATCACCTTTTTACCTCCTACCTGTGATCAACCCTTCCCCTCCTGCATGGTCCTTAGGACCTCCAGAATTTAATGCCACCACTAATGAGAACGCTGGTCGCTAATTGCAGGAGGTTTTTTAGCCTGTGCAAGGGGAGTGCAGAAGAACAGGGCTATTTCATGGTCTCTAAGAGGAAGTCCTCCCCAGGGAAGGTGAGGGATGGCCCGGTGGGATTTAGAGGAAGGCAGGGAACCCCAAAACCTGTGGCCCACACCATCTGCTCCAGCACATCCCCCCCCACTGTACTGAACCAGTTCCCGTGGCGGCGCAGCCCTCTACAAGCCTGGCAAGTCTAACGGGTACAGCAGCTTCTTGGCATGTGGCAGAGGAGCCAAGTCTGAGGGGAAGGGGAAAAAAAAAAAAAAAAAAGAAAAAAAAAAAAAAGAACAAGAGTTACTACAAATGTTCTACCAATTATGAGTCACAGAGCTGAGCTTTTGTTTCTGCCTTGCTGGATTTTGCCCTTACCCTGGTATTTGCCCGGCTCCAGCCGGGGGAACCAAGCAGACAAGGGCACTGGCCAAGGCTCTGCCAGCACCTGGGGAACGGACATGATCTGGTCAGGAAAAAGACCTTGGCTCAAAATACAACTCCCAAAACAGCAGGTTTTCGTCACCTCCACTCCCCAGGAGGGCACGGCTGCAGAAATACATCTGAGGGAAAGATGGAGCCCTCCTTGTCCTGCCACAAGCCTGAACGTGGCACTGCTTGAGCTCAGAAGATGGAAACTTCAGGATCAAACACCTCCAAGTGCCTTTCCCCCCCAACTCCAGATCTTCCCGGGCCACTGCACCTCACTGAGAAACCAGGAGCATCCCCAGCCTGAGGGAAATCCTGTGTCTGGACACTGATCCTGGGGACACACAGCTTCATTTCATGGCCCAGCCCCTATGAACCTCAGATGAAGAGGGCTCTGGGGCACCATCCATCGATCCAGCTCATGGCACAGAAGGTCCCATCTGCACAAACTATTCACAACCTGTGCTTCCAGTTACCACTGACTGTTACTCTGGGTTTTACAGCAAAGACTCTCTCCTATTTTTTAAGAGCAGTATTATAGCCGTGAAAGGTCTACTTCAAAAAGAGGGGTTGGTTTTGTTCAGGGTGTTTTGGGTTTTTTTGGTTAAATTTATACATATGACAGAGATGAGCTTTTGACTTCATGCTAAAACTTCCTGTTTAGAAGTTCATCAAGTAAACGACTAACAGCAGAAGAATGGTTCTCTTTGTTATCCTAAATTGAATTTTGTGGTTTTCATAGGAAAAGCCTTTTTGATGATCAAAGCTGAAGCAATAAATAGTAGTGGCTTGATGCTAGATCCAAAAACGTACTTATTTTTGGAACAGGAGTTAAATGCACATTGAACTCCTTCGGTACACACAAGAAAAGGCAGGGAGGACCACGTGCTTTGTGTATCATTTACACAGGCCTACGTTTCAAGCAGACCTATTAAATAAGTTGAAATGGAGAATAAATAAACTGAAATACAGCAGATAGAGCCTAAGTGGGTTTTCTTCCTTTCACTTCCCCGTGATGACAAGTATGGGTTAACTTCAGTGAAGCTTTTATCCTCTTTCAGCAATCGTGAGCACCAGGGAAAAATAAAGCAGGCAGCCCCAGACTCTTATTAAAAGTTACACCATTGGAAACTACACAGGGGGAGAGGGGGTATCTGATTTCAGTACAATCTCAGTCACATGTTATCATTATATTGTTCAAGTAAAAGTTAAAATCTCTCTTCCATTCCACAAAATCCACCAGATGTCCCATAAAGGTCTCAGCTGCAAGAGAAGCTAAACCATTCCATCCTTAGGAGCCCTGGATTTCAAACTTGGCTGCTATAATTAATGGCAATTATCAAGTTACAATAAAAGCCGTGGGCACGGGGAGTTTTTACAGACATGTATCCAGGCTGAGGAATGCTTGTTAGGAATTGCAAACACGTATTTATTATAGCATAACCCTGAAGGATCCGACTCCTGGCCATCAATTGTTCCCCTGCTGTGGACACAGGAGAAGCGGCGCGGGGCCGGCACAACCCGCACCCTAAAGGAGAAGGGAAGAGCCCCGGAGGGAAACGCACTGCTGTGCCACGACACCGGGGTGCCCGGGCTCTTTAAATGCTCTTGGAAATGCTGCGGAGTTGGGAAGGGCTTAAGCATCCCAAGGAAACCAAAGGTCTCACCAAACTGGCCATACACTGAGAATACTCATGGCTGACGGACCCCAAGGGTCTCCACCACTGTCACAGAACCATAGAATGGTTAGAGTTGGACAAGACCTTAGAGGTTATCACGTTCCAACCCCCCTGCCCTGGGCAGGGTCACCTCCCACCAGAGCAGGTTGCTCCAAGCCCCATCCAGCCTGGCCTTGAACCCTTCCACGGGTAGCTCCCTTTAGGTATTGCAAGGCTGCTCTAAGGTCTCCCTGGAACCTTCTCTTCTCCAGGCTGAACAACCCCAGCTCTCTCAGCCTGTTGACTTACGGCATCCCCCAGAGAGAGCAGCCAACTCCATCCACACACTCAGCAACACAGCAGCTTGGCACCAAGGTGGCCAAGTCTACCCCACCACAAAGCTCCACCTCTGAAGGAGGTCCCGTTTGTCTGTCTTCATCTTAGCTCTCAGACTATTAACCAGGTTGTTTCTTTCACAGAAATTAAACCTGGTCTTACAGCCAGTCCCCAGCCTGGGACGGGGACACCAGAGAGGGACGACACGACACCATCACCACAGCCAGAGCCCAACGCTCTGCCTGCTGGGAGGCAAAACCACCCCGGGCCTTACAGAACACCATTAAATGAATGAAAGGTTGCAGGGGTGGGGCAGAGCGAAAACCAGGATCTAATTAAGCAGAGCTTTGTTCGGGAGCTTTAATAGCATCGTAGCTAGGAGCTCTGCTCAGGAAAGCAGGGTTTGCACCCAGCAGGTAACACAAGCTGGACAGACTCATCAAGAAACACCACAAAAGCAGCATCGTTTGCAATGGCCTCACTATTCCTGCCCAAAAAATGGGGAGGGGGGGTACAGCCTGGCCCTGGGGCCACCTCCTCCAACATCCCCCTTAGTCCCAGCACGCTCATCCCACAACCAGCGTCTCAGCACAACCTGATGTCTCTGAACAATGAAACTCCCAACAGCTGCTACGGTTTTTCCTTCTTCTCCCACCCAGGATATAAACCCAGCTCCCCCCCTCCCTCACCCCATGTCTCCTCCTGCTCCCCTGCCCCAGACCCCCCTCCCGGTGGGAAGGCACCAACATCTGCCAACCTGAGAAGTCTCCGGGCGTGACGTTGGGCGAGTTCGTAGCCTCCGTTTCAGTGTAAGACAACGTGGAATCCGATAGATCTATCAAAACCAGGGGAAAAAAAAAAAAAAAAAAAAGAAACATTTTTAGTCCTCCTGCATTTCCAGCACTACGTGAGCACCCGAGGCTCTTCTGCTTCCCGTCACCAGCCCACCTCTCCCCAGGAGAAACTCTCCACCGGGGCCATGAAAGCAGCGATTAACTTTGTACCTCTACCATGCAAATGCAAAGGCTGAATTGCTTCGACCACAAAAATAACTGCAGTTAAGTTGATCAAACAAGTAGGAACTTGGTGCTTACTGGATAAAGTTACATTAAGCCTCTAAACAATTCATAGTTACTATACTTAATTATCACCATTAAAATTCTTGAAGCTGTTTATTCTTGCTTCCTTCCTTCCTTCCTCTTTGCTGAAGCGAAGGAAACTTTGTTTTAACAAGTTAAGAGTCTTTGTTATTCTCCTTTGCTTACACCCCTCTAATTAAGTGCTCAACTGTTTGCTCACAGATTAACTATTATTTTTCCAATCAAACAAGCCAGTGAAGCAAATTTCAGTCCCTGGCTGTTGTTTTAATAAAGTCACGTGTCACTCACTATCATCTCTCCCTGCAGCACAAGCAGTTTCCAAAGGGAATTAAAGGAAGGGGGAACATGGTGATAAACTTTTTTTTTTTTTCCTCTCTATACATAACAAAATGGTAAAAAAAAAAAAAAGAAGAAGAGAAATTATGCCTGGTAAATTTTGCTTTGCAAGATGGTTTGGGCAGCAGTGGAGCACTGGTGGCAGGGAGCTCCTGGGGACTCCCAGGCAGGGCAGGGACTCACCTTTGGCACGGGGCAGCTCCTGCTGGGCTGGGTGGGACGGGCACGCTGTCCCACTCCTATCGCCCTGGCAAACCCTCCCGTCTCCTCCCTGTCCCTGTCCCTGCCCCACGGGGAGCCAGAGCAGCTCGCCTGGGTCATTACCCGCTCTGTAAATCACAGCCACCGACTGAAGGGACAAAGGGAGAAATCCCACGCTCCACACACAGCCCCAACTGTGGTGATCCCAGTAAGGAATCCAAGAGGGACGTGGGATTCCTCCCTTCCCTCCTGCCTCTTTGCTTCCTCTTCTCTTGAGCAAGCAGCGGGCGCTGGGCAGAGACAGTCAGGAGGCAGCAATGCCAACTAAAAGCATCTGCAAACCAGCCTGCCCCACACAGGACCAGGCTCTGAGGCTGCACCGTGCCCAGCCTACCTCCCCACGCTGCTTTCCCTAGCTTTTTCTAAAAAAAATAATAAATAAAAATAATAATTTTAAAAAAATAAATAAAAATCAGCCTTTATAATTCACCCTGAAAAAGTGAAAAGCCACTCAGAAGCGATACAGCACCGAGTTTCAAAGAGTTTCCATCTTGTTTTGATGAGCAGAGAGGAAGGGCCGCAGCCAGTCCCTCCGGGGC
Organism: Scolopax mira; assembly: GCA_004320125.1. Taxonomy (NCBI): domain Eukaryota; kingdom Metazoa; phylum Chordata; class Aves; order Charadriiformes; family Scolopacidae; genus Scolopax; species Scolopax mira. The sequence goes on along the minus strand of BJBW01000689.1, from coordinate 24,668 downwards.
GCTGCGTGGGCAGGGCTGTACGTATGGAAATGGCACCCAGGGGCTCCCACTCCCCCTCTGCCCCGTCACCCCACAGATCACACACACAGACAAGCCGTGACGGCCGGTAACCTCTCATTAAGCCTTCATTAAAAATAGCGCTTCGTATTATTTCGGAAAATATGCATGTGTCTGCACGGCAATTGGGGACGATCAACCGACATCCATTTACTTCTTAAAACCCATCAGCTGATGCTTGCTCAGAAATAATGAGCAGCCACGAAACCCTGACTTGTTGGCTTCTGCCTGACGCGTTGGGATGTCTTAGAAGCAAGACCGGGACCGCGCCACGAAGGAGAGGAGCTGGGAGATCAAAAGAGAGAAAATACGTACCCAGTGGCTTTTGCTCATCATTAGGAGACAGCCGAGAGTAGGGAGGTGGTGGAGACTCTGGAAAAACAAAACTTAGGGTTAGTGCCCTGTTGGGTTTATCAACTAAACCATCCCGCTTTCTCTGACAGGGGAGGAACTCTTCAAGGTTACAGACACTCAATGGAAGCAAACCCACTTGGAAGCGACACGAGACCAAGAGTTTTCCGAATCTTTGAAGAACCCGGGGGTTCCACCTCGACCTTTCAAAGCAACCTTTCACTCCTGAAAATGCTGCAGTTCTCCCCTGCACCCGCCCCCCTGCCTGGGCACCCACAAACTCGGAAAGGCACGCTGCTCCCAAAAAACCATGCTTTCATCATCTGCGTTGGGAGACAACCCTCCAACCACGGCTCAAACACACCCAAGGGCTTAACAAGAAGAGCTCTGCAAACACAATACAAGGGCTGGAAAAGGCTGGAAAAGGCTTGTCGGGCAATGAGGAGACACGAAGCCTGACACCAGGGGGCCAGGCTGGCTTCAGCCCACAAGCCACAGTTAGCAAAGGAACTGTGGTCCAGCCCAACAAAGCCCTTGGCACAGGAGCAGAGCAGCAGCAGAGGCCTCCTGTGATCCTGCTCAGCCTGACCTGGAGCCAGCAAAGCTCCCGAGGACACGCTGGGCTTCAAGCAGCAGCACATCCACGGCCACACACTTAAAGTTAAGCAAGTCCTTAGCAAGTGTCTGCTGAACCAGGTCCTCTAACTGGCTCCAGCTCCACTTGTGAGAGTCAAGACCATGAAGAAGGCTGAAGAAGGTCCTCCATCATTTTCTTGCATTGGTTAGAGATTATTTTTTTTTTTCCCCCCTTCTGAATTATGGTAGTTGTTTTCTTCTAGAATTACAGCTTGCTGAATGGGATGGATGCAAGGCCAGACAGGCTCCGTCACGGCCCTGGCATTGAGCAGATGGTGACTTCAGAGAGAAATTGTCCCGAGAAGTCGGTGGCATCACACTGACCCCAGCCCACTGAAACAACCGTGTGCTCCCCAGTTCCCACCCCGACCCAAAAGCAAAGCACTCGCCCCGACACCCGCAGCCGAGGGTTAGTTCATTAAGAACACCCTCAGCAACCCCCCGTGTGATGGCTCTGGGGTGGCACGTGGTCACTTTATTGCTTCTGGGAAAGGGTCCCACATGGCAGGATGCTCTTCTCACAGACGCAGCCTCAAAGTTAAAAAATGATGATGCCAACATCTCGATTGGGATGTAAAGGCCCGTTCTGTGCCATCCACAGTGGGCTGGTCCCACAGCAACACCAGACCTGCTGCCAGTGGGGACATCTTCACAGCACCCACACCGGGCAGCTCTGTCACCCTGCGGTAAAGCGGGGGGAGCAAAGAGGACCCTGGAGGGTCTCTGCATGGAGCCACTGGTGGAAAAGGGCACCAAGGCCTCTCCTGGGATGCTGTCACCATCCCCAGTGCCCGGGGTGGGGCCCTGGCACAGACACCCACTATCAAATTGATAAGGAAACCCTTGATAACAGCTCTGCTCGCACGGGGCTGGGCAACCACCCACCCCAGGGAAACAGCCACAGCTGCGAGGAGGCAACCTGGAAACTGTGCCCGGTTCTCCTCTGGTGCACACAGAATCACAGAATGGTTTGGGTTGGAAGGAAACTTAAAGACCATCCAGTTCCAACCCCCTGCCCTGGGCAGGGACACCTCCCACCAGAGCAGCCCCATCCAGCCTGGCCTTGAACCCCTCCAGGGCTGGGGCAGCCACAGCTTCTCTGGGCAACCTGTTCCAGGGCCTCACCACCCTCACAGCAAGGAATTTCTTCCTGAGATCTAATCTAGATCTCCCCTCTTACAATTTAAAACCGTCACCCCTAGTCCTGTCACTGCACTTCCTGACAAAGAGTCTCTCGCCAAAACCAAACTCCTTAATTTGCTGCTCGGGATAGATTATATTTTTCTTCCAGATGGGCCTTTGAAATGGCATTTTTACTTCTTTAGAGCTGTTTTAAGGTGACCGGCTAATGCTTTAAAGAAGGGCAAGCTGCCAGATGTGTGTCACCTCTGTATTTCGTGCTCAGAGAGGTGGGATAATGTGGGAGCCCCCCCACCGACCCCAACATCCCCCCCGCTGCCGGGGCTCAGCCATGTGTGTTTCCCCTCGGTCTGAAATCCCAGGGGAGTTTCTCCAGGCAGCTCTGCAGCCTCCTACTGCTCCTAAAAACAGAGCAGCTCGAGAGGGGCAGGGCTTTTCACATACCTGTGGCAGTCAGGATTAAAAATAAAAAAAAACCAAATTAAGAAATGCTTTCCTCACCCCCTCCAGATTAAACAAACTGGAGCCCCTGCCCTTTGACATGTCCCTACACGTCCCTTCCAGCAGCAGGGAGGGTTGGGGACAGGGGCCATAATCTGTGAGCCCACTCAAAAGAGGGGTCATCCACACGGAATGTGGAAACACTGATCCAAAAAGCACCAGTTTGTGCCTAAATGTCACGGGATGACAGAGCGAGATGGGGTTGGAAGGAACCTCTGGAGATCATCAAGTCCAACCCCTCCCCTGACCAAAGCAGGTCCACCCAGAGCAGGTGAACTCTCAGAAGAAGTTAGACAGCAGAATGAGGACACCTCTACGAGCCTTCACAACCTGCCCTGCGAATCCTGATTTCACAGGGGGGGTCAGTGCCCTCTACATCCCATATCCCAACACTTTCCACCTTCCACCTTCACAAACCCTCCTCCGTAGTATCAACCCAGCATCTAAATCCTCCTCCCATGCCAAGAACTACACTCTCAACAGGTTTTCCACCAGGCACTAATTAACACCCTACTATTTGTAAACAAACGATCCCAAGGCACAAATAACTATACTTCCCCCCCCTCCCCAAAGGGAGCACCCCTCTAAGTCAGGCTGGGAACCCCCAACCGGCCATGGGTACTGCTTTCCAGCAGGATCAATCATATCTCCATTAAACATGAAAATTTAAAGAGAGAAAGGTTTCACCTATCACCCAGCTGTTAAAAAATAAAATAAAAAATAAATGTATTTTTATTTTAATGTAAATTCACATCCAGTGCAACACAACAGGGATGTCATGAACCTGAAGGAGTCTCACCATCATACTGTACTTTTTTTTTTTTGTTCTGGTCCCTGTTTCAGGCAGAAAACAGGGACCAGATGCCCACGGCGGGTTCCCCTGAAACCATTGCATGTGGAGGAACAGCTGAGGCCATGCCCTGCCACCCTTTGTAAGGCAAGACCATGGCGATAAGGTTACCAGACCTTGGGGTTTGTTCTTTTCTAACAGCCCTGCAGGGATTTAAATACAATCCCACACCTCCTTAAAGCAGCAGCAACTCAAGATGTTTCCTTTACCCCGTGCCTCGAAGAGCAGACTGTCATTTGTAACCTATTTTAGCAAAAAAAACCCCAAAAACTTAGATTTTAAAGTTGGGTAGCTACAGCAATGTAACAAAGTTGTACCTCCTCATTCAGCTCCTCTAAAAATTTTCTTACATATACTAATATTTAGGCCAGAATGTCAATTCACTGTATGGAAGAGAGCGATCCCAGGCTGCCAAAAACTACACCAGTAGAAATTCTACCAGCTCAGAGACCAAATGCTTCACCACAATCACTATTTTGTTCACAGTTGAAGACTTTGTCACTGTAGTAGGAAAAAAAGCAACCCACACCAAACCTGTTTTGGAAGTACAGCTACATTGGTGTATTTCACTCAAAACAGCTACGGTAATATTCCAGCAAAAATAGTTCTAGAACAGAAAAAGGTAAAGCTCAGTATTAAATATTATGATCACAACGACCTGGCACTTCTTCCTCCAGGAATCAGTCGTGTCTTTGCATTTCCAATCCCTACAGAGGAGCTGAGGGAGACCACCACCAGATGTTTAATGCACAGAACAAGATACAGTCTGATTTTTCAAGCAGGATGCTTTTTCAACAATTCCCAGTAGAAGCCTAACGAAGACTCGGAATGCAGGGATGATTTGGTACAATACAGTCTGTTTGGTGGGTCGAGAGAGCCTTCCTCAGCCCAGCGGTACCACGCACCCGAGGGGAAGGAAAACATTAGCCAGATTATACTAATCACACTCCAAATTTATAGGGCTCAGCATTCCTGGTACAGCATTTTTCTCAAGACTGGTTGTTAGCAACCTACATTTTGATGCGCCATCAGTTACATAAACTGAAACTAAAATATATAAATATATATTATTTTTTACCTAAGATATAGGCTTAGATGTTCTTCTTCGAACTCTGCAGTTTCGATTTGCAGCTTCGTGTTTTAACATTCAGGTCCTGAAACTACCCAGAAGCTTCCATCTCTCTTGCCAGGTTCTATTCCCTGCCGTAAAATCCAAGGAGGAAATTCTCCCGAGGCTTAAGCACACGTGAATCCCTCAGACAGCACCAGACAGAGGAGCCTGAAGATACTAAATTAAGTCCCACCTGTGAGTACATGCGATAAATGCCCAACATCCCCCATTAAACCTTGCACAGGCCCAGTTGTACAAAAAATTTCTCCAATTATTCAAGATCCATCAGCAGAAAGGAAGCACTGCAGTTATTTCTTCTGTGAATATATAGATACGCCACCCATTTAAAGCTTTTAATGAGAGGCCTGCAATTTATGACACCTACAAAACTCTGCTTTTCAACACAAGAGGTTCTAGAATCAACACGTGCACAGAGGTTGAGGAGAAGGCACCACAAGAAGTCAGACACCTCCTCTCTGCAGGCTTGTTTTGAATCGTTTATTGAGGTTTAAGAAGTCATCCACATTTCTATAAATATAGACATTACTTGAGTAAGTGACTTACAATGTCACCAGTGCAGGTACATATATAACCAACATACAAAAGCTCCACTGGAAGCTACTTCAGTTTATTCAAAAAAAGGACCAAAAAAAAAAAAAACCCCAAACAAAACAAACCACAACAGCTGTCACTTTCAGTTATTGAAGACACTAAAGTGCATTTTTGGTTACCTCCCGGATGAGCAGCTGCTGGTTAAAAAGTTTGACTTTTCTTTTTTTAAAAACATATTTGAGTTACATTGATTGACATTCAGGTTTGTAGCCATCCTCCTCCTCCTCCTCCATGGCAGCAGGTAAGAAAAACAATCTATCACTTTGCTGGTTGACTGGAAGGAGGAAATAGATTTCTAGATTTTGCCTTTTTTTTTTTTAAATGCTTTTTTTTTTAACCCGGTCTTTCCAAAAAAAGTTTAAAGAGAATCTAACATTCTGATCAATTATTTTTTTTTACAGCACCACTAAAGTCTTAAAAATCCAGGCTCTTTTTTAGCCCTTTTTAATGGGTAGCCAAGTATCTAAAGAGTCACTTGAAGCTCTGTACCAGTAAGAAAAACCACCCTCCCTTTCCCCTCAAGCACTATCCTGCCCAGTTAACACTGTTTGCACTCTGTAAACAAGAACAGCTTAAAGCATAATTAAAGCAGAACACAGGCCCATCTTGAAAATCTTCTTCCCCCACTCCCTCCTCCTCCTCCCTCCCCCCCACAGTGTCAAACGTTTTGAGTGTCTAAAGCATTATTACATTCCCAAGCACAAAATACTTTAAAAATCACAATGAAAAAAAATAAAAACAACAAAACAACAGAAAACCCATACATTGAAAAGTGACGTAGCAATACCACTTTAATAAAAGGGGGTGTTTGGGGGAGATACAAGATGTGCTCTGCTAATTTTAACTCCATCTTTACTTCATTATCATTTTGTTTTATTGCCAGGAAAAGTCACCAGTGGAGCAAAGAAGCTGCCCTGGTTTGAACCACAACAGCCAAAGTTGTTCTTTATAGCTCCTTTACTGCAATTAATTTACTTTTAAACTTGATAGTAGGAGGACGTAATACTCAGCATTCAGAAATAAATTACTAATTTTGAGTAATAGTCTGAACCTGATTAGCACTGTAGAACGATGAATGACTACTTCTAAAAAATAAAAACCCTTACATACCAAAAAACATGCTATATGTTGGGAAACCACTTTTCCATGCTCTAGCGTGTTGTTTACATTTTTTTACTCGTCAAAAAGTCTTTCTTTTTATCAGCTGAAGAATCCACAGCGCTTAAATTTCAAGTATTTCAACTCAACATGATTCAATTTCAAAAAAGTGCCAAATTAAAAAAAAAAAAAGAAAAAAAATACCCAACAAACCTACACGTGTAGTCAAGCTCTCATAGAAATCCCCAAACAAGGTAAAAAAAACCAGCCTCTGGAAATAATGGGTTACTAGCTTCATACGTGTTTTTAAAGCTGTATAATGTTCACCTAAACACTCCACTTACGAGCATTAGAAGTTGAAAAACACAGAACACCTTCAATGCAAATTGCTTGCAGAGGGCACCCTCAAACATAGGAATACAACACTAAGCAGAAAACCCTCATTTTATTTGGCTATTTAGACATCCATGTCACATATACCCACCCATCCTTTTCCTGATAGTATTACATCATCTATGGGGGCTTCTGAAATAATGCAGAGCCGTAAAACTCAGAAGAGACTAGTTAAAAAAAACACAAAACCCAAAAATAATTAAAAATACCAGAACTGCACAGCCTTTCACACAGCAAGGTTGTGCAACTGATCGTTTAATGTAACTAAGCTTAACGGCATCCAAACGGGCAGGCCTGGGTTTGGAAGCTGTCTCCTGTCAAATTTTGACCAATTTCTCTAAAACAGGAAGGTGGAAATAGAACTCATCTCTTCTTTTTCTGCTGCCTCAACATTTTCCTTCGCTTAATTATCATATCGTGTAGTTTCTCCAGTCCCTCTTTGAGTCCATCGCCGATGATGGCACAGGTTGGCTGCAAATGCCAAGGAGTGGAAGAACTCAGCTCGCTCATGGCTAACATCTTCTCAATTTCAGAAAGGGAGAGAGAGTTCCTCAAGTCCTGCTTGTTAGCAATGATAAGGACAGGCACTCCTTGATTTTCCGATATCCTAGTGATTTTGTGAAGTTCTGTTTTGGCCTCCTCCATTCTCTCCACGTCGACGGAGTCCACCACAAACACGATGCCATCGGTGCACCTCGTGTAGGACTTCCACAGCGGCCTCAGCTTCTCCTGGCCTCCCACATCCCAGAAGTGGAAGGTGACCGTTTTGGAGTTGCCCAGCGTCACTTTGATTTTCTCCGTGTTAAATCCTTTCGTGGGGACGGTGTTGACGAACTCATTGAACTGCAGCCTGTAGAGCACCGTCGTCTTTCCGGCGGAGTCCAAGCCCAAGATGACGATGTGGAAGCTCTGGAAGGATGGCAGGCTGGAGAAGATCGGCGCCTGGTCCGAGAGTCCATTCCCCATCGCCGGGGGGTGAGGTGACCGCCGCCTGACACGAGCAGGGGCCGGCTCCCGCCGCCGGGGCTCGCCGCCGCGCTGGGCTCCGCTCCTGCCAACGACACCAGCGCTGTTACCCCACGGCGGGACCCCCCTCCTCCTCCTCCTCCTCCTCTCCGGGGCCTCGGCTGGGCTTTACCGGCCACAAGACGCCGGCCCAGCGCCGCCGCCCCTCCGACTGCGAACGCGGCGGAACGACGCACGTCCCCTCAGCGCGGCGGGCCCCGCCGCTGCCCACACTGCGGTTTCCCGGTCCGCCCTCACCGCCGCCCCTCACCTACCGCCGGGCCGCGTCCCTCAGCGCGGGGAGGCGAGAGCAGCCCGCGCCCCCATGTCCGCACGCCGCTGCTGCTACCGCCGCTACCGCTTCCTCCGCCGCGACTCCCCCGCATCTGGCGGCGCGGCTCCTCCCAGCCCGCGCCTAGCCCCCAGCGCTCCGCCCCGCGCGCTCCCATTGGCCCTGCCAAGCGGAGAGGGCGGGGCGAAGGGCCCGCTTCGCCTCGCCGATTGGCCAGCGGCACCGGCCACTCACCGCAGAACTCGACTTCTTTTTTTTTTTTTTTTTTTTTTCCCCCCCCCCCCCCNNTTTTTTTTTTTTTCCCCCCCGCACCGCCCTCTGCCGGGCGCTGCGTCCTGGCGCCGCCGCTTCCTCCGCAGCGCCCGGGGACGCGCTGCCCTCTCCTCCCGCGCCCTGCCCGAGCGGCCCCGCTCCTCCCTCCGTGGGGCGGAGCCGCTGCCTCACACGGCTCCCCCTCGGGGAAAGCCGCCGTGGCCCCGCCCTCCGCCTACGGCCCAACGGGCGGGCGGCGCCGGTAGCCTTTCCCCTGCTGCGGCGGCGCCCCCGCCCCTTCTCCCGAAACGCGTTGGCTCATTGGCTGTGGGCGCTGTCACTCCAACCCTGCCCCCTAGCGGCCTGGGAGAGGCCTCGCAGCTCACCTACGCCGGGGGGGGGAACAGGCGGCAACGCCCTTCTTCGACCCCCCGTTGCCGCTGGAATCCTCCTCCCGGTGCGGGGGCGTACGCCGCCTGCCCCCGGTATGACAAGGGGCCGCCGCTGAGGCCGCTCCGCTGGCCCGGCCGCTGCCGTTGGCGCCGCGCGCCCTCCCGTCGCCTAGCAACGGGCCCCAACCCGGCAGTGGCTCGCGGGCCGTCTTCCCACGTGACCCGCCGTGCGCACCCCCTGCCCTGAGGAGATGCCGCCATGGCCGCGGGCTGCGTTTCTCCTCTGTCGGCCACAACGGAGGAGGGGGTCTGGGAATGTCCCCGGGAGAAGAGCGGTGTCCCGGGGAGGCCGGGAGGGTGCTGCTGTCAGAGTCTCCTCCGTGCGGGGCCGCACAGCTCCCGGTCTCTGGCAGTGACGCAGCAAGGAGCCCGGGCGCTAGGCCGCCGTCCTGCCTCCGCCGCTGTGGAGAAGCCCCTGGGCTGTGGAGGAGCCCCTTGGCTGCCTTGCCCTTGTCCCCAGGGTCCTCCCGGGGACACTGATATGGGCCAATTAAGAGGGGAGGGAAGTGCCGAGAGCGGAGTTTCTTAGTTTCTTGCTGCTGTTCCATACATAGGAGTGAGCAGGCCCAGGCCCGGCTGGCTGCCCGTACCGTCCTCTCCGTGCTTTCCCTTGTCGCCGCTAAACGGGAGACAAACACTCCGGGAGGAGCTGGGGATAACCGGGTGGCTGAAGCAGCGCTGTTAAACGTCTGACGTACAGAGAGAGCAGCAGTTCTCAGGACTGAATGAACAAATGTCACCTAGTTTAGTTACAAGGAAGGTTTCCCACAGCACAAGGGTATGTGAAGCAGTTCTGCATTTTAATACCTGAGCCTGATTGGAGCAGTGAAGTCTTTGAAACTTGGAACTAATTACTAGTGTCTAGTAAGACATTTTAGTATGTTACTGTTCCCAGACCGTACCTGTTTTAGAGGAGTATTTCATCTCATAAATTCTTGCTGTCTCTCCATCCTGTTCCTTCCCAGAAGTCTCTCCACTTCTGTGTTTGCCACCAGTTTTTACACAGCTGTGGCAATTCAGATGGCTACTTCTGCCAGTGTTGGATGCACACCAGCCCGGTGTAAAATACCAGTAGCACACAAAAGGATCAGATTTGCTGACTGCAGAGCAGGGAATACTAGAGGGGTTTTCATCTACATCTTAGTTAGATACGTATTAAGTAAATCAATCTTTTTGATAAAAGTCTGTGTTTAACTGCAAAGTGAAGCCATTGTGCTACTGAAATCTGCTGTTCCAAGTGTGTTTCCTCTGCTGTGTACCACAGTCGGCCACATCTTTGACCAGTAAAAGAGAAAAGGTGGCATTTTTAATATTAACCTCGCTTTTTTTTTGTTTTTCTAGAGGACTTTCCGATTTCTTGGTGTGGCTGCTGAAAAGGGTTGAATTTTTAAAGAATATACTGGCAATTAGGTCTGATTTTTTTTTTTTTTTGCTTTGGAAGCATTGGACTTTATGTGTTAAATCACAAAGAATTATGATGTATACAAGAGAGGTGATTTAATAGTAAAAGGACATTGTATATCAACGAAAATTCCACAGTGTGCTGTAGGCAAGGTTTCACATTATTAAGCTGTTAAGAGACTCATTATAGTCCTACTAAAAATAGCAAAATTCTCATTTGCTTACCTCTGAGATTAATGTTTCACTGCTTTTATCTGTGTTAGTTCTTTACATCCTGATCTTGCAGATGACTCTCTTTGGAGGAAGTGGCCTGTTTGTGTAGGAAAGTGATTTTACACCTATGGAAAAGGAGGAGTAAGTGACTACCCCTGAGGCCACCTCGTAAGGTTTCTGATTTGGCAGCATTTTATGCTACTTTTGGCTAGTACAAAGAACAGCAGAGACCCAATGTAATAGAAAGACATTTATAGTGACAGTAGAAAAGGGCTTTAATTATTATTTCATGGACGGTTTTCAGTAGTGTAAAATTGGCAGAAACCAGATAGAAATATCTTGTTAAGGAATATTACTAGAGATAATAGATTTATTCATAAAATTTGACAAGCTGAAATAAATCAAATTGACCTTTATCTCCACCTACAAAATTATGTGTTCCCTATTTTTAATGGAAAAATAAGTCTATTGGATAGTGAAGTCTTCTTAAGTTTTATGTCTGATTGTTACTAAGATCTGTTCACACTTTAACACGGCTTTATAGTAACATATTTTACAATTAATTCCATAAGGGGTGATACAGGCCAGCTCCTACTTTTATGAGAGGTATTTTAATTTTAAACATGAAATGCAGGAAGGTAAATGCCTTTATCCCTTGCTCTGCTGAAAAGCAGTCAGTACATAATAACAGATTTTGGTGTCCTTGAAAAAGGGAGAGGTGCAGAACCAATGATTTTCTGGATATAGTGTATCCAGCACACTAGGTGTAGAAGAAATCTTGTGTTTCTTGGGAAGAAGAGTTTTATGACGTAATGGAGGTCATTTTAAGATTAGAGAGAAGCAAACATCTTCAGCAAAATCAGCATATCCGTATTTGTAAATATATACATGAAAAATGATTCCCACTGTGAAGAACATGCTCGGAGAAGGAGATTGTTCTACTTCTCCTTACCTCCCCACAGTTAATTATTTATCTCATCCACCTGTTGGAACTTGTTAGGAACTGACTTATGAGCTCTCTGGGGCAGGGACTATTTCTCATTGTAAGTCTTCTTAGTGCTTAGCACCTTGATCTTAATGAATGCCTGTAGGCATTTCTGCAGAACAGCTATTAAATAACAATCCAACTTGGATCAACCCCTCCCATGCACTTCGTGCTCCTTTAGAAGTCAGGAGTGCAGAGTGGGCAGATGTTCCAGGTGTTCCAGGGGGAGGAAGGGTACCTGAAGGAGTGGGAGGCTCAGGAAGCTGACGCATCCAACCCCTGGTAATTGAAGGTGAGGATGAAGCAAGGCTTTGATTGTCCTGTAGAAGTCTTGAATGAAGGAGCTGGACAGCAAGAAGTAGGGGGAGATACTTTCTTCACTCCCCGTCTCTGTGGCGCCGAGTTCTTTCTGGCTCAGCATTCCTTACCTGAGGAAAACAACCACAACTTTACCTTCTCTGGGCCAAACCCCTTTTCCCCTTTCTTTGATACCAATTTACCAGGCTAAATGGCAATATATGATTTTCTACATATGTTTCATACGTATAGTCTATGTATATTTTTCCACACAGAAAGGTAGCCTGGGACAAACGTTCAAGAAGAAGCATCATCTGCATAACATGTGTCTTCTTCATGACAGTAAGATAGGATTATTTTTTTTTAATTCCTAAATAGTCTATGAATAATTTTGGATCATGTTAAAGCTGCAGCTGTTGACTACCTCCATGAGACAGAGTGTCCTTATTAGATATGAAACACATAGTGGTGAGAGGTTGTAAATGTTGCCATGAAAGAATTTGTGCAGAGTGGAAAGAGAAGACTCTTGGAACATTTTAATCCTGTTACCCAACAGAGACTTGGGTCACCTCTTTATACATGTCACCTGGTGTCCTGCAGGAGCCATCTCCCAGGGACACGAAGGACCATCAGATGCTCACTTGCGAGGCTGCACGGGGCCTTGGCAAGAAAGTGTCCTTCATATGGAAGTAGTAATTCCTAGAAACCAAAAGCTGGCAGTTCATGAGAATTTCACTCTAGCAGGACATTAAATCAGAGCTTTCACGTGGTGCTGCTCCTTTTAAAGGTAAATTCTATTCAAGGAGATAGGACAGTTGTCACACGGGCACATCTAGTGACGCAGCAGGTGAGAAATTCTTCCCAAAGCCAAGCCCAGTGGGCTTGAATTTCCTTGGCACAACATTCCTTCTGTTTTGGCTCAAGACCATCCTTCTGAAGAACAGGCTACGGATGTTTATTACCCAATTCAATCCCTAATCACCTTAGCAGCTATTTTTTTTTTAATGGCACGATGCGTTGTGAGTAGGAGCCAACAGCAAATGCAGAAGGAGAGGGAGGAAGAGAACAACTGCATCATCGTGGGGCTGGACTGGTCCTAAACCACAAAGGAATGGAGTCAGGAGGAGACCAGAGCTATTGCAAGGACAAGGATGTGCCCCAGGTGGCTGCTACGTAGTGATGGGATCCTCACACCTCACACCACCAGTTCCTTCCCCTCCCCATATGCAGGGATTAATGTAGATGTAATAATCATGTTATTATTACAGTGATAACCAACTGTAGCTTGGTTGTGCATGTAAAAATTGAAGTTACTCCTCTAAGATCTAAACTAAAAAAGTATTGCTTTGTATTGTTCTGTGACTCTAAAAGAAGATGGAGTTCCTGCAGCTTCTAAAACTTCAGGGGAAAAAAGAGGGTAATTGGTTTTCTCAATCACAATTCTTAGGACACTCAGTGAGAAATCCAGGCCTGTTACTATTTGCTGTATGAACATCCCCAAAGGAAAACCAGCCCTTATCCCGGGGAGCTCACAAGCTCCTATTATGGTTAGGTGAAAAAAAGGAGGAAGAAGGAAACCAAAGAAAAGAGAAGGATGAAATAGCCAGGTTTCAGGGAAGACAAACACTGTGGGTGGGGAGAGGTGATTTCAGCTTCTTGTCAACTATAGTCTACAATTTTGAAGTCTTATCAGCTCACCCTGTCTTTAAATTAACGGTAAATCTCTAAATTACTCCAACAAATGCACGATTTGGCTCACTGCTGAAGTTTAAAAGCTAAATCAATTGAAAACTGACTGGGACGCTGATGGCGAGCGTCTGTGTTTGCCTCACAGAGCCTACGAGTCAAACCAACCACATCACACCTCCCCGATTCACGGTGCTGAAAAAGCAGAGAGGTCTTTGGGGGCATCTGGTGCCCCGCAGCCGTGGCCACCAGAGGTGTGACCTCTGTCATGAAAACCTGCCAAAATATTCATTTTTAAATACGTACATTTTTAAGCCTTCTGTTGACGTGGGAGCTTTTTTCTGAGACTGTAGGTTTTTCCCCTGTTCTGGCTCCCGTGGCCAAGGCCAGGCAGGCTTTAAACCCAGTAAGGAAGGCAGATAAAGAAACGCAGGGGGGAACGGAGTGTTGAGCTGAGATGAGAATCACCTGGCTCCGCTCCGGCCAACGGAGACAACGCTGCGAGAGCCAGCAGTTCTGCAAGGGCCAAGCCAGGAGTCTCCCATCTTGCCTTCCTCGTCACCTCTGCCAGGATGGGACACAGAAAGGAGTCCGGGCAGGGCTCTAGGAAACAGAAGAAGTGACAGGTTACCATAAATATCATCTTATTTTTGTCCGATTTACTTATTCTGTTCAAGGCCTCTCTACCGCTGGGATATAAATGGAAAATAAAAACAAATAGCGTCTCTTGATGTGAGGAAAAGATAAGCATGGGCATACTGTAAGAAGAAAGGGACTATTTGGGGAATTTTTCATGCTTTGAAGCCTTTGAATTTCAGAAGGCAAGTATCACGATAGATACGTGATTCATACAACCCCTGAGTTCACTCAACACCAGTCTGAATCTTCAAAGGAAGCATCAGAAAGCTTTAAAGAGGACAAATGGTCGCATGTCTTCCTCCTGTTTTAATGGTGGAAGGTCTCCAGAACCCTTGGTTATCCTGCAAAAGCCTGTCAGTAAGTCTTTGAGATGCTGCCTGGTGAGTCTCACGTTGGAGCCCAGCCCTTCTGTTTAGGGACACTGAAATCTGTACGGTTCTTCATCTCAGCACATCTCCAGACCATGGGTGAGACCATGGGTGAGCACCACTGCACTCCCTTCAGATCACTGAGCCCTTGCTGAGGACTGGCTGAAGGCCCAGCAGCCCAGCACAGACACCTTTCTGTGGTGTTCAGACCTGTGATAATCCAGAGGTGAGGGAAAACAACAACCATTAGACGTCACCACGGAGTCCCTAAATCCAGGCTTTCACCGATAGAGAACGAGGAAATTCTTCCTTTTATGTGGAACCATCAGGCACAGGACGAGGGGTAACAGTTTTAAACTGAAAGAGGAAAGATTTAAATTAGATCTCAGGAAGAAGTTCTTTCCTGTGAGGGTGGTGAGAGCCTGGAAGAGGTTGCCCAGAGAAGCTGTGGCTG
>BJBW01000688.1:35903-70934 GCA_004320125.1 Scolopax mira | reverse complement strand
ATCCAGCGTGACCTGGACAGGCTGGAGAGCTGGGCAGAGAAGAACCTAATGAGGTTCGACAAGGGCAAATGTAAGGTCCTGCACCTGGGGAGGAAGAACCCCAGGCACCAATATAGGTTATGGGGGGATCTTCTGGGAAGTACTACTGAGGAAAAGAACCTGGGAGTTCTGGTGGATGGCAGGCTCTCCATGAGGCAGCAATGTGCCCTTGTTGCCAAGAGGGCCAATGGATTCCTGGGTTGTATAGGGAGAAGTGTGGCCAGCAGATCGAGGGAGGTCATTCCCCCCCTCTACTCTGCACTGGTGAGGCCACAACTGGAATACTGCATCCAGTTCTGGGCCCCCCAGTTCAAGAGGGACAGTTGTCCTACATTGGAGACAGTCCAACATAGGGCAACCAAGATGATTAAGGGATTGGAATACCTCTCTTGTGAGGAAAGGCTCAAAGAGATGGGGCTCTTTAGCCTCAAGAAGAGAAGACTGAGGGGAGACCTAATTTATGTTTACAAGTTCCTAAAGGGTGGGTTGAAGGATGATGGAGCTGGACTCTTTTCAGTGGTTTCTAGCGATAGGACAAGGGTGAACAGACACCAGCTGGAACATGGGAAGTTCCACTAAAATATGAAGAAAAACTTCTTTACAGTGAGGGTGACAGAGCCCTGGAACAGGCTGCTGAGAGAGGTCATGGAATCCCCTTCTCTGGAGATTTTCAAGACCCGCCTGGATGCAGCCCTGAGTGCTGTGCTCTGGGCAATCCTGCCTAGCAGGGGAGTTGGACTAGATGATCTCTAGAGGCGCCTTCCAACTCTGTCAAATCTGTGAATCCATAAACATCCTTGGTTTCCACAAGTCAGGGTTTTGCCCTCATTCTCTGGGTATTCTTATCTACTGTAGTAATCTTTGGCATATTTCACCATTTCTCTGCCCCGGACTTCATTAATTAAATATTTCCTTCTAATAAAACTCGGCAGTATAGAACATAGCATGTTTCCAGGGCACATACCTTCTTTTCCAAGATCATCTTTTTGGCAGTACATTCCTCACTTTCATTTTTGTTTTAATCCCAAATCTATTGCTGCTATGATCCTTGCTTTAAGGATTGCTTTATTATATAGTCAATTGTACCTCCAATAGTACTTAGTGCCATACCTAGAAGCACACAGATCTTTATCATCTGATGCACATATTAATTTGGGAAGCAAATTTAAATCAGTTTCAGTGTCACATCTTCGATTTCCAGTATTAATTATATATTTCAATGTATAGCTCTTACATAATACTACATTTTACATGTCGTACATGTACAGCATGTACATATGTACATACATAAACACTGTCTCAGATTATCTGACCTTAGCAATGAGTTACAGTAACCAGCTTATCCCATACTAACTCCCTATTCTCAGAATATAAAACCCACATCCTACCTCTTTGACAGCACGTGAAGGAAGTGGTATATTTAAATTGCTCTAACATATTCCTGCCCACGTGAAAGTTCTCAGCTCTTTTACTATAGTCACCACTGCTAAAAAAGGAACTTTTCATTCGCTATTATGTAAGTACTAAAAAAAAACCACCAGGAGGAAAGTTTCTGTAACATCCTCAGTCAGTTTGTCCCTTGGAAGAGAGTAAAGCCTTTTATCTTTGGAATGAGTATCTAAATTAAAGTTCATCCTTCCTACAATTCTCTGCTGGTTTTATTCCAAATGTGACAACAAATGTATTGACTTCTATGTTTAACAGACACCCTGTAGATCCTACATTAGTTGGGGGCATGAAAGGAAAGCTCAGCTTGCTCTAACCTAAAAATGTTATTTGCCATTTTATGTCAAGTTCTGCCATTGAAGAATATGTATTAAAGGTTTCCCTTGTTGTCCAGCCTGTGGAGAATATAAAACCCACAAGCTCATGCAGCGTGTTTTAGTCTTTTAGGCAAATTTATCTAGTGTTTTCATTCTGGAGAACCTTGATTTAGTCCTCAGCAAGATGCCAACCATCGTATACACATTTATTCTAAGAAAAATTCTTGTCTTCTTGATTTTCTACTATCTTCTTTTTTAAAACGTTTGCTCCATGATGCACCAACACTACACCCTTCTCTTGGCAACAGAAATGGTTTTCAATATGTCTTCTGTTCTGGAATGTTAATCATGATATTTTCTTGTCAATCCCTTTATTAAAACCTGAGGTTCTACATCTCAAGCATCTCAAGTTAGTCTGGGGGTTTTTTTTGGGGTTTTTTTTTTTTTTTGGTTCTTCTCTTACTTCACAGTCTGCTAAAAGGGTACATCTACATCTTTACCCAATATAAGCAGCAAAAATATAAAATCACTAGTTAGATAGTTCTCTTGTTCTTGGAACACGTATAGTATTTTCTTCCCTAATATTGTGACAATACTATATATTTTTATCTTGAAATCTCACTTCATTGTGCTTTGACCACACTCTAACTTCCCAATGACATCCAAGCACCTCCTTCCTCAAATAGCCTATTGCTAGACTGCTACAACAGGTATATATCAATAAAAAATCAGGGAAATGTTGTTTAAAACAAAAGGGAACACCACCACTTCCACATGCTGCTTCCACCTCCCGTGTTTTACTTCTGCCTCTCACTCTCAGTTTCCCAGCAACAGCATGTTCCCTCAATCCCCCAGTCAATAAACTGAGCACTGAGCCCAGCAAGGAATTACTTCAGATGCTTCAACCAAAAGTCTAGAAAACAGAAGAGCTATTGAAGCGACATAAAATAACAGCCCCTTGCATAGGATTGCATCTTGTAAAGCTTTGATACCACAAATGACCTCCTGTCCTTTTGTGTGTGTGTGTGCTAAGCATATTTGACTGAGTTTAAAATCATGTATTTATACCAGAGATCAAGTTCATCCATGACTATTTTTACAGAAAGTATCACAGCAGAAATAGAATCACACTCAGATTTGACTATATTTTGGCCCAGGACAAAAACTAAATAAATGAGATAACTTTTAATCACATTTTCAAAGTGTTTCTTAGAATAGATTTTAATTGTCTGATTTTCAAAGCTGCAGATTAGTTTTATATATTTTGTGTTCTATTATATTCCTTTTCATTTAGGATACCTGGTTGTGCATCCAGTTTTCATTGCTTCAGTTCTGGGCAAATCACTATCTATGAAACCTGGAGAAATGCTGCAAAATTTTACTGCCATGCTCACATCTCCAGCTCCAGATAAAGCTATATGAACATTAAGAAATTGTCCATAAGAAAAATCTAAGAGTTTAAGTAGTTGGATCAGAACCTATGATCCAGGAGACCTGACCTGAAACGGCCAGTGAAACATTTCAGGAGAACATGTAAAAATGCTCAATTAGTTATGTCAGGAGTAGGGTTTAGCTTCTACAGAAGCAAGAGCTTTAAAGACTGGAGTAGTAGCTTTCAAAGCTACTTGAGGCCTGAAGTCTGACAGCCACCAGAAGAGAGAGCCTTTAGAATTCATGCTGTTATTGCTGCTTTGGAGCCCAACAGTTTCTCTTACAGGTTCCAGTGACCAGAAGAGGACAAGAATTGCAAACCAGTTTTGCTCTGTTAATTGAGTGACCAAAGATTTCCAAGCAGGATGAAACAGCAAGGTCTCATGGAAATCTTTCTGGTCTCTGTAGAATACATTTGAAGAATTATCGATTTTTCCAGAGAATTCTACATTTGTAGGGGGTCCTTTAAGTTCACTATGGAATTTGATAGGGATATAATTCCTCACTAAAATTTATAAGAAGTTTCATAAACTACAGAAATCAGCTTTTCACTTAAGGTTGCAAAATGGTTCCATACGGAGAGAGATAAGATGCAGAAATTTTTTCACTTAAGCCAGCTATAATTCTGTCTGTATTTCTGTCAGTAATGTATTTTAAGCATTATAAACATCCTCCCAAAGACAGATCCCAAATTTAATTAAAATCATCTGAAAGACTGCTGTTATTTGCCCTGTTTAGTGAGCAGTGGTGGAATTCGTGTGGAATTAGTCTTGCCCTCGTTTTTTCTTCTCAAACCCAATCAACTTCTCAGTGACATTTCTGGGGATCTTGTTGACCATGGCCAGTGATTTTTACCTCCGGTCTCCGAAGTGTGATGGGACCAGCCAAAGGACTTTCTTATTTCTGTGGTACTTCCTTTTCTAGAGAGGGCATGAGTCGCATTGGGAAATGTATTGAAAAGGTTTCATTTCAGTTCATTACCTCTTTTTTCTTTTTTTTACTAACTTCACAAGGGATAACAAGGAGAGTTGGGTTCACATGGATTTGTCTGATTTAAATGATCTCCCCAATGTGTTTTGTGAAGTCCAGTGAAAATTAACATTGCTCTCTTGTTCCTGGCTGGAGCAAGTCACAACCCCGTAGGAATTTTGATCCATTTAAAAGAACTGTGGTTTGTCCCATCCCACAGCAATAATCACTATTTTTATTTTAGTTTCTACTTATTTTACCTCAGCTTTTAATCTGGTATTAGTGAATCTCAGTCAGGGGAATGATTTTGGTGAGAGTGGCTATTTGACTGCAATATAAATTAAAAAGTCTCCTTATTATGCCCATAAAAAGTCTTCGACTTTATTATATTTGTGTAGAGTAACTGTGACTTTTATCATCTTATGTAAAACCTTAATAAGCTCTGAGTGTAAAATGAGATCAGACAGAGTTTCACTCTATCCCTTTTTTCCTTTCCTTTTTCTGACCAGAGTAGACTTGATAGATATAGAATACTGATTTAGCTGTTACCTTTCTTTTTATTTTATTGAAAGATCTCTGCAGGGATAAACATACTCTTCTGGAGCTTTTTTTTTTTTTTAATTAAAAGTGAATAATAAAGTAGAATGATTTGATAATGATATGGACATAAATTCACACTCCTCTGACTTTTATATGAAGTTATATAGCAGTGGAGTTTTATGAAGTCCAGCATATTCTTCCATCTTTCTCTTTTCAGTCTGTATGAATTCCACATCACTATAGTCATTCCTTTTAACTACTTTTTTTTTTTTCTTCTTCTTCTTTCTTTATTCTCTGAAGTGTTAGAACCATTCTTCATTGCTATTGTGAAAATACATACGATAGCAGTAGTTGGAGTGCAAGGAAAGATTTCCCCTGTGCTACGCAAACACAGAATAAAAACCATTCTTTTCTTCAAAGGTTTCAGTCTCAAGCAAGGTGTGAACAGAGAAGCAGATACGAGGTGACAGCACGCAGGCAAATGAACAGCATGAAAAGTTAGAATATATTTGTAAGAAGTCTGCTTCCTGTTCTGTTAAGTTTTGTTGCCTTAATAGGGAGGTACTACAAATAGCTGGCATGGAGAATTAGGTGATAGTATGAGGTAAAAGTAAAAGAAGGCAAAGGATGAATGCTCACCAACTGGCTCTGGATGCCCAGAAGATACATCAAGGCTGAGAAGAACCTTTGAAAGATTTAAGAGAATTAAGATGGCAGCTGTAATGGTGTGGTTTGTTTTGGTTTCTTTTTATAGGATGATTTAATGAAAAAACCACATTAGGCATGTGAGAGAATGCAAAAAGATATATTTTAAGAAAGCATTGTGTGCTACATCACATATTCTAACACTGGGACAAACTCTTTGTAAGATTCAGGTATATAAATTCAAAACAGAGAAACTCTTCTGGCTTTCCCACATTATTTAAATCTTGTCTGCATGGTTATATTGACCAGGATAACTACAGACAAACAAGTATCAGACCTTAAGTATTGCCATGTATCTCCTTTTTGCAAATATTCTATTTTAGAATAAAGGATTTAAAGGATTATTCTGGAACAGAGCATTCCCACAGGAAAGCAAAGGCACACGGGCATCATTACAGAGGAATAATAACACCCTGTAAACATGACCTATGTTTTGCCCCACCTTATGTCAAGGCATTCAAAATCCCTGAAGAAACATTCAGGTGCTCAGCAGTCAAGCAATTATACTCTTGATCTCTGCAATGCCCTTTTCCTTAAGAAGGTCTCCCTTGCTGCAGTGAAGCACTTCACTCTCTGGGAACTCAATGAAAAAATTATGTTTATAGCAGGAATCACTGTCATCTGACTGTAATTCTCAGACTATGTGCGGATGAAGATGGGACAATAAAATGTACAATGCAAACAAGGAAAAGTGAGAAAAATTAACAGAACTGCTTCAAAGATGCTCAAACTAACCAGCAAAATTATTACAGTAAGTATTTATTTAATAGTAATTTGATTTTGCACAGTCAGCTTAAATGCACTAAGGATCCTATCTTTCAAATGGAACAAGACATTTCTGGGTCAGACTTCTCTTCAAATTCAGTTCTTGAGGTCACCCACTAGTGTTATATTAAAAGTCTTAAATCTGACATATCCCTTACCATATTCCATCAAACACAGCATCATATTGGAAACAGAGAAAACTTGATGCTGCTACAAACTGTTGGGTTTTTGTTAATCTGAATCACCACATCTTCACTGGAGTTTGATTGACACCCATGTGAGAGAAGAAACAGTTTTCAGTTCACTCATGGTCAGTTCTGGTCTTTAAAGTCAAGCTGCCATTTGGCAATTTTCTACTTCTGTTTCACTTTTATCATCCATAATTCTACTAGAGAAAAACACGCGCAATGGAGAAAACTATCGCAATCAGCACAAGCAGCCAACTCATAAAACAAGACCTTTTATTCCTCCCTTGGTGCAAAAAGAACACTATGTACGGAGTGAGTCCCAAATCATAAAGCCCTAAATTCTATAAATCTTCCCAAATAGAATTAAAAGTGACAAATTTATTATGTAACACAGATGATATATCTGCCACTGTGACAAGGGACCAGCCTATTTGAGTCCAAAGCAAAAATAACCACATATCACTCTGAGGAATTGTCAGTGCCCACTTTCCCGTTTAGATTAATCTTCATATAGTATAATTTGCAAAAAAGATGACAGTCAACTAGATAGTCAACACTGACTACTGTCTGAAGTAAAAGTCTGATTGACCACTTGTAATATGGCAATTCTTTAAAAGCATACAGGAACTGAACAATAATGAGGATTATTTGTGTGTACTGAAAATGCAGACACCAAAATGAGCTCACTACTGCAAACAAAAATGAAAGAAAATTGTATCCACAGGTGGAAAAATTTAGAAGTAATTGGGGATTCTGGGAGGGAATTTATACATATTAATCTAAGTGAGGAGTTGAAAGGAAAGGATTGATTGAGGTTAAAGCTTATTTTTTCCTAATCAGATGTTGGGGTCTTTTGGGAAAAGGACAAGTTTTGTTATAAATATGTATAAATTATGTTTTATGTTATAAAATGTATAAATTCCTACTGCCCAGGAATGTTGCTGTAAGTGTACTACAGTGAAAAATTGGCTGCAGCACATGGGAAAACATGCACTAGAACAGACTGAAATTTGGTACCTTTATTGAATAAAATAATTTGCTCATTCATACAGCAGTGCAATAAACTGCATTCTACATTCCTATTATACTGTTGTTGCTGCATAGAGTGTGGTTTCATAATCAATTTAAGCCAATCTAAAACTGCATTGTCAGTGAAAAAGGGCTGTCCCACCTTCTGCCCTGGGCTGGCTGAAGAATAAGACAGATCAGTGGCAATTCATCATAGCTCACCTTGATCTGACCATGAAAATGCATCCTGAGTAAAACAGGAGATCCACCAATATCGATAGTAAACACTAACCCAATGGGTCCTAATCACCCTGTTAACTTGTTGGATTGCCATCTGTATTAGGGGTTTGGTCATAAAATACATGTTTGCATGGATATGCATACAAAGTTTCTGAGCCATCTGGGGGCAGAACTGTCAGTTTAAAACCATCAACTCACTGTTTAACCTGGTTTTCTCTATGATTTCTGATACTATGAATCTGATACTGTCACAGGCAATGCTTAATAACACTCAACTCATATTAGATTCTTGAGTACAGAACTGATTTAGGAAAATGATGCTGCTGCCTCACTTCTAGAAAATAAACAAACGCCATAGATTCTCCATAAATATGCACCAACTAGAGAAGGAACATCTTTTCCCAGACTAACTCTGCCTGATTGTATGCTTGGGATATTCCCAAGTTACCATGTTCTATTTTAATTTGTCCACCGTGAGTTTTGAACAGTAATTTGCATACAGAACCCAAAAATAGTGGTTTGGGGATACAATACAGCTAATTTCTGTCAAACGTGCTGTCCAGGAGTTTAGTTGTAAAACTTTCAGCAGCAGCTGGATATTCTAATACTTCATTCCCTTGCCTGTATTTATTACAGTAGGAATCAGCATATAAAAGGAAGTGCTATTCTTTATCCTTTTAACTCACTCTCCTGTATGGCGAGCTTTTAAAGTACAGATGTCTACCAGATGCAAGAAAATTAAGACATTTAATTTCCTCTCTCTGTGCATACCTCCCATTAATGTTAATGGCAGCTAAGTATGAAAGTAGTAAGAGAGCTGCTGTGAACAGATAGAATATAATCGCTCGCCCTTTTCAAATAAATCTGGTTGTTTCAAGAAGAAAGGCAGAAAAACAGTCACATCACATCACACCTATCCTTCAACATGAGACCTACAAATTCATACTTGGTTGACTTCACAGTTGCAGTGGACATTATATGCTGAAGAGCGATAACCCTTAAATACAGCACCTCCAAATTCAATAAAATGTTAAAGTTAAGATACATAAAAATGCAATTCTTGACTGCACATATGTTAAGCTGCAACTCCTATGATGGTTTCAGGGAAATTATTTTTAATAATCCTTTCCCTGTTTTGTCAGTTGTACTTTTTAATTTACTTGGATTACTAGGTGTTCCATTCCCTTTGTTTTATCAAGGGGACTTTCAGAGGTACTAATAGATGGGGCAGAATAGAAGCAGACTGAGAGAGGTTAGAGCTTGCTGTACACCTATGCTTTTTGCTAAAAGGCATAATTTGCCACCCATAGGTGTAACTCCACCAGTTTAGCCATCTGAGGAAGTGGGAGAAAAGCTTTGCTATGCACAGAATGCCATTATATTTGTTCTCAGGTTGCAACACTTCAGATTGCCTTCTTGGGACTACACAGCTTGATTCCAGAAATGCACAGAAAGATTCTTTGGGACATCTTTATCAGCACCTTATTTCAGGCAGAATTGTATAAATGCCTCTATTTCACTATTGTCCTTTGTGGTTTATACTTAGTTCACACTAGGTGCCATCTAGATGTCATTAATGAAAAAATGTAAAACTTCGTCCTGTTAGTCTCATTATTCTCTGCACATTTATATCAAACTTTTAAATCATGGAATAGGAACAATGAGAAAGACTTTTCTAAAGGACCTCAGTCATCATTCCTGAATTTCTGTTACTATGAGAAGCTAAACAATTATTGGCTTCTTTGTGAATCAGTGTTAATGGCCTGAGTAATGACTGAAGTAGGGACAATGGGGTCTGTATAACTATTCCACAATACAACAAATCTAGTTCCTTTTTCAGTCCCAGTTGAAATTATGAAGTATGTAACAACCAGAAAAAGTAAAATCTGGCTCAGAGTGCTTTTGACAAATTTAACAGTTCTTCCAGCCATCAGTGACTCTGTAATAAATAGCTATTATATTTCCTTTTCATTCCATACATCATTTACAGTTAACTAAAAAGCATTTCTAAAATATATATACTTGTCAAACAAGACATTCCTGCTCATCTTATTTGATGTGGATTTTGAACAGATTAAGAATTTCCTAGGGATCATTTGCTATGACCTAGAGTTTCAAGCTTGTGACACAGAGGAATTACAGGATTAAAATTCCTGTTACAGATACACTAAATACCCAACTCATTGCTATGTTGAAATCTCCTATTCTTTCGTTCAATGCATTATATTGCTTGTTCATGGTTGATTGAGATATAAAACCGATTAATCTGCAGTTCTACAGAGGCCGATTTTAAAGTTAATTGCAGAATTTCATTTTATCTGGACTGTTTAAACCTCCAAATGGTTAGTATCATAACTTTGAACTCTGTTTCCTTTCACATAAAAAGTGTCCTCAGAATCTGTGGTTCAAGGTATTAGCCACACAAAAGTTTTATCACAGATTAACTTTTGCTGTCTTTTAAATAGTGCATACCCATGCTTGCAATATAGAAGACTTTGAAAGTCAAGAATTTAGAAGCTGAAGTCATGTTGCCTAAATAACCTGGTGTGACTGATTTGTGTCTTTGGGTGTTGTGTAATTCAATGGCTACAAATACACTTTTAAAGTCACAAAATTTCTTAGTGATTTTTAAAGCATTCTTTTAGAAGATACCTTCTGTGAAAATTCAAGTTCCACAGAAGATTATAATCTATCACAAAATCAAGGATACGTGTACAAATTTGTCTAGTATTAATAGAGCAAATGCAGGAGACTTTGCTTTCTCTGCGAAGTTTCTTCATAGCAAAGATTTTAAAAAATGAGATACCACTGTCTTCATCAAATGTTCACCAGGACTTTGAGTTTCAGTAAAGACTAAATAAAGTTCCATTTGAAGGATTCCTCTGGATTCAGTGGAAGTAGGCACTCTGTTGGCCAAACCACTCTACCAGGCTATCCAGAAGAAAAGTGCTAAAGCCCTCTGCCATGCAGAGACGACCTTTCTGGGAAGACTGCAGCGAGGGTTGAGAATTAGCCAACCCTACAAAGTCTGTATGAAAATCCTCATACGGCTGGTGACCAAGGGAAGAGGTGGCAGGAGGTGGGCACAGTGGCACAGGGATGTATGAAACTGGGCCCAGGAGTACACTGGAGTTTTAGCTACTCTCCTGGATAGGCCACTGCACTTATAACATAGACTCTGTCTCCACCTCACTGTGATGGGTGGCAGCTCCTGAAAACAGCTTTTGAAAAGTATAGATACCTTCTGAAAATTCATAGCCCTTTAAGGCTCTCATTAATTGCATCTGTTGACTGTGTGGGTTTGTGGTTTTTTTCCAGTCTCTGAGCACCAAGTCTTGCAGCACCGCAGAGACAGGACACAAGCAACCAATAATTTCTGTAGAGCCTTTCAAATATCTACTGATGCAGCCGTATCTAGACCTACGATAATGCTTTCCTCTGCTCTTCCCATTGCCCACTTTTAAGCTGGATGGATACAGTCATACAGGAAATTCTGATCATCCACCACAGTTAGTGGTTAATTGCACCTCACTAGTCTGGACACTTACAATATTGATAATATTCTTGTATGTTAGTTTTGACAGCTAATACTTGGCAGTTTCTTATATTTTCATTGTGCCATTGCAGAAGTGATTGCAAAGAAGCCCACGGGTACTTTACAAATCCCCAAATCATTATGAAGTTCCAAATACACTACATAGTTATTTGCTTCAGATTGTTCATTGATTACCATTTCATAACATATATGAAGCACGTTATTATTGTATTATTAGCATTTATGGCTTGATTAAAAACAATAATTTCTAATTTACAGAGATGTGAAAACACAAATCTGGAACATATATATCTATATGTCACATCTAAAAAACCCTATGAACCAAAACGTCTATGAATTAACTGACTATTATTCTCCATCTCACTAAATATCACATAGGACTTTAAAGACCATGTACAAATAGTCCATTTCCAGCAAGTACTTTTAAACAGAAAGCAGGAAATATTACATATGAACAGACTGAAACAGCACCATAGAAATACATATATTACTTTCCAATATTCCTATATTCTATTACATTTTATGTATATCTAATACATACACATATACTATTTAAAAATATGGAAACCTGCAGGCAAAAAAAAAGAGTAAAAAATTGTAAGGAACTGCATTACAACACCTGAGCAATATAAATATTTCTATCTTATTTTACTGACTGTACAAGAGCACTCAATGTAATTGTTCACTTTAAGCTGAAACTCTACTTACCTGTGTGACAACCTTTTGCAGTTTTGTTATAGGATTATGAAACAGTAATTGGATTTTTTTTTAATATTGGGGAATTTTCATAAAGCATTTATTTGTTAAATTAAGTATTCCAGTCTTTTCCAAGAAAAAAATATATTTGTGAGACTTAATTATTATATCAAATAACTTTAATTCTATCCCAAAATGATCCAGTTAATGTAGACTAGAAAACTCAGAGATAGTAACTCTGGTTTAATATGCTTAGACCAAGGACAAGGAAGGCCCATATAGCACTGCTTATCCTTCCTTAACTTAAATCTCAGTTTATAGTGTTAGCCTGAAGTGGGAAGTAGTCTGATTGCAATTTTGACAAAAAGAAATACTACAGCTACCAAGAAAGAATAATAAATACATTTCTTCATTATCACAGGTAACTCAGCAATTGCTTTGGACTCTACTGAAACAGTTTAAAAATGTGGGTTTTTCCATACCTTCTGGTCCTGTGTCCAATATTCAGCACACTTAAAATGTGTCCTCTACCACCATACAAGTCTTAAAATATTTTACCTTCTGGTTTTACCAAGAAATACATTTAGGAAGTCACAAACTCTGCTACCTTTTCCTTTGGCTCTGTTAGTAAGTCGGATACAGTTCTGTGGAATACATCAGTTTAAAACTGTACAACCTAATTATTAAACAAACATTGTTTCCAAAAACACCATCCACCAAAATTTTATTTTTTACATGGTTCATTTCCTTTCCCTTTTCCAGCAATATAAGATTCATTTTATTAGCAAATTTTGTTTTACACTTATGTTCCTATCACAGACAAATTTTAATGACTTTATCAAGCATGCAAAATAACTTAAAATAATTGCTTTCAGATTATTTTTAAATGTAAAAGCTGTTAATCTGTAAGAAAGACTCTAAATGCAGGAAGTTTAAAAGCACCAGCCCTTTGCAGAACATTCTGGCACCAGGAAGTTTTACATCTATGAGCACCCTGAAGGTATAATTATTCAAGTAATTATAAAGTCTGTGGCAGTGGAGCCACCATGAAAGCATGTGAGCACAAAACATAAACAATTAGGAAAACAGAGAAAAAACACATTTAACAAGTCCATAAAATATAATAAATTATTTTAGAGCAGCGGTGTCTTTGTATCTTTAATCTCAGGGAGTAAAATTCAGGAGAAAAAGGGGTGAGACTCAGAGTGCTTTGAAAGAAATCAAATAATACTGATCCAAAATCAGCAGTAAGAAGATACTGAAACTCCATGGTCAGGATATTTAGGAGAAGCTGGCAATGCATCCAGACTCCTCTGAACTGGAAAAGTTCGACTGCTAAAAATATGAACTTAACCACATTTCAGTCCCATCCTTCAGAATCTCATACCACACTCGTGCATTCCTTTTTAATCAAGCTAAACATAGTCATTCTAATTAGGAATGCCATAGATTATTTCACACAGTTTATTCTCTTCTTTTTGGTAGGTCACCATCCACCTATAATATTGTTATTGTTACTGCATTAAAAGAAAAATACTATAAAAATTCAGCTATTTTGATGAGGATTCTCCAGCCTACTGATTATCAGTTCCTAATGCATCTAGATTCCTTACTCATATTTAAAATATCAGCTGTATATATTACTGCAAGCATTTCACTTGTTCCCAATGGTTTATCTACACAGTGATGTATACAGGAAACAGTCTGTTCTTAAGAATCCATTTTTAAATTAAGGCTCAAATCACAGATTTTTCCATAAGATTTTGACCCAGAATGCTAGAAATTTTCAAGAGAGCCAGTATTGCAAAAGAATTTGGAGTAATAAACCCCTTCTGACTTCAGTACAGAATCCATTATTCAGAGACAGATTTGAGATTTTCAGATTGACTTAGAAATTCTCACTGATGAAATCAGAAGATGTTGACACTGATATTCTTGTCACAAATGCCTTCCTTAAATAAAAGCAAAACAGATGCTAATACTATGAAAATTAAATTTAAAAACAAAACAAAACAAAATTATAGTAATGTTGGAAATAAGTGTGGAAAAAAACTGAGTTCCCAGAAGCCTTCAAAATCAGCAGCCTATATGTGTAATACACCAAGTGGCAAAGAAAAGTCTCTACCAGCTGTAAGAATAATCAAGATGCGAATTGCAGCAAAAAATAAAAGAAGAAATTCCTGAGAGACAGTGTAAGATTCACCAAAGAAGATGAAGAGCAGAGCAGGCCTGTCCAGGGTATTCTGGGAAATTTCCTGGCCAAACTATTTCCAGTTTCCCACATAGCTAAAAGTGCAAAATTCAAACTCTGTTGCCCAGAAAGTGAAGGATTACGTTGGGGAAGTAATGTGCTGATTTACTTTGATCTGATTCCACCTTAACAAATGTTTCTCATCTTGAACTGATGATTATATCCTGCAAGTGCAAAACAGACACCATGTTAGCGTTGGCAACACTGAATATTGTCTGCACCAGATTGCAATTGGTGCTGAAAGATCCATGTGTATTACAGTACTGCATGACCCACCGTAACAGCATTATCCCAATTCAAATAGCAATAGATAACTTTGTAATATTATCTAGCATTATGAAAACTAAAGGGAAATATTATATAGAAAGTTCAAAATTGTCACCGAGCTGTCATTTCTATACATTAGATTCAGAGTTGAATTTGTGTTAGTTAAGATTTTTGCATAGAGAAGGGTAAAAGTTTTGCCCTGTTTAACCAGAAAGGCCATGAGAGCTCTGTTTCCCAAGTTGTCTCTCTCTGGCATCAAGCAGCCCAACACCTGCCTCCCAGCTCCCAGCTCCAGGCAGTACCTGTTCCTGTAAAATACTCACAGTGCCACTTTGGAAAAGGCAAAACTGGCCCAGGGTTTCTCAGCAGAGCAATGCAAGCAAGAAATACTGGCACCTGAAGGGAGAGTGACCAGGTCACACCTTTCCCAGGAAGGGGAAGAAAGGAGGGAAAAACTGGCCAGAGACCTAGAAAGGAAGCAAGACTTCTGTGTTCTGCCATTGTTCAAAGGGACAAGATGATATAACATGGGGTGACAGATTTTTTAAAAGGCTTTCCTGCACTCCCACCTGCAGTGACCACCTTATATACACTGGCTCTCCTCAGGCAGCAGCAACCACCAGCTTTTCTGTGCTCTGGCGGTGGGATGGGGCTGGTTTTGGCTGCCCTAATTATCTTGCTAACTTAGGTGACCACTGCTCTGCCTGTGCCTACTGCAGGCCCTGAAGAAAGGTACAGAAAACTCAGTTTAATCACAATTATAATGAGAAAAGTCTTAGTAATTCATCATGCGAGTTGCTTATTTACCATTAGAGGTCACTGTCCTGCTTATGACATAACCCTTAGCTGCATTTCATTTTACAAAGATGTTGTACACAGGTGGATAAGCATTTTAAAGCCTAATAAAAAGCAAAGATAAAAGCCATTACTTAAATCAACTTTAAAAAAAATCTTGTTCATATACAAGTCCTGTAGAAAATTGAAAAATAATAAAGAAAATCTATTAGGAAATTATAATTATCTCTTCTTAAAGGCCCAATAAGTTATG
Source organism: Scolopax mira (assembly GCA_004320125.1). Classification (NCBI taxonomy): domain Eukaryota; kingdom Metazoa; phylum Chordata; class Aves; order Charadriiformes; family Scolopacidae; genus Scolopax; species Scolopax mira. The sequence continues at coordinate 55,468 of BJBW01000688.1, read as the reverse complement.
GAGTAGATGGTCTTATAATTAAGAAAAGTACTTAGCCAAAGAAATGTTGTATTTAAAATGCTTCTCTTTTTAACATTGAGTTTTAATTATTGAATAAGCAACCCTTGCTTCCTTCTACATGCAACCAGTAAGACTGTGTCACTGTGATTTAGAGCTAAATCTGAATGATATCTCTGTGAGGTCATAAGTTGGAAACACACCAGAGAAGATGGAACCTTTCACATCCCTGAATTGGCCTCTCTCATGAAGAGAGAGCAATCAGATTAGGAAAAACACACAGATGAAGACATGTGTGTCTTCTTTAGTTCTCTCTAATGCTTTGAGAAATGGATTCTCTAGTTACTGTGGTTTGTATGCAGAACCTCACATGTACAACATCATGAAGAAAACTCAATATTTGTTAGTATAAAGAACCATTTAATGCTTTATGATACTCTTTGGATCAAACACAAAGTTACTGCAAGGAGTTTCCTGAAATTCATTATAACTCCTGTAAAATACTCTTACGGGTTTATAACCCAATGATTACCATTTCTTCCATTTATCTTTAAGTTATGTGGTCCTTAATGAACTTCATTGAAGCATAAATGTGCATCATATAGGTTAAAAGCATGAGAACATGAGGATGGCAAATATGGCATTCACTTGCTTCTCAGTTTTAATTAGGCCAACTGGGAGTATTTTAGCATAACATACTTCAGCTGTAAAATATACCACCTTTAGAGATGTACATCCCCAGCCAGGCATTTGCAATATTTTATCATCATGCTCAGGATTGTTTCTCAGCAGTGAACACTTCATCACTAGAAACAAACTCGGTAATATTTTTTAAAGCAAAGGTCATGAGCCCTGAGCACTAAGCCCTCATTACAGGCTGATGATGTTCCTAAAACTAAGTCACTCTCCTTCTAGTAGGGAGCAAAATCTAGAGGAGAAAGAGCCGCCTCCTGTGCATGTAACAGCTCTCTCCTCTGTTAATGTTCTGATGCCTCATCATATTCTGTATAATCCACTGGCTGACGTAGACTTCCATCACCTCTGCACAGATGCTGGGCTGGTCACCATAAAGGACATTTGTGTTACATAAAGGACCGTTGTGTTACACAACTTTTTCCATAACTTTTCAGAAAGGGCTGTCAGTGACTGGTGCTTCCCTTGGGAGAAGAGAATCGGGAACTGCCGTAATGGTCCTGATTAAGTGTTCTTGGAATATGGGAATGGCAATTCTAGGAAGATTATAGAGTTAACGTTTTCATTAGTCTTCAAGCCCTACTGCTGAATTCATCCTCATATACTTATTAAATAATACATATATTTTATTACAATAACTAAAATAAAGAAGTGTAACTCCCAGTACTTAATCTACTATTCTCCCCTGTAATGGAGACTGAGCTATAAAGAGGTTGGCAAACTTGCTTAGAACTTACAGAGATACTTTAATCACAGTTACAGACAATAAATTTGTTTCCAGGACATTTTGGGTGGACCCGGGTATTAATCACACATTTCCATTAAACATTTCTATTTTGAACATCTGTTCAAAAGACTATCATAAATGAATGTTAAGGTGATTCTGTAGAGAAGTCAAGAAGCCAAAAATAAATATTACTGTCACATTAACAAGTCCCTAAAACTGAGGAGAGAGGATAGATTTAACTTTCTTCTTCTTTGATGTTGGTCTTTGTATTAAATTACACAATCTTTCAGGAGTAAAAGAAAAAAACTTTTGGAAGTTGTACCCTTTATTTATCTTTTTTGCAATGTAACAAATACTTGCCAGGCTTTAGCCTGATTACTCATACCAGGAGGAATTCAAAATGTCATTCCAGTTTAAAACAACTTTGAAAAATGAGATCCTTTTGAGGATAGACCGAGGCATTTAGATAAATCAAGTATGTAGAGATTGTACATTTTTTCAATTGCTAATGAATTTGTATATTTTTAAAAAGTATTTAAGAATAATAAGTGACTGGGAAATCCAATACCTAATTCTGCTAAGGGAATTTTGCCACTGATGATGGCGTGTAAAAAGTAGGTCCAGGAAAAGTATCTCCTCCACATAATTTTGACCCTCCGCATGTTGAAAATCATGTGCATCAATCAAGTGCTAGGAACTTAATCTTCCATTTACCCTACCAGGAATAAAGGACATGGTACCCAAACAGACAATTTTATACTTTTCACACAGTTTAAACTCCCTCTTACTTTATGAGGGAAGCATGATTAGCAGGCATAGTTTAAATGGCAATTAGCAGGTCTGAAACTAACAAAGTTCTCACTATTTCTAAAGATAGGCAGCAGAAAATTAGGGACAGGATCTGGAAGCCCTCCTCAGGATCACATTTACTTTGCCAATTTCAGCTGAATTGCTGTAACAGTAAGACTCTTTTCCCAAATAAGAGTACAAGGATTTGGGGCCCTGAAATTTCACTCTGAGCCTTTGACTGTTCAGTGCAATGCTAAGTAATTATGAGCTGACTCATCTGCAAGAAATGGCAGTGTAAAGGAGTGCTGTTAGTACAGGTTTACTACTAAGCAGTCACTGGCACATGGGCAGATAAATACAGATCCCCGGCAGGACGATGAAATAGTGCCTTAGCTGAGAAGTAACATGACTGACAACCTGCCTTTCTGTGATCTAGTGCCATTTTGAATTATACAAACCCCAAAACACTCCACATTGAGATGAAACTAATACACAGAGCAGTTTTATACTTTTAAGCCTTTGTTATTGTTTTTCATGCTCCCTTCCAACCCCTAATAATGTATCCTTTTCAGTGTGTTCAAGCTGTACTTGCATCTGAAGAAGGGGACCAGGCAAGGTGTTGAAGGGGGTCCTTGGCAGATCCCTAAAGCAAAAGCAGAAAGAGAGGCAGAATACATTTGCCCTAATGGTTTTGTCTATAAAATTGTATGCCTTGTTTTAAAAAATTCCTTGCTCACTGTTAGCAGAAATAAACTCTGTATGTGTTTCGTTATTATGAAAGGAAATGTAGAAGTACCTAAGTTTAATGAGATTTTGGAAAATAAATATACATCTTGAGTTGTCTGTGTGCTGGCGCTTTTTAATGAGTTTAACTTTTGGTGTATAAATAAATATTCTTTTAGATACCATCTGAATAATGTGCAAATTAAAAGAGGCATAGGGTAAGCGCTTCAGTGCAAAATTTCATTCTTCCTACAGTATAATGTTTGTTGTTTGTTATCTTCTGTAGGCAGCAACTGATCATTATTTCCAGGATGTGCTCAGGGAAATCTTGAAGTGTTTGTTTTAGATAATGATGTGCAGCATTCATAGCTACTTGTGACTTTCAGAAACTGAAATTAATGATTCTGAAATATCAAGCATATAATTAAAAAATCCTTCATCGCTCAAGACTTTGCTAGCTTCATTTTCATGTAACTGGGCAAAAAAAAATGTTTTCTTGAATGCTTTGAAATATACTTTAAGTAAAGCATAAGTTCACTTAGCTGAGTGGATGCAATTTGATTTCCTAAGAGTTGAAGTACACTAGACATAACCAGTGACCCAATCTTCTGACCTGCTGAAGGTTGTGTATCACTGTGCCAGCAGCTTGAGTAAGGAACAGCAGCTTCATTTATCAAAAATACTTTTCCTCCATTCTCAGTTAACTCTTCCAGTTACTAAACTGTTAATTAACTGACCATGTTCTTTATTCAAGACTTTGGGTGCTAATAATGTGAAAATGTAAACAAACATCACCAAGAAAATTATTTTGCCCATATGCAAGTACTTTCAAAGATTTAGTAAGAAGGAGACTAAAAACAACTTGGCTTATAAACACTTTTTTAGAACCTAGAGAGTATACTAAACTTTGTCTTTCATCCTGAGGAACATGACCTATGTCACTTGTCAGGTCCACTGCATGAATTTATGCTTTTTTTTTTTTTGTCTCTCATGCTGCTGTGATTCAGCAAAGCCCATAACATTTGCTTATGTTTAATATCTTACAAAGATATGGACTTAAAAAATCTTAGATTTTTTTTTTTTTAGGTAATAAACATAAAGTTATTTTCATTGGATTTCATGCTTTTTGAGTCTTTATGATTCACTTTTTAGTTTACTTCTTTTCTCCAACTAGCTGTTCAGCTTAATGGAATTACTGTCACTCTGTTTGATGAACTGGGTCAGTGAGGGTCAGGAGCCCAAAGCAGCTAAACTTAGCCCAGAAATGGCAGCAGAAATTCACTGTAATGGGCACAGGTTAGAGGTTAGAAAGCTCTGAAGCATGAGAAAAGTTTAGTGGTATTTGAATGGCATTATCCTTGTTGTGACACTAAGCAGGATCCTTAGCCAAGGGCTAGGACCTAGTCAGGCGACGTGTGGAGCAACACAGAATCAAAAAATTATCTTTATGCAGAAAGAGCTGACCGTCCGTGCAAAGAGATAGGAGACAGGTGAGTACAAATAGCCACAAGTGGACCATAGGGAAGCAAGGACATACAGATGCTACCTGTTAGTGTCAGAAACTGTGGTGTGAGTACATCAACAACCTAGTCACAGCCAATTTTATTTTTTTTTACAAGCATCACTGGAAATGAGATTCTTAAAGAGAAATACAAAGATGTATTTGAGAACATCCTTCTGAGACCTGATTAATAAGACTTCTCCCAGCTATTTAAAATTAGAGAATTTTAAAATGTGTTCTTTTTTTCTCCTTGGAGGGCTTTCAAAGTGCTATTCAAAAGCAGGCTCATTTCCCATAACTTCATAAAGGAACATCTGGACTTAAAATATCCTTTCATCCTTTGCACATCGTTTTATCACTTTCCCCTGATACTATTTTTGTCTTCCTTCTTGGATTTATTAGCTCTTAAGTAATTACCTTTTGTTTCTATTAGGGGTAATCATTGCTTGGGTCAACATTTTCAAGGAGCTCTCACAGCTTCAAAAATGTGGTAATCAACATTTTTTGATCATTATTTGCTGTGCTCCTCTTCCTTGCCTCCTCTGCAATGACTGTCAAAGCATTTCTTCCAGCTTTCTGTGCTGCCTGTGCATTCAAGCACTTCCTTCTTTTCATCTTATGTGGGTTGAATTTTCTTTCCCTTTAATTTAAAACTGATCTCTAATCATTATATTGACTAGAACACACAAGATGAGAGTCAATAAGAAGGAAGATGTGATGGAGAAGAGGCAAGAATCTTCCATTTCCACATTCAGCTGATGGCTATGCTGTTGGTTTATGCAAAGATATCTCCCCAGAACTCCCTTTTCTTTTATCATACAAACAATGAAAAAGTCCCACAAACCCCAAGAAGTTCAGACACAAGGTTCTTGCAGCACTATTCCTTTGCAAAGCAGGTATTTACAAGCTTTGCAGAAAAGCACAGAGAGCAACTGTAAAACCCTTTAGCTATCCTATGAGATCTGTGGCCATGGTTACACAGCTGCTTTAATCCGGCCTAAATCCAGTCTGCCAATGAAATGGGGTACTTCTAAATTCCCCTCTCTATGAAACTATTCCTTCTCGTTGCATCTCTGATGCTGGCTTTAGCTCTCCCAAGGTTGCACAGTGAGTCTGATAAGGGAGCAGATGCAACTGCAAACTAAGCCAGCAAAAAACCACCAAATAGTCATTTTTAGTCAAATTAGCTTCCTTATCCAAATCATTGCATAGCTCTACAAGCATTAACACTGGAGAACGTTGGGCATACACAGCTGAGGGTGAAGAACAAGGGCTGAAAATATTTCTCTGTTTAGGAACAGTGAGGTGAAAGTCAACTGAAGGCAAGTATGAAGCTACAGCCCAGTCTCTTCCTTTCTGTGTCTGAAAGTGCAGCTCCATTTCTGAGCTTATAGTGGAGTCCCATTGACGCTATATGCAAATTGTACACATATATTTTATTACCTTGCTAGATTATGGCCATACTATTCACACGATCAGTTCAGTAAAGTAACTGTTACAAGTGCAAGTTTTTGCTATTGTGATTAAAAATTGCCACTGAAGAATGAAACATTTAGGATTTACATGGTCTTGGGTGTTAAAATTACATATTGAAATAGGTAATAGTGCTTAATCTACAGGAAAATAATTCCTATGACACTCAATTATAAGGTCAAAAGAAACATTTTGCCAACTTTTATGATATCTAGGAAATTGAAGGTTAGCAGGGTTAAGCAGAGGGCCAATCATCTTAAAGCTCCAACTATAAAGAATCCACTCTTACACACCATTCAGAAAGCAGAAATATATGTGCTTTAGGAAAAAAAAAATCAATTAAAAGTCTTTCTAATAAGACCTCTCCTAAAAACATGTATGCTCACATTTTTCTCTCTTCCTGCATCTATGTATAAGGAGTTAATGTATGTTATACAAGTACAGTTATATAATTACAAGAAAACACACACCAAAATTTAAAAAATATGTGAAACTTTTACTATGTGAAACTATATTATTTTTTAATGTACAGCCACATACCTATGTATACTGGCCCAAATACAATAAATTTTAATAAATAGCTTGAACAAAATATACATATATTTTTAAAGCATTAAGATACATTACTGCTTCCCTGCTGAACCAACTCAAAAGCTGGTTAAAGAAACCTGGATAATTTTAAAGAGCAAATCTGGTGTTGCTCAGCAACAGCACACCCTGATAGAAAGGATGCAGGATGTTGGAAGATTTAATATTAGGGAACTGTGCTTGCAAGTGGAAGAAGAAGAACAAACACAATTTATTCAAACAACATCCATAAAATTGGGACAGCTTAAAAAATAATAATCAGATTAAGTGATCGTGCTAATATTAATCTTTGTATAGTAGAGCTAAGTAAAAAGTTATTGCCTGGAACCAATGAGCTGGCATCATAGTTCATTAAATGGCATTGATGTTTGCACTGTCTTCATATGATATGATGAGGAAAAAAAAGCAGCCCAATTTATGAGAATTTGAGAGCAATCTCATGGCTAAGACTTTAGTTCTTGCACTAGCTTGGGTGAGTATTTGCCAAAGTGAGGTCTGAATAAGAACCTAGGCCTCAATGCTTTCTCCTGAATCAGAGGAAATCTGATGCTCACAAAGGAGAAAATGTCTTAGACAATACATGTTTCACCTTTGCTTTGCATCTTTCCTATTCATTATTCCTGATCAGAGTAGCAAGCCCTTCTTTTGGTTAAAAGTACTGTGTTTTTTCATTTTGAAGTCACTCTGGCTAAATGTTCCATAGTGTTCTTTATTACTGAATACAGATTCTACAGAAAATTAATTTTCTGTCTGTCAGCCATCCCTTCTACTACTGTTGGATGTTATTGAGAACAACTGCAAGAGAGACTGAGACTGCTTAGATGACAGGAGGCATGACAAGGTCTAAGAAGTGTCAGAGATCAAGATATGACAGAATCAGACTTAGTGCTGAGCAGCAAGACCTGTATGAAGGAGAGAGAGCACCATGGACTAGAACTCACTTATAAGGCAGCCTATAAAAAACCATCTTTTGTAAACAGTGTCGTTTTATGTCAGCAGCTCTGAGGATATGACACAACAGACACATACTGTAGTCCCCATGTATGAGAGACTAATGAGAACACATCTCATTGATTACAGCAACTCAAAAGATACCACTTATAATCCAGTACGATATGGACAATCTTAACACTAATTATTTTTTTATGGCAAGATACAGGACAAACAGTGTAAAGGTATTTCTGCTCACAAACCCTGAGGATGGAACTCAAGGTGTGGAGCTGGCTAGAAGACCTCAGTCTTCCCATCAGCTGGTTTGAAAGAGACTCTCTTTAATCATTTGCCTCGTTGCCTTCTACATAAAAACTCTTCTTGTTCCCCTTAGATGTATGATTAAGTGGATACTCAAAATGGACTATAAAGTCATAACCACTTGAAATCTTATCAGAAATACTTTCCCAGACATAAAATCTGCAGGATTCTAAAATCAGCACCTGAAAAGAAGGACATGGGCTTCTGCTTATCAATGTGCTATTGAAACAGAATTATTAGGACAGAGCAAAAAACCTGTTGTTATAATGTTTGCTTCTTGGACACCTGGTGATAACAACACAGACGTTAGGTATATGCATTACTCTTCTCCTATAAGTAAATGTGAAATATGTCAAGATTCTTTGTTGCTTCTCTGATGTAAAACTCATTTTATTAAACAGGAGTGATACCATCTTGCCTATTATATGATTGGCTGCATGGGAAATGAGCCTGACAGGACTTCTCAGAGAAACTGTCCTCTGGGTGACTACCTTTGGTGTGACCCAGCTATACCCTTAGCTTGTCAGAAGCTATTTACATCAAATACCACCAAACTTTCATTGAAAATACAGAACAAAAGCCCTGCAAGCACCTGCTGTCCCAAAATTACAGAGAAAAATGTGAACTAGAATGAAAAACGATAAATATTTCATAAAAATAAGCATTTCATTAAAATTTTATATGTATAATTTCCCTTCCATTCTGGGAAAGGGGTTTTAATTAAAATCTACAAGGCACAAGTGTAAGGTGAAAGGCAGAACTAATATCCTCAGGAGAAAAAAAAAGAAGGAAGAAATTATTTCCTAGGAAAAACCTATGATCAGAGAGATACCATGCTGAAGATTTGACCCCTCAGATTTCACCATTGATGACATTCCCACTTTCAAAGGGTACAAGGATCTCAGCACATCCCTCTAAGTGATATGAGAATTTTGTTGAATCTTTGTTTTCAAAACGTTTGGATGTGTTTGCTGAGGTCTTCAAAGCAGCTTGAAGTCATTTTTATATCAGAGCAATGCCAGGCCCATGATTGAGCCCTTAGCTACATATGTCAAGAACAAATTGCACTTCACTGAAAGGTTATCGGGGATGATATTTACAAAAGGAAATGTGAAGATGTGGAGTTATGTTATAACTCAGCAGAAAATTGTTGAGATGAAGTGGGAGAACTACAAAATAACAATGCTGGAAAAAAACTAAGCTACTCTAAGTAGAGCTCTTCTTTCTATCCTTTTCTTAGCCCTGACTTTGCAGTGTATTTTTATTTAGTAGAAATGCATTAAAAAGGACATTTATCCTGCAAATTCTTGTTATGCTTCTCAGCTATGCAGTTCTGGAAAGGTAATTGTGTGGTGCCTTTATGACCATGTTTTTCTGAGCTATGTTTCCCCAAGTTCAGAGAAATGGTAACAGTAGAGATGAATGCACTGAAGAGGATGTGAGGTTATTTTCCAGATCCTACCACGTGAATTTCCAGTGGTTCAGAGTCTAGAGCTGGCTCTTATGTAAAACACACGGTTTCTTTTTGAAAGAGAAAAAACTTCTCTGAAAACGTAGAACAGAGTTGGTGCAGATTATATAAACCACAAGACAAACAAATGGCCTAAGCCTATTCCATAACTGTATTTTTTGCTAGAAAGCTTTTGAACAATTGTAATCTCTTTGAAAATAACACTAAACCAAAGACTTGGAAGTCTAGCCATGACAAAGTATTTTAACAAGTAGCATATGGATTATAGTTTAGAAATTCATATACTAATAATAATCATCTATAAAAACTATCTTCCAAATTCATTTTAGCTGCAAAGGTGGAATATATCTCATCTTTTACAAGCAATAAAAAGAAGGGAAAAAGATTTTATGTGTTCTATAATGGACTCATTAGAAAAGTTGAAATAGTAAATCTAGGATCACTTTCTTGTGGAGAGAAAAGGGTTTGTGAGGGAAATGGACTAAAAATGTATTTGTGAAACAGATGGGGCAGACTTCCGTGAAAAGAAATCATAAAGTACTAGAAAGTCCAGTTTCAAAGTAATTATTAAAGAATGTTTCAAACCTGCAGGTATTTCATTGTGCAGCACCCTTTAAAAAAGACTCCATTGCAAACTTCATTCTGCAAATTTTTTCTTACATCTTGGACATGGATATATAAAAAGTAATGGAGTCGATTACGACTTGTCACTGCTTCTTCAAATTTTACACCAGCAATAATTCCATAGCCCATCATGAGATAAGGGATTCAGAATTTGACTTTGTCCTTCAATGCTAAATTATGATTAATAGATGTTTTTCATGTTCATTTCCTTTAACTATGCAGTGAATTAATATATCAGAACGTGCGACTAATTCATGTTACCACAGGAAGTTACTGATACCAATTATCTGCTCCAAGAGCCCACTTTCATAATTGCAAAACAGAAAACAGCAAGATCTTTCAAGATACTGAGCCAAAATGCATCCTAAAAAGTCTGCAAGCATTCCCCTAACAGAGTAACTTGCATTCTTAGATCTTTCAGCAGTGATTAAGGGATGTTTTACCTTCAATACTGAACACATTCTAAATTGTAATCTGTTTTGGAGAGATCTGCGTGCGATGAAAAAGGAGCTTGTTGCCCTTTTCAGTTTATAATGTCACCAGAAATTAAGTCTATTTAACAGATGTGGAATTCATCGTTTCAGCCATTAACTTGTATTAGAAAGTCACCTTTTTGATAACAGATCCCACTGTGTGTTGTATATACTGCAAGTATCAAAAGAATTCACACATAAACAAGATTTCTTCAAACAAAAAAGATGTACTTTCCCTATGTTATAACTAAAGAACCAAGTCTCCTAACACCATGTTTTTAAGCAGTTTATCAAAGTAAAATCCTTGCAAGTAAAATAAAGTGAAATTAAAAAAATAGTTGCACTTAAAAACTTCAGCTGATCACAGTAACACTATTTTATCTGACCCCTAATAGCTCACTAGAGTTAACAGTAATCAGCTACCTCTCATAACCCAGCATCATTTCAAGAGCTCATTTCAACATCTTAAGAGAGATGCCTAATAAATACTTAAGTAAGTCTTTTTCTCAGTATTCAAAGTATTTTTACTCTAATAAATGGCACACTAGAAACTTGAATTCAGAGTTTCCTGAGAAGCAAGTACACCACAAACTAACTCCTGTCATTTCTCTGACTCAGTTTCCCTCCTATGAATTAGGAAAAAATAAGAAGGAAACAGATTGATTCTGTACAGCATCCTCAAATATTCAGGACCTTGATCCACGTATACATCATTCTTTCATTAAAAATATATTTCATACCTTTTTATTACATACAGCTGGTCTCTATGAAGAGTATTGATCTTACTCAAACCTGCTATAGGTGCTACTGAATTTAATGTGATTACAGGTAGTTTCCTTCCTTTAATTTGACACAAATCCAAATGCTGCATTGTCTCGTCAGTATTCTCCTCACTGTTTCTTGCTATCCCAAACCCAACGAAGAACTGTTGAAAATTCCTAAGAAGGACTATATGTTTCTCTGCAGACGAAGATAGGTCTAGGCTAGACAGTAACCCAAAATTTGTTGCAGAGGAGTGTTAAAACAACCAGTCATCACACATTTACAACAAGGACAACAATTGTTTCCCTAGATTCCTTAATAATAAGTTGGACTCACATTACACTTCTTGTAACTGAAAATATTCTGGTAACGTGTGAGGTGACTGTGATTAAACTAATGTTGGTGTTCCAAATCAACTTCCCTTACACAAATTTACAATACAAGAATTCATCAAGACAAGAAGGAAGCAGGTCTGATATATGAAATAATATTTACCTAGAAGCTCTGGCCAAGATAACTTATCCTCAAATTCCAACAGCAAATTAGTTCCTTTCTCCTACTTCACTGCATTTCATTTACATATATACCAAGCCCTTTCATAATAATCACAACAATACCCTCAGCTTACTGAAATAAACATTAATTCAAAAGAAATACAACAACACGCAGATGCTCAAACTGAACAGGGGAAAGAACAAAAATTAGTGCACATCAATTCCCACACATTTACAAATTTCTGTATTTGTGAAACTGTGATTAGTCACAAAAATAAACTAAAACTAAAAATATAAAAATTAGCGTTTTATAAAAAAAACAGAAGTCAATTCCAATAAAGTACTCATGACTTTTCCAGGCAAATGAGAATACTAGTTGTCTGGTTTTTCACTATTTCCTTTTTTATTTTTATCCTTTTCTAATAAAAGGAAATACAAACAGAAAAGGCTTAGTCATATTCTCATTTACATTAGTTTTAGTGTACTCTGTCAACTGTCTTCAACTGAGGGACCTTAACAGCATCACAGTACTGAATAGCACATGTCTAACAGCTTCACTCAGATTGTTCATTTACTTCAAGTTAACGCCAAAATTAAGAGCTGGGGATCTACAGTGAGGGGAAAGCAAGACTCAGTTCCAAACCCAAAGATCAGTTCATCTTAAGGAAACTCTGTGACAGTCATCAGTATGTCAAGCTCTTTCTTTATTTTCTTCTGTGTCCTGTGATCAATTTTTTTTTAACAAATTTGAAAGAAATAGTAGTAAGAGAGAGGCAGCTCTCCGTCTGGAGTAAGTTGGACGGCTCCACTGAAATCGGTGGGTTACACCTCCAGCTGACATCAATCTCTCTGGGACCACTGAAGTTAATCATGAGCCCTCCAGTTGGAGTAAATTCGTACACTCCTAGTGAAATCAATGGCATTACTTTGATTCATGGCCACTGAAGAACTGATGCCATGTTATATACCTTATAAAATAAAAAAATTGATACATTCGTAGGAAATCACTGGGAGGGGAGCCATAGGATTTTATTTTTTAATACAGAGAGTCTGAGACTGCTTTAGCTGTTTGAAATACAGGGTGGGCTTGATTTTGTCTCTGTCCTTTTCCAAGTCTCAAGGACCATTGAAACAATGGGGCTTTTTGCCCAAAAAATGTCTCCAAAGTCAATGCTTGCATAGCATGAAGATATTACTGGCATTCATATCACCTCTCTACTAAGCTAGGAGGTCAGTCTCTATAGGACATCTGAACAAAATCCTGAGGGCAGTTCAAGGCAGGAGCCTGGTGCTAATTAGGCTTTAACCCTCTGGAGAAGGAAATATCCCTCTCTTGTCCTGCTCTCTTTTCCTTTATGACTGTGAGATTGTAAAAAGGTGTGGAAGCTACTTCTAAGCTTTTGTGCATACACTTCTGAGCCCTTTCTAGTTACCCAAACCTCCTGTAAGAAGTTATACAAGATGTCTCATGTCTCTCTCATGACTTGCCCCAGTTTCTCCCAGCTTAGGCAAAACCACACCATACTTTCCATTGCCCACCTGTGGTGATCACCTCTTCCTCACCCCTTTACTTTCTCCAAAGTGGCGAAGGGAGAAAGGAGTCCAGCTGCTTTTAGCAGTGATACTACTCCTTTGTCTCATTCCAGCTGGGCCATTCTGTACCTGCTGCCATGTCTGTTGCTCTGACTTCTTGGTGCCAAGCACAGAAATTTTGTTATAATCCTGTAAGACGTGCCTCTCCTCAAGGTTTTTCATTTCCTGATTTACAGGAATATTTTCAGACTCCCAGAAATTGTTATAATGATTGGAAACCCTGGCAAAAATCCAATATTTTATCAACAATTTCTCTTTTATATCTTTTGCTCTTTTCTTCTCTGGAAACATAAGAAAATATGATTGGTATTCAGGTTACCAATTAGTTAATAACTGTCACTTTTCTTCTCAGACAAGTTACGTGTGAAAAAAATCTCTTCTTATAAAATCAAGCTCTACTTGAATCATTTTTCCAGAGTAACAGTGAGGTTTGTATATACACATTACTGTTATAATGTCAAAGTTCAATCATACGCAGAGTTTATTAGATTTTGTTTTATTCTTTCCCTTGAATTATTCATTGACTATCCATAATTTCCCAAAGAATAATTTCATAAAGTGCTGCAGCAATAAAACTCTCCATATATAGCACACCAATGTGGATGGTATTTATGATGTACTCAAAGAAAGATCAGCCCGTTACATTAATCATGTAAAAGTATTGAAAAATTATATTTAATCATTTCTATTTGGAAACCTGCTCAGAGATTGAAAACCTGCATGAAACCTAGAATTAAATTTCATACAACATTTCCTACAACAATATACATAATTATTCAATACTTCCAGGTTTGTCTGGTGTTCACTAATCTCTCATCTCATTTTCTCTGAATTGTGAGTTATATTTAATCTTTTCTATTTCATAGGGTTTTTTTCTTAGAACATTCCAGATTTAATAAGTAGAAACAGTAAGATATTAAAAACTCTGTCCTTTGGTCAAGACAAGCTGAAAAGCAAGACGTTTCCTTCCTGATTGTGAGGACCACCAGGACACTAACCCTGCTACAAGCACCTTCTGTGCTTACCCCAGGCCCTGTGACAGGAAGAGGTGCCCTCCCAGCCTTTGTGCTGGCCTGCTTGGGTGGGAACACAGCATCTTACAGAGTACCACAAATTTCCTTCAAGACCACGTGTAAGGATGAAGGAAGCAAAAATGTGGCCTACTAGAGTTTATCATTAAAAGTGTAGTGACACTAGAATTCTAAGTGGCATTAGTAAATTCTTTTGAATGCCACCTAGTTAGAGAATTAATTTTTCCCTGTATTTGTCTTCTGGGAACACTGAACCACATTGTGTTTCAATTTGATCTTTCTGACAATTAAACTTCCCAGGCTTTGCTATACTCTTTCTGTAAAAAGTCAAAAGAAAGTAAAATCTGAAGACCCAACCTGTGCTTCAGTAGGCCAAAAGCAGAAGTTCTGCCTAGTACTTCTGGCAGGCTCACATGCACTGTAAGCCAAATCACACTAAATTTTTCAGATATTTGGAAAGGTAAATACGGTATCCAACACAACCAGTTTGTGGCATGTGAAATCAAATGGAAAATGAGGGAGTGTGATTCCTAACGAAGCAGAATATATTGTCATAGAGCTTTACCTGTGTCAGGACTACATGAACATTCTGTAAAGTCAGTTTTCGAGAAGCTGGAATCTGCAAATAAATGAACATAAATCATAGATAGGAAATATAAATCATATATAGAAAATAAATCTATGAAAATATAATGCCGTTATGAAATCTAACAAGCAAAGTGTGTGTAAGTATAGAATATATAAACCTATATATATAAATGGAAGGGGTTTCAGTGTTTTAGTTTAAAGTCCCTGCAAAGGAATCCAAGAATAAACAATTGGTATAATACTAAAAAGCTCAGCTTTTATCTTTGAACATTAATAACTTATTTGAGATGGCTCGGCCTCCTGTATACAAGCCACCCTGTAGTGTTTCAGCTGATTTTGATTCTCTTCGTGCAGAAACCTTTTAGCTAATCATTTTCATCTCTGTGTGTCAATAAATCTTGCATCTCTAGGGCAATGACTTTTACTCAGCAAATGTTAAGCAGAAATAAAACCACCCAGACCAGTCTGAGCATGAGAATTTCAATAAGAATTTAGCAATATATTGATCCACTTCTCCCCCTTCTGACTTTTCATTACTATGTCACTTTCACCTCCTGAATTCAATAAGATAAAAAGCTAAAGTAGCATGTGACTTATGGGCTTTAGCCAACCGTACAAAAATTATTTTTGAATGGATTCTTCAACAGCAAACTCCAAAAAAAGGTTTTAGAATACTAAAGGCATTAGAAAATGGTCAATAATCTATTCTTGAAGGGAAGAGTTGGCAGTCATAGACTAAAAGTGAGTGATCCCTTTTATAAATACAGACAGAATAAAAAGCAAAAATTTGAAGATAAAAAATTAATATATGCACTAGTTGGAAAACAAAGCCTGGAATGAAAACCATGTTTCCATGGATTTCTAAACGTAACATATTATTACATGCCCTACATTTCCTCTTTCTTGGAAGCCAGTTGATGAAGTGTTTACATCTTACACTGTTCATTAAATAAAGTAAAATTAAGTTAAATTAACTCTCATGTAATTATTTATAACCAGCTGCCACCTAAGAGCCACTTCCTGCACATCAGTTGAATAAATACTATATCCATTCCCCTAATATTTACCAATGAGAACCAGAAGGTAATCCATAGTCACCAAAATCCATCCTACCATTAAAACTGGTCATTGAAAAACTTCTCACTGATCTTAGATTCAAAGTTTGAATTCTATCCCAAATGGTAGAGATACTACACCTCTTCAGTCCTAACATATGAGTATGATAAATAACATTGAACATCAAATCATCTTTAAATTCACAATGTAAATAATTGTCTATCTTTATGGTTACCATCACAATTGATGTATGTCCATCACCATTTCACCCCGTGAGAGGCTGAGACACAGCTCAGCGAATGAATGTGCCAAAATGGCTGGAAATCACCGTGCGTACAATGCTACACTCTCATCAAAACCTATTGAGTACAGTTGAATTAACAGTATTTACTGTATTAGTATTTACTGGATAGTGCCACAGAATGAGCTGTTAAATTTTTTTAAAATAATGTTTACTGATAAAAATTTATTATAAATTAATTTCAATCATTGCCCTAGCAACAAAATTTCATAGAGGTCAGCACATCTAGCTTCTTTTCTCTTCTTGTTTCTATTTCCCAACATTAAAATGTCACATTATCCAATTACATAGGAAGCATTTAAGAAAGGAATTCTTTTCTTTTTTAAAAAAAATCATATCAAACCATTTTAATCTATGTAAGCACGTGAAGTCTGATCCAGATAAACAGATGTTAAAGACTACAAGGTCAACATCTTACAGCTACGTTATAACAGGAACAGTGTGACTGACCATTTTCTGTTCAACAGATGCCCCAGCACAGCTTTGCAAAGAGATGGTGAGTTCTGGGACAAGATCTATTTTCTTTTAGTTTTAGGGTAGATCTACTCTAAAAAGGGAGGTCACGATCCAAGATTTACACTCCTATATGGTTTTTCTGCAAATGTTGAAAAAATGGCAATGAAAAGAAAGGAATTTGCCCACTAAACAGTCTCTACACTCCAAAATGTATCTTTATTGTATCTTTAAAAAATATTATATCTTCCAAACATAATGGAGCCTGCACAAAACCTGCTGATTGTTAAAAGATACAGTTTCAATGCACAGAATATATTTAACAGTAAGTAAAATGAGCTGCAGAGAGAAACAAGCTTTGATTTATGTAATGTTGCCTAATCTCTAAGTCTCATAATGGGAAATAAAGTGGCTTTTATGAGGTTCTAGTCCCTCCAGAGTTATTTGTTAATAATGACTTAACTGGCAAAATTTGAAAGTAAAACCAATTTTTAAGTGAGCCAGAATCACAGCACTTTGGAGATTAGCACTGGAGATCAAAGTCAGCAACAAATACCCAGAGCTGAACAGAGAATGTCAGGGTTGTTTTCCTAGTTCATAGAAGCTTCTGAGTTTTATATGGTCTCCTTGCTAATTAAGATTCAATATACCAGTGAGCTGTGATCTTTGGTGTCTTCCACACCTGGATAATATTTTCTGACATTTAAGCCAAGCTAAATCTGAGTGTCTTAGTGACAGTAATGAACTGTATACTCAGAACTATATTAAAATAAGGTTTACTATGTTGGGTTTCATAAGTTGTGTTATAAATATGGAGGGAGCAGCAGACTGAGCTCTTTTTAAGATAATTTTTTGTCAAATGCCTTGATACAACATTTCAAAATTATGATTAAAAATTGTATTAGGGTGAATAAAAATGTAAAACCTTGTAAAATTTGCATTTTATTTCCTATTTTACAATGTTGTGTTTCTGCAAGTAGTACAAAATAAATTTTGCTCTTTTTATGTCCAGGAAAAACTGCTATTTCTATAAAGGCATAGTTCCTATTTCCTAATATTTCCTGTTATCATAATTAAAAAAAAAAAAAACCATAACAGTAATCAGGTTCTTTCTTTGTCCTTTATATATTAGTCAGAAATACCTCAGAGAAACAGGCGTATAAGAGACTCTCAGGTACTGAAAAAGAGACCACTGCCTTTAAATTCTTACGTTAGACTGATACTAAAACAACAGAAAAATCAAAGGTTGGAGAAATATGTCAAGTAAAAAGAAGCCACAAAAACTATACATCATTGTATTTTTCAAACAAAATAGAAGCCATTGAATTGCAAACTCAGGAACAACAGCTTACTCAGCAAATGCATAGGGCTCCCTGCCAGCTCCTGAGTCACATCAGAGTGTAGGTGCCACGTGTTTCTCAGAGCAGCTGAATTTTCATCAAACTCTGCAGAATGACAGGTATGAAACTATCACTGTCAAAGGAAAAAGAGAAGTGTGTCTGTGTAGATAGTGATATGCAAATCAGACTGTTCATTAACAGGTCTAACCAGCTAAGCAGAATGAGAACTAATAAAAAACTGGAAAAGTGGCATTTCTGCAGATGCCTTTTTTTTATGTGTGTTATCAAGGATCAAATTCTGTCTATTTTATTCCTAAGCAAGATCACTCAAATCAGGAAAATTAAGCATATGCTAGAGTTAAGTATATTGTTAAGTGCCACCTATAGAATGCTGCTTTCTCAAACTGAAGCAAATAGAGAAGATGTGCTTGCCAGCTGGCATGATTCACAAAGATTAGATTACTGTATTGATGGTCTTCTGAAAACAGAGAAGAAAAATGTAAAATTCCAACTAATGAATTTTTGACATGTTTTAAAAATAATGCATATGGAAAAATTAAAAAGTTTTTTGTAAGTGATAGATACTTACTAAAAAATAAAAAGGATTGCATGTAAATTTTTAGTTTAATAACAAGAATTCTTGCCCAGCAGCTGAAGTGCTTTATGATTTCCCATGGAGAGAAATGATCCCAGGCCAATTGCATGTTTTCATCCTTGCACTGACTCTGCCACTCGTTTGACCCTTGGTGAGTTCATTCAATTCTCCAAACCAGCAGAAAAATACTGAGGATTTTTTGAGGGGGGTTGTTTTCTGCTCATTTACTCAGATGAATCAGGTCATGGTAGTGTCAGGTGAGTACCTGAGCCAAGAGAAGGAAGATAAAGGCAGGAGCACACTGCTGCAAAGGAGGGGAAAAAAAGGAGTAAGAAGTGATGTTGCCCTCTTGGAGGCTGTAAGTGCCACACTGGCTCAGACATAATGCAAGATTCAATACAAAAAATGAAATTACATAAACCTAGGAAGGAAAACATCTGAGGATTTTTTGTTGGCTATAACTGGTTATCAGTCCTATTTCCACCTCTGCTTCTTACGGTCCCTAAGAACAGTGTGTGTTATATTTGAGCACATTCCACTTTTCCACTACTAGCATCTAAGTGCTCCACATCTGCCCTGGACAATAAAGGCTTTCTGAATTTTGGATAAAAGTAACAATAAGCCTCACAACTACAATTATGAAAAAGGTCCTTGTCCCGAGGAAACTTCCCAAAGCAAATTCTTACCAGCTTTCTGTGTCTTCCATCCTGTCTATGAGTATAAATTAACTTTACTTCACAGAGACTCAGACCTCTTATCAACTATTCACTGCAAAGATTGAAACTTTGATTAGCAAGATCACTTGGTCACATTATGTATTTTTGTTTCCTTCACTAAAAGCAGGAATCACGTCTTTAATTAATGCCAGTGAAGTTCATCTTCATGAAGCAATATAAATTTTAGTTAAGAAAGCAGTGTGATCATGACACCAGCAACTCTGCTCACTTAGGGAACATAAAGAAGACAGATATAAAGAGAAGCTGGTTAATTACACTCATAGAATCATAGAATGGTTTGGGTGGGAAGGGACCTTTAAAAGTCA
>BJBW01000688.1:12878-30159 GCA_004320125.1 Scolopax mira | reverse complement strand
CAGCTTCATGATGATACCTTTTCCTTAGAAGCATCTTGATGATTTCTGTGGTTAGGAAAAGCAAAAAGTAGTGAGTCATTTAGTTCCCTGACTAACTTTTCAGCAAGCTCTATTGATTTTAAGTCTCAAAAATTCTATTTTTGTGATTACACAGAGTTGGTATTCATGTACTTTGGCAGACCTAGACAAGTCACATTATGCTTTCAAAAGAAAACACTGTTCATCTTCGCATGAGTAGCAAGAGCTGGACTGGTGATCTGTAAAGAGACTATAGTGGTAAAGTACCATCTGCAGAAGACAAAAATAAAAATAAGACCACTCTCAAAGCTAAAAGTAAATAATGTTATTCATGCATAGTGCCCCTTCTTGATAACTCTGTGAATTGAAACCAAAGTAACACTACTTCCCTCCTCAACCCCTCTTTTTTTAATGTGCTTAAAGCTGTATCCTATATAAACTACATGCCCCAAATGCCTCATTAGGAAATTGTACTTTGTAAACAAAAGAAACCTCTTTAACTTAGGGCTTACATTTTTTAAAGACTGACTTGCTTTAAAAAATAAGTGCAAGGCAAGAGGGTATTTAATGCATTTAGTGGCTGACTTCATAATGTTTAAGTCATTGTGACCAAGTAGTAATAAGTGAATCATACGGATGTGTAGCAAAAAAAAAAAAAAAAAAAAAGAATTTTAGCAAATTTCTTATGCACAGTTCAAAGTTTCCTACTTGATCTCAGCAGGCACCTGAAATAAAATGATCAAATGTTTCTTTAATAGTAACATAAGAATAGATGATCACAGGCTATGTGGTAGTTTCCTTTAATATTTTTAGAAAGTAGTGAATTGTGAGGGGATAAAAGGGAGTCTGATGCATCATTACCTTATGGGAGCAACATTCTAAGAGGTAAACAGGAGTCTTGGTTTGCTCATATTTTCTTAGTTGCAAAACTTGTGTACCCTATTATTCAGACATATTGAAAAAGAAAAGTTATTTCAATGCTTTACTTCTCTAGCCAACATTGCCTTGAATCTAATATTTCATGGATTTTAAAAGGCAGAAAATCAATGTTAAGTCTTAGTCAAGTCAAAGATTATTCCTATAATCAACTGCAAGATACTACTTCCTTATAATCACAGCCAAATACTGCTGGAGTCCACAAGATGGAGTAAAACTTATCTCTATAACCTTTCAGCAAAAGTAGCTTAAAGCCTTACTTAGCTCGTATGAATCATGGATGAATAAGAGGCTGCTGATCTCTAAATTCTCAACAAAAACATAAGAGCTTCCTGTGCTTTTGTGGAACAAAAGCTGTTAAATTTTCGATGTCTGAGAAGCCAAGAGACAGAATCAATCTTAAAGTAGCTTATTGTAGGAGAACAAATAAGATACAAACATGATTTTGCTGAAAGACTACTGAAACTGATCTTCAACTCTCCTGTTCCCTTCTCCTTCTCACATTTCTTAACAAGAACAAACAAACAAACCAAACCAAACAAACAAACAGAAACCCAAGACCTTTCCTCTATGTAGCAAAAAAGCTAAACCTAATGTGCAGCATCTACTATCTCATGACTAAATGAGTGATGTATCTCAAGCACATACAGTTGCTGGCTGGAAAAAATAGATAATAAGCCATGCATCAGTAGGCTACATCAATATTTGAGATATCCAGTGAGGTCAAATTGCCATACTTGGGTAATTTCAGTTCCCCTTCATGATAAATCTTTTCCACCAAACACAGCCCAAATACATTAATGAAGCAGCTTTACTGACTACAGTTATTTTGTAATGCCAGCGATGCGAGCAAGCACTTCTCACAACAGCAAACCTGTCACACCAACCCACCATTCTAAACAAGTTTTAATAACTTGAATTATAGACAGAGCAATAAAAATCTCTTTAAGTTGTCAGGACTTCACTGCATAAAGCCAGGATGTCAAAAGACACTATAAATTTTCTAATTGAAAATGAAGTTTGGGAACACAAATAACAATAAAAACCCGGAAAGTGTATTTTTGTTACTTTCATGACTTGTTTAAAAGTAAACTCTTTCACGACTCCTTGAGTCTTTTAACTCAGAACATCAAGCAAACTGCTCAGTTCTGGAAAGGCTTGTCTTTTAGTCCCGCTTATGCATGGAGCTGCTTTAAAATGGTTCGGCTGGTTGTTCGGAACCTGCAGAAGGCAGGGAAGAAGGTAGGGAAGCAGGCAGGGAAGAAAGCAGGCGAGCAGGCAGGGAAGAAAGCAGGCGAGCAGGCAGGCGTGGGGCTGCCGACTCGATTGCTCATGACTAGAGTCATATGACACGTTAAAGATGGCTGAAGGGGAGAGTTGCACCGCATCTGCCGCGGAAATAAAGGAAGACTTTGAGATTATTGACAAAAAACAGATTCCTAGTCCGACTGAGTTGAAAAGCGAGGAAAAAGAGAAAGCAGAGGAAGCGAGGTGGTCGGCTCCTATCTTGTCGCTGGCCAAGAAAGCCTCGGAGAACTTGGCGCTGAGCTACGGCAACGCTCTGAAGTCTGCATCTTTGGTAGGATTCATATCCAAACCAGTCAGCAATGACAGCACAGCAAAAACAAGTATGGTTATGTTTATTTAGTAAACTTGCTTTTATGGTGTGCAAATAAGTTTGCTCCCGTAAGTGCTGTTAATTAGTGTCAGTGATGTATGGTTATTACTTTGAATTCATTGTAGAAAGCCTGATGCTGCAGTTTGACTTTTTTTTTTAAGCAAAATTCTAAAAACAACACAGATGTAGAACTTCACAAAATGTATTGTTATCAGAAGAATCCTAAACTCTTAAAATATTGGGGGGGGGTGGGGGGGGTGGATTGACTTTAGTTTTATGCAGTTAGCTTCTTATTTGATTCCTTTTTTTCCCACTCCCTTGAAGTTCACCCCCACAGCAACCTGGCTGCACCCCGAAGTGATTTAGTCAATTTGTTCTCCTTCCTCGGGGTGCTGCTTTGGAGAAGGAACTGAATTGTGCTTCTCCTATAGCTTCCATGTCAGAACATGGACAACTGAACTAAGATACAGATTTGTTATAACTATACTAAAAATGCCTTCTATTTAACCCCAGCTTGCTTTATTAAACAGCTGCATTCACAGATGTAGCAACCATACAGATTTATGGAACAGGTCTCTCAAAACTGAATTAAAAGGGCTTTAGTTGAATTTATATGGAAATTGTTACAGGTATCAATGAAACAAGACTGTTTAAATATAGCAGTAATTGGGCCTGGAGTCGTGTCAGACCAGCACTTACTGGTTTTGGAGCAGTGGAGTTTGGTTTTGCTAACTGGTGCTGACCTTTCTGGTTGTGATGATATTAAGTATTCAAGATGGAGTTCTGTGGGGATGGATGTGGGGACCTGCATGGTGAAATAAGTACTGCTGATAGGCTTTTTTATATTTTTTTTTGTGTGTGAAAATTCCTCAATGTTTCATAGTCAGAGTTAAAGATGAATTCTGTCCTGAAGAAAAACAGGTTCTTGTCTTTCCCTGCATCCCCCAGTCTGACACCAAACTTCTCACAGATTTGTTTCCTACATGCCTATCTTGAGCACTTGGGATCTAACCTGAAAAAGGGCAGAATATCTCATTTTCTTGAGTTGCGTTTGGAATCATGCTGGGAATAGATGTAATTCAAAACAAAATACAGCATTTGGCAAGGGTGGGGAATACAATATTCTCTCACCTGAGATGGAACTTCCCACACTTTATAGAACTTTTACCATTATCTTTCAGCTTCATATCTGTAAAGTAAGAGAGTACAATGCTACCTCTCCAAATTGTTCAAAGTATTGGGTAATATGTCGATGAGTTTTATGGGAAAGAGTTTATAAGAACAATAAGCTTCTGAAATGTGAACAGGCCTATTCTGCCTATTCTACCTATTCACTGTTGCCTATGACCAAGACCCTGCAAATTCAATTTAAAGCATGTATTTTTAAGAAATAAGCTGAGGCCTGCAAGACTGCTTGTGGAAAAACAGCTATTTGTTCCCTGGTGCCATCTTTTTTAAGAGATTTTGGAACCTCTGCTTGCTACTTCCAATCTGTTGGTCACATGTAACCTGCACTGCATACTGTGCAGTCAGTTGGACATACAGAAAGGCATGTCACAAAACCAGTTTGCCATTGAAGAAATTATGTCCTACCTGTCTGAGAAAGCAGGGAGCTACAAATTTAAAGAATACAGATCAAGACTTGCAGTCTTAAAGACCACAAGATTGAGAATTGTTATCTTTTCTTCGTTCTTCAGTGTTTCTGAGTTCAAAGTGTGCTGAATAATTACAGTAAACAAAGCATAGGGCTTCAAAAAGATGTTAAAATCTGTTTAATTGAATGAGATACGAGACTGTGTGACTGCATTCTTGAAGATTGCAGCAATAACGTCTGTGATCTTTTGTACTTAAGTAACCTGATTCCAAATCTCTTGAGTCTTGGCTTTGGTAATGTGTTTAATAACCTGTCTTATTTTGCATGTACCAACTTGTACACAGTTTCCCAAAAGATGCACTCAACTGTGCAAATTTGCAACAGTCTGAAAAGTATTGTTCAATTAATTATTTAACTTAAAACCAACTGTTATTAAGACACTGTTTTACTTAAACTGGTGTTCATAAGGAACATTTCATTCACAGTAATTTTTTTTCTAAGTCTTGTGGATAATACAATTTGTTTATCTTAAGCAAGGCTTACAGCCAAAATACTCCTGATAAAGTAAAGGTTCAAATTTAGGAAACCATCAAAGTAAGTTGGCGAGTTGCTACTGAAATACCCCAATACTTAAGGGCACTGATTTTCTGTTCCTGATGTGTAACGTGACAAGTTACGTAAATAAAAAATTAAATTATTACACCCCTTCTAATCCTATTTCAAGACATCGTATGCAATTTTGAGGTATCCACTACATTGACTGTAGCCATTGATACAAAAAGGCTATGGAGAAGACAGGACTTTGTGTGTTTTCTGATTATTTGATTATTTTCTGATTATTTGTGATAACCAGTTTGATTAGAATGGTTCATTTTCACTCTTCTGATACAGGGTTTTTCTCATTTTTCATCCTAAATCAATATTATGTGCACAAAAAGGAAGGTAATAATGAAAATTAGTACCTAAAAAGACTTTTGCATGGTGTTAGGAAGAGTGTTAACAATCTTGCGTGTGACTGACACAGGGGTTCTACCTGTTTGACTTGATCATCTGCAGCTGCTGTTCCTGCAAGGGAGTATGACCGTTTGATCCACAGGTGACAGGTCTCTCCTAATGCAACAGTGTTGGCTCAGGAGATCATGTGGGTGGCCACTGCCTGCGGTTAGCCGCCCCTGTCAGAACCTAGTTTTGGCTGGAAGAAAAGTGCCAGATGGCAACCTGTTTCTGTCTCGCCTCCCTTCAGGTCTGCGGGAGGAGAGCCTGCCCCCGCCTTGGCGGGGAGGAGCAACGATACGGGACGCCAAAGGGGCGGCGCCCCCATCGCCACGCAGCCCAAACTCTTTCTAAAATGGCGCCCGCCCTCACCACATGAGCTCTCGCGAGCGTTCCTAGAAGCGGTGGGGGTTGCGCGTGCTGTCGCCGCGGTAACGCAGGCGGGGGGGGGGGGCGGGGCTCTCCTCGCCTCAGCCCAGGTAGGCCCCGGCCGCCCGCCCGCCCGCTGAGGCGGCGCTAGGCCTCGGGGTCGGGGCAGCGGCCCCGCTCCCTCTCCCCGGTGTCAGTTTTGGGTCCGTGCGTTGCGGGGATTCACCCTGGCTGTGCCCTGTACCGAGCTCTTCTTAAGCCGCAAGATGGAGACCAAGGCGGGCAGGCACCGCTCCCGACAGCGCTGTGCCGGGTCACTGACGGGAGCGCTTTTCTAAAAGCAGCTTTTCTTTCTTCAGCTGTGTCCCCCCGGTCAGGTGTGAGGTGCCACGCCATGGAGGAGCGCGCCAACCTCATGAACATGATGAAGCTCAGCATCAAAATCCTCATCCAGTCGGCCCTGAGCCTGGGCCGGACGCTGGACTCCGACTTCCCTCCCTTGCAGCAGTTCTTCGTGGTGCTGGAGCACTGCCTCAAGCATGGCCTGAAAGGTGGGCACCCGCTCCCCTGCTGTGGGTCTGGCTGCCATGCTGAGGAGAGGTCAATAAATGAGTCTGGGTCGTGTCTCACCCTGTCTGCAGTTTGACTTCTGTATGGCATTAATGTTAATTGCATACACTGTGTGATGCTAGTCAGTATTACAGACACAACTATGTGGTTACCTTCTGATATACACTGTATTTTGTGCCTCCTAAACTATTAAGGTATTTTTAATACCTCTTTTTTGTTGGCATATTAGGAGCTGGTAAGACAAAACAGACTAAAATCTGTAGTTCTGGAGTTGTTGCTTTTCCTTACAATCTTCTCTGTGTACTCCCTTTAGTG
The DNA here is from genome assembly GCA_004320125.1 of Scolopax mira. Classification (NCBI taxonomy): domain Eukaryota; kingdom Metazoa; phylum Chordata; class Aves; order Charadriiformes; family Scolopacidae; genus Scolopax; species Scolopax mira. The sequence goes on along the minus strand of BJBW01000688.1, from coordinate 23,746 downwards.
AAGAAGACGTTTATTGGACAGAACAAATCATTTTTTGGTCCTTTGGAGCTAGTGGAAAAACTTTGTCCTGAAGCTTCAGATATAGCAACTAGTGTTAAAAATCTGCCAGAGTTAAAGTAAGTTGATTGTTGGGGATGATGCATTTCATTTGTGCTGCTGGGAAAAAGAACCCTTTGTGTAGTCTCTTGCCTTCCTTAATGAGATCGTGTTCCCACAGAGAAAAATATTTAGGAGGCATTGCCTTCTCCAAGAGATAAGAGGGACATGTCAAAATAGTCGGTGCTTCTGATTCAAACAATGCTGTCAGATTAAAAAACAACATTGGGGAATTCCTTGATAAAAAATAACTGTAGAGTCTTCACATATTTTCTTTCTTCTTCTTTCTGTCATTTTTATGGCTTTGTCTAATTTTGTGCATGTGCTAGTAATATTTCATTTGGGTAATTCAGGGTGATGAAAAGAGACTAGTTTTAATGGATGCAGTAGTTGGGTTTTGGTGGTAGTTGAAGATATGTATGTCTTTCCAAGTTAAGATTTTACAAGATATTTTTCCTTTGCTGAAACAATGGGATTTATTCAAATGCTTCTGTGTTCTGGAGAGAACACTTAGTGAGAGAATTGTATACATCTAATTAATAAACCATTTTGTTTTTACCAAAACATGCAACTTTTCATTTTAGGACTGCTGTAGGAAGAGGAAGGGCTTGGCTTTATCTAGCACTCATGCAAAAGAAACTGGCAGATTATCTCAAAATACTCTTGGACCATAAGCATCTGTTAAGGTAACAGTACAGACATGCAGACTGTTCACTGAGTCACTGAAACCTTGTGTTACACGAGTAAGAGGTCATTAATTGACCAGTTTAAGCTTTTTCTTACATCCTGCAGAGGATCAAGTTGTTTGTTGTTTTTGCGGTGAACCTACAGCGGAACAAGTAGGGTATTTTCTCTGAGAGTTCTGCATCTTCCACCTTGTGCAATAAATTAGCAAAGAGGGAGCTTTATGAGGACTATGTTATTATTTATATTATTTCAGTGATGGAAGCACCATGATAATTGTTACAGTTTGCCTTATAATATTTCTTCTAGTGAGTTTTACGAACCTGATGCATTGATGATGGAGGAAGAAGGAGCAGTCATTGTGGGACTGCTAGTTGGACTGAATGTTATTGATGCAAACCTGTGCTTAAAAGGAGAAGACTTGGACTCCCAGGTGAAGATTAAAGCTTAAATAAAATCATTCTGTATAAGATTCCAGTAGAATTAAGCACATTTATAAATACGATACTGAGATGGGTCCAGAATTTTTAAGTGTGGCATGAAGCCAGGGTTTACCATTGTTTTCATAAGTGGGCATTTGCTTGTCTTATGATAAATCAAAAATTGGATGAACTAAGCTAATTACAAGAGATACATTGGCAAGATCAATCCCCTGAGGATTTATGGGAGCTTTTGTTTTGAGAGGTAACAGTGGTTCCCTTTTGGCTTTGGTGTGTGATGTCACATACCTCTGCTGCTTTAATGAAACAGCTGAGGAGTATAAGGAATGTTTGAGGTATTTATGGTCCAAACAAATAAATGTCCATGAATCTGAGCTTAATTTACTGTGAGTATTTTGTAATTTGAGACCGTGTCCTCTTTCAGCGAGTCTGTTTGACTTTTGAATTAGGTAACCTCTGACAGAATGGGTTGAAAGCATTGCAGAAGTCCAACTCTCTAAGCTGTAAATTAAAACATATGTTACTATAATTTTATTCTTATTAACCTTTTTGTTCTTTAAAAGATAATCGTGCAGAAAATAGTGTTGACATTATTGTGCCTGTTGACATTATTGTGCCTGACAAATTATGAACATGGCTAACTATTTATAACATATATATATTTATAATTTATAAGTTATAAGAATTACTTAAATGTAACATCTCCATAAGATACTGTACTTTTTTTTAAGAAAACATGATTTAAGTTTTGGGGTTTTTTTAATGGTTGGGTTTTTTTGTTTGTTTTGTGGGGTGGAAGGGCAGACGGGAACAGGAATATCATGTGTGGAAGCTTGTCATGTTTCCCACATTGAATCAAGAAAAAGCATTTAAGTATCCAATTCTTTAACTAGTAGTTTATGGAAGTGCTGTCAAAACTGATAACTAGGTAACAGATACTAGGTACTAACAGATAACTAGGTACTGAGCACACTGAATATGGTTATTTTGATGCTTTTATGACAAACTTGTATATTTGCTTCTCACTAGCTGTCTTTCTAAACTTAAACTTCAGTTGTTTGCCTTTTTCCAAATATAAATTAATTCCTGCTGCTACACAGAATTGCTCTGTGAAGGTGTATTCATGTCTTAAATATATTTTTCAGGTTGGAGTGATTGATTTCTCCTTGTACCTCAAGGAAACGCAGGACAGTGGTAGCAAAGAGTATGTATGGTGAATTAGTGATTCTAAATTGTTTTGGTTTTTGTAGAACAAACCTGTCAGATGGTTTGTGGAAGACACAATTACTAGAGAGTTTAAACACTTTTAATCATTAAAAAAAAAAAAAAAAGAATCCAAAATAGATTTTGTTAGCTAAAAAGTAGTAATTTTCAAAGATTGAGCCCATGCTGGTTTTAACAGTGATGTAGTGTGGGGAGTTTGTCTCGAGCTGGGACCAAATTAAAAGTTCCCCAAATTTTAGGTTGTGTTTTTACTAGGTTTTAGAAGACATGGTCTGCCAGGTCACCCACTGCTAGATTGCTGCTTTGGTTCTCACCTCTGTTTCAGAAACGCTTTTAATTAAGTAGCTGTCTTTGTGGGAGAGATCAGTTATGGAGAAAAAAATGTACTTTTAGATTAAATGTTAGGTAAATTCGAGACTGTAACTTGTAGCATCACTGTGTCTGGGTGAATGGAGGGGGCATAGTTTGTGTGCTTCCTGTGCTTCAGAGCACTTTGCTCTTTTGCTGCTCAGAAAAAGCAGATAAAGAGCTGCTTCATCTCCCTAGTGCTTCCCAACCAGTTTAGGCATAACTGCTTTTATATGAAAAGGAGGAAAGATTTCAATTCAGTTTGCAAGTCTATGCTGAAAACTTTAGTACAAACAAACGTTCTGGAATGAAGGAGTTTCTTCTCAATCAATAAATTCTCTCTTTTACAACTAGAGATGGAGGGATTACAGCTGTCCTTGACCAGAAGCACTATGTGGAAGAACTTAACCGACATCTAAGGTGGGATTTTCATCTATTCTAATGTCCTGTTTAGCTTTTCCAGTATGGCTCTGAATGGCTCTGCTGTCAGTCTTGTAGATTTTGGTCTGATACTGAAATTCCTTTTCTGATTATTTCCTAAAATCCTAGTTTTGTTGTGTAATCTTACTCTTCTGATGGCATATGCAATGCAGAATATAAGTCTGTGTAATAATAGTTGACTTTTTTGAGACTTATTAGTGATTATCAGAAAATTTTTCTACTTTTTCAAGAGAAAACTATAACAAGTGCACCTGGGAATTAATTTTTCAGAGGAAGAGTCTCTATTCTTCCCCCATAGGTTGCTCAGTGGTAGGAGCACATCAGAAAGGTGTTAAGACAGCAAAAGCTAAGCCAGAATAGTGCTGCTGATGTGTAGAGAAATGCATGATCCTCTCAGGGCTTAAAAGGGACAATGTTCCTTCCTCTGAGTTCCTTACTGGAACCAAAGTATTTCATTGCTAACGAATGCAAGATAGTTGAGGACAGGAATAATTGCTGAACACTGTCACTCCTTTTATTGTTTTTATGCATCTCTTTTCCTTCCTGCAGTTGCACAGTTGCAGATCTTCAGAACAAAATAGACTGTTTGGAAAAGACCAATTCAAAACTCCAGGAAGAGGTTTGTGGCTGGTTTGTTAAATATTTCTCATAGCTCTTTTCCATCAGCAGCAAGACTTCCTAAGAATATACCTTAGGATCAAAAATATTTGGCTTGATACTAGTAAATGGGGAGATTAGTAGGACTGGCATAAGTTGGCAGATGGGCAAAGCCCTGTGGAAAGCTGCTGTGTTATATTAGCTGTTAAAGTGCTTTGGGCTACCTATTTGTTAGCCCCATTTCCTTAATCAGTTTTTTTGTCTTACAGTGGTGTCTCCACCCAAAAGTAGCTATAAAGTAGCTATACCATTGTAATGAACATGACTTGTCCCTCTTCCTTCTGCACATACCCATGTATTTATCACGTGAGCTAAACAGAATTTGGAAAAAAGAGAAGGAAACTAATCACACTTCAATTAGGAAATCTTTCCTAGCAGGGAACTGAAATAGAATCCAGCAGCATGCATGATAATGGTTATTTTGGTTTTTTGTGGTGTGGTGGGTTCACGTACACCATAAACTATAGAGATACATATATCTGTGTGTCCAGTGCTTTTTAGGGTATCTCGACTTGATACTGACATAAGGTTCCAGCAGTGAATGGCAGCTGTGACTCTAAGTTCATACCAGAATGAATACCCCAGATCACAGAGCTGTGATGGATTTTAGCCTTTTACAGTAGGATGCATTTCTTTGCGTGGTTAATATTTAAAAATCATTGATGAGGGTGTGAAGCAGAAGCCAAGTGAACAAACATTGGTGGGCTTAATGACTGGGGCTGTAGGGTGAATGTGGCTGCAAAAAGGTCAGGCAGCTTCTGTGGACAATGAAAGGGCCAAAAGGGGAAGTGAGCAGTGCACCTGCTACAAAGGCTGAGCTATTAACTTTAGAATTCCTCCAAATGTTGCTTGTACAGTGATTAAACAGAGATGTGTTCTCTTTGTAAACAGCTTGCAGCAGCAACTGACCGAATTGGATCGCTTCAGGAAGAGCAGCAGCAATTAAAACAACAAAACGAATTAATTCGCGAACGGAGTGAAAAAAGTGTTGAGGTGGGACACCTATTGAAAGATTCTGAGGATCCCTAAAATAAGGGATCTCTTTTGATCAACTGTAGTCAGTGCTCTCAAAGCACTTTGAAGTGGAATGCTAAGCACACTTCAAAATGCTACTGTGTAGATTGCTCTGTGTGGTACACACAGGCGTTGGATCTTGCTGCTCTCTACTACACACTTGAACGTGTACCTGAAGAAGGGAGAAAGGATTCAAAATAGTAAAATGGTTTCTTTTTGGTTTTATGCTATTCTTTGAAATTTCAGCTTATTAATTCTTTGAAATTTCAGCTTATTAATGTTTGCCTCCTAATTAATTGTAAAATAGTAGGATTTTATTTGAAATAGCACTTAGAAATGTTGTGTTAACACGTGAAACCTCCAGGCATATTTTAAATGTGTACCTTTGTGACCTTAGGTGGCTTTTTTGCTAATGTTTCCTGTAGGTAACAAAAGAGGATACAAAAGTAGAATTGGATACTTACAAGCAGTCGCGCCAGGGTCTTGATGAAATGTACAGTGATGTTTGGAAACAGTTGAAAGAAGAAAAAAAAATTAGGCTGGTAAGGAAACTTAACTGTATAAAGTGAAATGAAAGATACAGGATTCTGATCTCAGACTAATACACAGTTTGTGAATGGGGTTACATGGGGTTTGGAAATGCTTATCCCTGACATATGACTACATAGCAGTAACTGGGAAATCTTTCTGTAAGGAACTAGAGAAAGAGTTGGAGCTACAAATTGGAATGAAAACGGAAATGGAAATTGCCATGAAACTCCTGGAAAAAGATACTCATGAAAAACAAGACACTTTAGTTGCCCTTCGGCAACAGTTAGAAGAAGTGAAGGCTATTAACTTGCAGATGTTTCACAAATCTCAGGTATGAACAGAGTGGAGAACAGAAAGAACAGCTGTGCTGGTGGGGGTCCTTACCCACTAATTGTGCACTGGGGGTGTAGATGCCCTTGTGCATCTGAAGTAATACTTAGATGCAACGATTCATCATGCAATGGCCAGTGAAACCCCAGTGCTGAGCTATGCCTTTGCTGTCAAAAGCAGTATTTATTTTGGGGTTTTTTTTTTTTTGGCTTCCTGCTTCCATGCCCACTGAGTGCAGTGGATACATTCAAATCATAATTTATATTCTTAGTCTGTTATTTTAATCTGATACCTTCTTTCTTTGAGATTGTTTCTAAAGGGAAGATTTTTGTCCTGTAGCTCATCTCATAGGTAAAAACTTAGTACAGTTAGGGTTTTTTTTTTCAAAGATCTTAACAAAACAGTTGAGGCATATCTGCTTGGTATTATCAGCATTTTGTTTGTACATTCCAGTTAAACCCGGGCATGGCCTGTAACAAGCTAAACATTCTTTATCTAGTGTCAGACTTTCATTAAACACTAACACTTTGTGCTTTAGCAAACTGAAATATTTTACCTGGAATATCTATTCACTTATTCCTGCAGAATGCAGAGAGTTCATTACAGCAGAAAACAGAAGCCATATCCTCTTTTGAAGGAAAAACAAATGAGATGATGTCCTCTATGAAACAAATGGAAGAGAGGTAATAGTTATAAGCTCAGAAAGTCAACACTGAAGTCAGTAGAAAGTTTCCAACTGAAACCTTTATGGCATGACCTTCCATACACCTATAAACACCTGGGCCATATGTGCCAGCTTGATGTTCTTTTTCCTTTCTCTTCCTTATCACCCTCTGTGTTTGCCTGTTCTCTTTTTTCCAGGCAAGCATGCCCATAATTGACCCATTTGAGAACCATAGAGCTTTCCATAGGCAGGCTGTTTGGAAACATGTTGACTTTAGTTAAAGATCCGGTATGACTCTTGCTTTTGGGGTGGGATTTTTTTGTCAGAAATAATGTTGGGGGGGTTTGATTATTTTTTTTTTCTCTGCTAGCATTTTCAGTTCATTGAAAATTCACCACTGTGTGGTGAATCTAAAAGAAGAGAAGGAGGGGGTGGAGATGAGGAGCATGTGAATGGACAGCAACTGTGCCTGTTCCTTGCCTTGTAGATTGCAGCAGGCAGAAAAGGCAAGGCAGGCTGCTGAAGAAAGGTGCAACAAGATGAAGCAAGAGCTCGCTGGCAGGCTCGACACGTGTCGGCAGCAGATTTCCCAACTGGATAGCAAATGGTATTTAATCTGATAAGCAGGGTTTTTTTACCTTCCCCTCTACCTTTTCTTTAACAAGTGCTTTCTACACCTTGTGTGCTAAGGTCTAAAGAGGGTTAGGTTTGAATTCTATTGGGTTCAGCAGGTGTTGACAGAAGTAGGCAAGGTCTAGGAAAGCACAGCACATCTGTATAGTGCACAGTTAGTGAGAGGATTTTGAAATGCTTTTTTCCAGAACATCCCATTCGGGGCACAGAGTGCCAATAGAAATGTGGTCGTTCTGACTAACAACGGAGCTTGCAATTGCTTTTTTACTAAATCAGGAGATAGACATGCTTGTAAGCTGAGCGTGTAAATGACTGTCATCCCAATGGATTGGGTTTTTTGGAAGGGTTTGAGGGTTGGGAGTGTCCTGGTATTCTTAGGGGATGTTATTCCTCTAAGGATTTCTAATACCTATAGAAAATGCTCCTTTCACTGTTCATACTTCAGGGTAGAGTGTAATTTTTAAACATGGCTGTTTAAACACAGGTGATCAAATATGTACTTGTGGGGATTGATTTTGGTTTGTTGTTTTTTGGTTTGTTTTCTTTCTTCTAGCCATCCATTGCTGCTTGTTTTCTGTGACCTGAAAACACTACTATAGTTTTTGATGTCTGCTGCCATAACACCCCTGTCTTTTCCTTTCCCAGAGCACAACTGTAGTTTTTGCCCTCTTTTGGACAAGGTTTCTTCTTATGCTGTTGCTATCCTTAAGTGCTCTAGGATATTTTTCTGCTGTAGGGTTTCTTAGAATGAATTATTTTTAAATAGCTCAACTCTGGAAAAGGAGTTAAAATCTGAAAAGGAACAGAGACAAACTTTGCAAAAAGAACTACACCAAGAGAAGGATGCTGCAACTCTGCTTAAAACGGAACTGCAACAAATGGAAGGACTGAAAAAGGTAGGCAGAGGGCAAAGGTGCTGACCTAGAACCAGGGCAATGATTGGATCTGACGTGGAGTATTTCTTCTGTTCCTCTGAATCGTTTCAAAACCTTGGCTGATGTAACACAAACTTGCAGGTGAAATGCCAGCTCTGTGTGTCTGAGCCACTCAGCAGCCCCACAGCTGAGGCTGGGGGGGGACAGCTGGGGACAAAACACTCATCAGCTGTGCCACGTAAGATCCTCCTGCTCAGGGAGGAAGTGGCAAGATCAGAAACAATCTGAGCTCTTTCAACTCTTTATGATAAAATAAGAACACGTTCTCAAGCATTCAGAACAACTGAATGCAATTTAGTTTTTAAACATGAATATTTTTGTTAACCTGAAGAGAATTTGCCCTTCTGGATTAAGCAGTTTAGCTTTTGAAGGCACAATTGTACACCGATATGTGTGGGCAGAGGACTGCATTCTAGCTGTGCCCAAGGATGTTTAAAGCCTGAAAAGCTTTCTTTCTGGTAAATACTGTTAAAAGATTTCATCGTTTGTGCTCTACAGGGGGTAGTTCACCCCTGTAATTCTAAAAATCAAGCCTTATGAATAAGTAGCTTTGTAAAGGAGCTTATTCTTGTGAAGTGCTTGGGTAGTTTGGATCAATCAACCTAAGTTAGCACACAAAAAACTTGATTTTGTGCTTGATTTTGTAGGAGCTGAGAAAACTGCAAGATGAGAAGCAGCAGTTAGAGAAAGTCTGTGAGGAGCAGGAGCAAGCTCTTCAGGAAATGGGACTTCATCTCAGCCAGTAAGTTCTGGGGACTGAAACAGCCATGAAACAGAAGTGGGGGAAGATACGTATCTTGGGTGAGATGGCTGAGAGAGGAAATGATCCAGTAAATGCTGAGCTCTTACAGCAGAACTGTGCTTTTCCCACATTTCTCTGAATCCACTAAAAAGGGGTCAAATCCTGAGGTGACAGAGCTTCCCGGTGCCACTGACTGGTTCGGGTCTGTAACGGGGACCTGACTGAAGAATTCAGTTCAGATTCAGTGGCTGGACTGTGGGCACAACTCTCTGTAAAATCAGGCAGAGGGAGTAATTATTACTTTTTTTTTTCACAGATCGAAGTTGAAGATGGAAGATATTAAAGAAGTAAATAAAGCACTGAAGGTACTCTACAGCTCGTGGATCTTTTGACTAAACGTACACATTTCATTCAACGCCGTCAAATTTCATCACATGTATCTTACTTTAAAAGATGGGTTTTGAAAAATACCGATGATGTTGGTAAGCTGCCTTTTGATTTTTATTTTAGAAATTTATTTGTATGTACAGTGAGGTTTTTATTCTGATTTTCTAGGGCCATACCTGGCTGAAGGATGACGAAGCAACACACTGCAAGCAATGTGAAAAGGAGTTCTCCATCTCCAGAAGGAAGGTAGTGATGTTCAGTGGATTTCTTTTATTATTTTTTTTTTTCTTTTTACTTCATTGTGCTGTGGCCTGGTTTGCTCGGGAAGCAGCAGAGGGAGGCTGGGCTGGGCAGGGATCACCCCGTGTGGGCTCCATCCTCTGCGCAGGAGGAGGTGCTGCTGGAGGGTGATGTCAGTGGACTCCAGAACCTTTTATAAGGTCAGATTTCTCTCTTCCTGCCGGGGTTTTTTAGGCAGCTGTGTTTACTCTGACTCTGTTTGTAGCATCACTGCAGAAACTGCGGGGACATCTTCTGCAACACTTGCTCCAGCAACGAGCTCGCGCTGCCGTCGTATCCCAAACCCGTCCGTGTCTGCGACACCTGTCACACCTTCCTCCTTCAGCGGTGTTCCTCTAATTCCTCCTAAGGCTTTCCTAACCCTGCCAGGACCACTGCAACATGGGAAAAGTAGCCATTATTTTTTTAATTCTGAATTGCAGGCACCCTCTGAGGGGGCAGGCTGCCTGGGCACTAATATTAGCCGCTGTAAAACAGAGCGGCGTAAAATAATTTGTAGGGATGATGCACACTAATGTTCCTCCAACTGGAATTAATTTAAAAAGAAAAAAAAAAAAAATCTGTCAACTGTAATTTCCCTTAAAGTTCTATTTCAAACTAAAATGCAAATTCACTTTTCTGACTTTTGTAGGTATTTGTATTAAAATTTGTATATGGCATTTCTACATTTAGTTGATCCCTCTCGCCATCGCTGTCCTTTTGCACACTAATTTCTGTTCCCCTCTGTCTCACTGGCTCCTGTACAGTTTTGTATTTGCTCCAAGTCCAGAGAAAGGTCAATTTATTAATTGTCTATAGGAAGAGCTTTATGCTGAGTGTCTATGGATGTGCCTTCTGTTCACTGCGGAGTCAAAACCTGCACCCTGTACTCGCTGGGGGGGGCTGTGACCACAATAAAGCCTTTTGCAAAAACGGAAAGGGAGAAGGAAGTTGTGACTTTGTTCTGTAATGGATCCCTGAAGAGCCTGTTCTTGCCCAGCCCTGGGTGTCGAGGGCTGAAATGGATCTTGAGTAACTGACCAACACCTGGAAGCTCTGGGTGTTGTGCTGGGAGGTGCCAGCCAAAGCCAAGGCTCTGCCGTGGCAGCCAACTGTTTCCGTGCCCCCTGTGTTCATCAGCAAAGGTGCAGGGCTGCCATTAATGAGGTTTATTAATGAGTGGGGACACAGCAAGTGCCCACAGTGTGGAGGGCAAAGGACACTTGTGTAGAGGCTTTGTTTGGAACAGGACAAGCCCCAGCAAGACCCCGCTCACCCTTTGGCTGTTTAGTTCCCCCAGGTCCCCTGGGAGCTCAGCAGGGACAGGAGCTCCAGCACCAACCCCCTCCCTCCGCCATGTCCTGGGACTGAACCAGCAGAGACAACCCCGGCCACAGCAAGAAGCTCTGGGGATTCACCCCTTCCTGCTCCACTGCTGCAAAACCTGATGGGCTTTTCCTCAC
>BJBW01000688.1:5000-12742 GCA_004320125.1 Scolopax mira | reverse complement strand
CCCCCAGGAAGTACAGAATCACCCCCCAGGAAGTACAGAATCACCCCCCAGACCCTGCTGAGCATCAGCTCAGTCCCATCCCAGCCCTGGGGCCCTTCACACCAGCAGCACCCCTGGGTGCTGGTTTTCTTCACCAACCCTCCCCAACTGTCACTCGAAGATCCCCCAGGGGTGGTCACTTCTGCAGGTGTAACAGCCACACCACAGAAGCCGGAGGGCAAAAAAAGAATGAGTTCCAGTTTTTAAAAGGAAGATTTATTTAACAAGTTTCACTTAGCGCAATACACCTAAAAAGGAAAATCACAATACAATGAAAGATTAAATCAAGGCCTCAGAATTTTATACGAACACCAAGACCAAAACCCTAAAGTAGCCGTATTGCGTCTCAACATGTTTCCCCCATTAACTTAAAAAAAAAAAAAAAAGCTTTAACGTGCCTTACAGGATATTAAAAGAAATAAACTAGAACTAACATGCCAAATGTTCACTTCGAATTTCAGACACAGCCCCTATATTGTTTCTTTACAAAAAAGCATGTCTCTTTCAACATGTATTCAAAACAGTGTTGGATGTAATATGGTATAAGAGCAACATTTAACATAATTCAAACAGCTTTAACCTAAATACGCTTAACTGCTTAAATACACTCCTACAACAAAACTAACTTGAGAAACGCTCAGTTGTTTAACAGTTATAGTCTTTACTCAACTTGGTTATTACATCCTAGATGAATGTTCATTTCCGTACGTTCAAAAATACTGAACCTGAAAGGTTTTTTAAAATAACAATCCTGAATCCACTTACAGTAAAGCATAAATCACAAGCTCGTATTGCAAAACTGTTAAACTTAAGTTTTTTGTTTTGGGTTTTTTTTTGTTTGTTTTTTAAAAAAAGATGCGACCAAAAGTCAGCGATTGGTTACATTCCCCAGCCACCACTCATGTTGGACATGTTGGACATGCCGCCCATGCCGTTCACTCCCATGGACGCGCGGTTCCCACTGCTGTAGTAACTGCTGTTCATGGCGCCCTGGCTCCCGGGGTCTGGGGGGGAAAACCGACAGCAGGTTCACAGCTGGCTCAGGCAGACTCGTAGCATCCTTCCCCCAACGCCTGTCCTTGCTGGGCCACCGCGTAAACACCATCTACCGTGCCCAACACTGCAAAGCGTCAGTTCATTACAGCTCCGGACCCAAAAATCGCGTGTATCCGTTGTTCAATGAAGAGCCAGCTCTGCCTCACCCTCCCTTTGTGCTCAGTGTTGTGGGGAGGCAGAGAGCACCCAGCCTCCTGCAGACCCCCCCCCCCCACCTCCCCCCACCCCCCTCCCCGTATCTGCCCGGGTTGGTCTCCAGCTTCCACCCCCAAAGAATCAGGAAGGGAAGTCTAGAGACCCACCATTTCCTCCCCCTTTTGGAATCGTTTCCCACATCTCCCTCCCTCGAGTTCCTGCTTTGAATCCATCCCCTTCCAGTTCTCAAATCCACAACAGACAAGACACAGGGCTTGTGCTGCCCACTCTGTCCCTGTGACCCTTCAGCGGCGGCAAAACAGCCCCTTGGGGCTGGCTAAGCCACCTGCACTTGGTCCACCTAAAACCAGTGAAGAAATGCTCTTACCATATCCACTCATGCTGCTTTGACCACCATAGCCTCCTCCGTAACCCCCGCTCAGCTGCTGGTTTGCTGGGCCACCATAACTGGATTGGCTTCCTTTGAAGTTAAGGATAAAATCCTTCAAGAGTTCGCCTCTCAAAACAGTCCGTTTATTATCAACAAACCCCACCCTTCTCCTAACTAGCAGCCCCAGCACTAGCCCTCTCTCAGCTAGATATTTGGGGAAGAAGTTTCCTAAGGTAACAAGCTCAAGTGACCAGGTTTCTAAAAACACTCCTATAACCAAGCAGCAACAGAACTTTTCAGAAGTACAGCAGGCGCTCGTGATTCTCAAGCACTCATGGGCGGGTTTACTCCTGCACTTTCTAGGGCTGAAGCTGCTGCTGTATCCAATCCACACCCCGAGAGACTCAAACTGGGCTTCACGTGAGCTCAGAGCTCTGTGCCAGCACCCAGAGACATGGAACTGGGGTTACTGGATGGGTAGACTCCGGGCAGACTCACAGCACCCCCCGCTCTTCACCTCAGCACTTGTCTAAGCTCCCACAAAGCTCTTCTCTAGTCAAAGTAGCAGCATTAGACTTCAAACATTTTACAATCAAAATACTATAAAAGCCACAGAATATCTATATATGCACACGCATCCCCCACCCTCCAGAAATAAACCCCCCAAAACCAACCACCACCTTCATCTCTAAGGAACCAGACAGGTCGGGTCTCAGGAGGGGTATCTGCTTCAGGGGCACCACAGCGCCTTTAGGCTCGTGTTGCACATTGCAAACCATTTTGGAGTTTTCTAGAGCAATTCAGACAGTTTCTCCAAATTCCAAAGAGATTTTCCCTCTCCACCAAGAGCAGGCTCGAAGGGCCTTCGTGCCACAGATACACCCTCCATCATCAGACCGTCTCGGTCTCCCAAAAAAGGGAGGGGAAGGGGGGTCAGAGGACAGGCATCTCCCACACCACTGTGCTCCCGGGGGCCACTCATCCCACCACACACACACACACACACACATTCAGTGCTTCAGCTTATTCAACCTATTCATTGTTCAAATTATTCCCAAAAGGTTTATATACCTGGCAATGTGCTAGTGTTCCAATCTTGGACTACCCCTTCCGATTCCTTGACTGTGATTAAGACAGAATGTTGGATTTCAGTTTTTATGCCAGGCACAGAATAAGCAGGAGCTGCAGAACATTAGCCAGCTTCCTTCTTAATAGCAACTGCTCGTTTAGAAGGGCAGTTAGACCATTACACATACCCATTGCTCCCATCATTTGACTGCCATAAGCACCACCACTTCCTCCTGCTGTAGAATTCAAGAAGAGTTCTACATATCTGTGTTCTGGAAGACAAAAGAAGTTTTGCCGTGAGAGCATTTCACACCCAACCCGTTCACCTCGTGACAGTGAAACCTTTGGCACTGCAGTTACAGCACAGACACCCCACCACAGGGATGGGGTTTTTTTTTCCCCTCAGACCGGCTGTACTTACGCATGTTTGCTTTGTCTTTGGACATGGCAGCCACTGCATCCTCATGGGTAGCAAATTCGACGTCTGCCTCTCCGGTTACTCTGCCGTCTGGTCCGATTTCAATGTGGACTCTTACAGGGTTCAGAGGTGAGAAGAACTACGTACAAAAGTCACACGGATTAAAACGCACCAATGCAACAGCTCGGCGTCCAAAGGAAGGCTCGTTAACTGTGGCACAGCTGACGTGGCCAGTAACAGCCACGCATTAAAGAGGGGACTGGGGACTCACGTTGTAGATGTCGTTCTCCGTAGCTCTGTAAGGCAGACCTCTCATGTGGACACAGTGGCCAGTCGTGCTCTGGAAGGTGGATCCCCCGTCGCCGTATCTGTGGTCCGACATTCCTGCAGAGAAAAGAGTCCATTCTAGGTCTTTCAGATGTATTTTAGTTTCTTTTGGAATGTATTGAAAGTTTAGTTACAGTTCCTATTAGAGAAATCTTACCTCTTCCAAATCTATCAGAACCAAAACCATAGCCATCATTATACCCATTGTAGTCATCATAACCTCCATAACCTATAAACAGATTGGACAACATGTTCATTTCAACTACAGCAAGAGCCAAACACACACCAACACGCTGCAGACAACTTGTATTAAGAACCTTCCATTTCTTCTAGAAGAAATACAGCCAAGGACATAATACAAACCAGCGGTTACAAAGCAGGGAAGACACTACCAGGTCCAAGTGTTGCTGCTTCTCAGATGAGCAGCTCCCTCTTGGACTTTGTATCCTTACCTCCTCCGTAAGCTCCACGCCTCATTCTTTCCAAGCTACTTCCTCTACCAAGACTGTTATATCCCCGGGTGAGACCGGGTCTGTCGTAAGGACCGGGTCTCTGCATTGCCAGCAGCTTGCGTGGAGGGTCGTAGTGAGTGCGCACTTCCGCTCGACTACTCTTGAAGATCTCAATGTACCTACGAGTGTTTCCACAGAAAGAAGTCAGGCTTCGGCTCCTTCCACAAACACCTCACAACTTTACATTCAAACAAGCCATTTAGTCATAGCCTCGAAACTGGCAGTGTATTTTTTTAAGCCAGGTTTCTTAACGTTATGTAGGCAATGACGTACTGTTATACGCACTACGTTACTTTCAAATCAGTGTATTTTCAAGAAATTACAATTACTGAAGGGTTTACGCGCTCCTCATACTTCACAGTATCCCAACCTTAAGGGCGGGGGGAGCAATATTGATTCCCCACCCACCTCCCCCCAATTTTAAGTGTTAGTTAAACAAAAAAAACAGAGGAGGGACTGAGGTCCGCTCAACTCAGCGCTGTTTTGCTCAGGTGGCAACGTAAACAGAGGGTTAAAAAACCCCGGTCTCCACCAGGATTTTAACCCCTCAGGATGGTAGGAAAAGCTCTGCATGTGCTAGTGAACCCAGCCTACGCTTCAGAGATTCAGCATAGGCAAAAAAAGTGCATGCTTCAATGAAAAATAGTCACAAGTAAAATAGAATAAAAAAAAAAACCCTTTGTGACAATTTCTTGAAAGCTATGCTTATTACATGGGAAGATTAATACAGTAAGAAAATTTGTTACATTTCAACTTATAAAACAAGTTTAGAAAGTATCACATTTTCTTATGGTAATAAGAGTACTGTGCATGTCTTTAGAGCTAAAGGCATCATTGGTGCTATTTGAGAAGTTAAAGCCATAGTCTCTCAACTTTGTCACTTCCAAGCTATCGGGTTTGCACTCCTCCAGAACGAGCACATTTCTAAATTACACAATTAAGCTTAGCCCAATTTTAGCTTTCCTTTTGGGTAGGTTCAAACAGCCTGTGCCACACGCACATCAGCAATTCCTTTACTGATCACCGAATTAGAGACCAAAATACTATTATATTTTTTTTTTTTTTGCATGTTAATGCTTTCAGAAGAGAGAATATGGATTTAATTGTTTACCATAAGAAAAGTGACATAGCCAACCAACCATCCATCCCCACCTGTGCCCTATTCTTTCCTTGTGTTTCTTTAGAGCCTTTTCAGCTATTTCCTGTGAAGCAAACTGCACGAAGGCCTCCCCCGTACTCCTCCCCTGGAAGTCCACCGGCAATGTTATCCCATTTGGCACGATTTCCAACCCTTCAACCCAAGGACAAATAACCCCAGTAGGGGGGCAATATTAACATCACAAGCCCAGTCATGAGTTTTTTTTTTTCTTATAGCTTTAAATACACCAGAATTTTTAACACTTGTTAGTGAATGGTATGTTGATTCTAGAACACTAGAAGAAAAAGCACTTCAACAGAAAGAGATCCACCATCACATACCATTCAGTTTTCCTTCTTAACCCACCCTGCAGAGCACAGAAACGTCCCGAGTGTCACAGACAACTCCTCAGACAAAGCATCTAATGCAGGGTGCATTAAGAAGTTCACATATTACAAACCTCTTCAATTCTGTGAAAGTATTTAAGATGAACTTTTTAAGATAACGTCAATGCAAACACAGCAAGTTAAACAGCTTTATATACATAACAAGTATTTTTACTAGAAGTCACTCAGGTAAAATAATTAGTCTTACGCAAACATCAAGTTTCAGCATTAATTTTTTTTTTATCTTTAGGAGTGCTTAATTAAGAAAAAAATCACGAATTTCAAAAGTATTAGTTTCTGAACAGAAGAGGCACACTGTGTATATTAAGCAAATTAACAGTTTTTAAAGCTTGAATCACTTAACCACATAAGGAAAAAAAATAAAATGCACATGCTCAGGAATTGCTCTTGTTCACAATACACTACTGATTCAGAAAACAAAAACAAGTTCTGAAGTTGCAGAATTGGAAATGTTTCTACTGTACTTCAAACCAAAGCAGTAAGGTCAATTGTATGTTGTTATAGCAAAACATTCCAGGTAATTTTAATGCTCACATGTAGAAATCTACTATTTCAAAAATACTACCAAGTTAATTCCTAGGTAAATCAACATATTTCATTTTTAGGCATTTATAATAGTATTCCAGTTCCTAAAACATAAAACAGCTGCAAAAAAGTGAGAATGAGTCAATGCAGGACATTATCTCTTCGCCTACAAAAATTTCAGGCTAGACAGTATCAAATTTGTTTCTTCTTCCCCTTGGAAAGGGAGTGGGAAGGGGGGAAAGTTGTACTTGGGTGGAGCTCAGCAGGCTGTTTTTCCCTGGAATCTTATCTGGCACTAAAATCTACACTTGCAAGTAATCACAGGTTCTGAGTGATTACTTGCACCTGCCTGAGACCCTGCTCCTTGGGCCAAGCCCAAGGGTGTGATCTACATCCTTCACCGAGCAGCTGATGAGGCTGTGGGTGGAAATATCCTCCCACCTGAATTGTTCCACTTCTAATTTAGAAAGCAAGACACCTGTTTCCTGCTACCTTTACTTGGAACAGTATGTACCTCTAAGTATAAATTAAGAGCAGCTTTGTGGAGTTCCCTCAATTATTTAATAAAGAAGTACTTTAGGAAGTGATCCCTCAAGGCCAGATAACTTACGAAGAATTGCTTATTTCCTTGTCATACCCATCAGCATACTGTTGGAAGTACTACTGGGCAATCCGTGGTGATTGGTAGTTGTTTTTTTTTTAGCATAGACCAATAGTGCTACAGCTACTACTTTTATCCCACATACCTGAAAAAAACTGTACAATTTCTTCTTTACTACAGCCAAATGGGAGTCCTCTAAGACGTACAAAACCATCATTAGCTGTATCGGGGCTGTTGGGACCAGTATGCTTCAGAACCCAATCCATTTCAACGTTGTTTGACTTGAAAACTGTAAAAGGCACTTAGAATTAATGCAATCTGCAATACACAAAAGTTTTAAAAGCCATTTGCCTCGAAACTAGTCAACTTAAGACACAAAAGTCCATTTGTCCTTTCACATGCATTTTAAAGAGACCAAAAAAAAAAGCAATTAACTAAAAACCCATCCAGCACAAATACATTTAGTCAGTTACTAGACCAACTGAATCAAACCTTCAACATATCTGTGTCCCATTGTTTCTCTGTCTTTTTTCAGTGCCAATTTCACATCTTCCTCTGATTCAAGTTCAGCAAATGCTTCTCCACTTGGTCTGCCCTCCCTGGTGTAGATGAAACGGATACCCAAAGCCCCATTTAGAATTTTGCAATCTGAAAATGAAACAGAAAGGCCAGAATTAATTTCGTTACAAGAACATTATGACTTTAGAAGTTTCAGGTATTCTAAAAGGAAAAAAAACAACTATTAAATTATACCCAAGGTGACAAAACCAGCAGCTGTAATTTTTATAGAGAACAATGAACTAAAAGACTAACTAAAATCAAATTATTCTTCCTGCCAAGTCTGAAGATTAGCAAAACATTAGAAATAAATGCAAATTAACCATCTATTCTCAAAGTTCAGCTGCCTCAACTCAAGTTGAACATGCTATCTGCTTCTGATCATAACTGAACTGAGCCTCCTCATCAGCATGAAGTTAAGTGGCTGGTAACAGTCAGTGTAAGTGTAACAAACTAAATCAGAACCAAGTCCAATACGCTAGACCTCCAAAGCAGCTTTAAAATCTCCATGCCCTGAAAAAAGCATGTATTTATCACCTCCGCTTATTACTGCAGAAAGCTAATAAC
>BJBW01000688.1:0-2500 GCA_004320125.1 Scolopax mira | reverse complement strand
CACGGGGGGGACTGGGGGAACTGGGAGAAGGGGGGGGTTGGGGACAGCGGGGACACAGGGCTGATGGTGACGGAGCCACTGTGGTCACAGATGCCACCACGAGCCATGGGGCCACCGTGGCCACCGAGGGTCCAGGAGCCACCGTGGCCACCACGGACCATGGAGCTGGGTCTGTCACCAAGGCCAGTGCTGACACCGGTGTCACCAAGGCCACCACGGACCATGGATGGAGGTCTGGGGACACTGGAGATGCCACTGGTGTCACCAAGGCCACCACAGAGCATGGATGGAGGTCTGGGGACATTGGGGACACCAACGCTTGTGGTGCCACCAGTGCCACCACCACCACCATGGACCATGGATGGAGGTCTGGGGACACTGGGGACACCAATACTCGTGGTGCCACCAGTGCCACCACCATCACCATGGACCATGGATGGAGATCTGGGGACCCTGGGGACATCAACACTCATGCCACCAATGTCTCTGAAGCCACCATGGTCCTCGGATGCATGTCTGGTGGCACCAGTGCCACCAAGGCCACCACAGAACATGGATGGAGATCTGGGGACACCAGGGACACCAACACTCGTGGTGCCACCAGTGCCACCACCACCACCATGGACCATGGATGGAGATCTGGGAACACTGGGGACACCAATACTTGTGCCACCGATGTCTCTGAAGCCACCATGGACCATGGATGGAGATCTGGGGACACCAGGGACACCAACACTTGTGGTACCACCAGTGCCACCAACACCACCACAGACCTTGGATGCACATCTGGTGCCACCAGTGCCACCACCAGCGGTGCCACCAGCCCAACCGATGCCACCGGAGATGCCACCTCCAGGGCGTCCCCCGTCCCTGAAGGCCACCTGCCCCCGCTACAGCTCCTACTGGGCCCTGGGGTGTCGGGCCACGGCTTGGGGACCCCTTTCCGCGTGGGGGTGCCAGGACGGGTGCCACCACGGGGGACGCCGGTGGGGGAGCTGTGGCCCTGGGTGACCCGCGGTGGGACAGGGGTGGCCGAGTCTCCTCCTGCCCTCAGCGCCGAGGAGGTGGTGGTGGCGGGCGCCATGATGGCGGTGGCGGTGGCAGCGGCGCAGCGCGGGGCCCGGGTGGGGATGGTGGCCGCAGGGGCTGCCGTGGTGGAACCGGGGACGGGGCGGGTGCTGGCGGCCACCCATGACGGGCGCAGGGGGGGACATCCCCTGGCACACGCCACCATCACCTGCCTGGAGGCGGTGGCCAGGAGACAACGGCGGGCAAGGGAGGGCTTGGGGGGACACAGAGGTTCTGGTGGCACCAGGAAGGAAGGAGGTGGTGGTGGCACTTGGGTTACTGGTAGCACTGGAGAGGCTGGTGGTGATGGGGACATCAGGGGCACCGTAGGTGGTGGTGGCACTGGGGATGGTGGTACCAGTGTGGATGTTGATGGCTCTGGTGGCCCCGAAGGTCTTGGTGGCCCTGGAGGTTTTGAAGGCCCCAGAGGTTTTGAAGGTCCTGGTGGCCCCGAAGGTTTTGAAGGTCCTGGTGGCCCCGGAGGTTTTGAAGGTCTTGGTGGCCCTGAAGGTTTTGAAGGTCCTGGTGGCCCCGAGGACGCAGGGGGGTACCTGTGCGTGGGGTGTGACGTGTACCTGACGCGGGAGCCATGTGCTCTCTGTGCCATGGCCTTGGTCCACGCCCGTGTGCGCCGTGTTCTCTTTGGGGTGCCCACCCCCCAGGGTGCCATCAGCACCCGCTACGGCCTCCATGGCCGCCGGGCCCTCAACCACCGCTACCGCGCCTACGGTGGCATCACCCCCCACGCCTGCGCCCGTCTCCAGCAACCCCCCTCCCAATAAAGATGTGGAACCCCACTGGGGCAACTGGGAGAACTGGAGATCTGGGAGATCTATAAGGTCCATGAGATCTAGGAGGCCCACAAGCCCCTTTAGGGGCCATGAGGGCCAGAAGGTCCATGAAGTCCCTGAAGCTCATAGAGGTCCATGAGGACTAGAAGGTCCATGACACCCCCAAAAAGGTCCATGAGGGTCAGGTCTGTGATGTCCCTGACACCCATAGGGGTCCTTGAGGACTAGAAGGTACACAAAGTCTATAAGGACCACGAGGATCCATGAAGGTCCATGAGGCCCATAAAGCCCATGAGGGCCAGAAGGTCCTTGAGGCCCATAGGGGTCCATGAGGGCCAGAAAGTCCACAAGGCCCATGAGATCTCTGAGGGCCAGGAGGTCCATGAGGCCTAGAAGGTCCTTGAGACCCATGAGGGTCCATGAGGGCCAGAAAGTCCACAAGGCCCATGAGATCTCTGAGGGCCCAGAGGTCCATGAGGCTTAGAAGGTCCTTGAGACCCATGGAGGTCCCTGAGGGTCCCTGAGGTCCATGAGGCCCAGACGGTCCTGGAGGCCCCTGGGGGTCCATGAGGCCCATGGGGTCCATGAGGCCTCCAGTCCCAGCTCAGCCTGTTCTCACCACAGATGGGCTCCAGCCCTAC
>BJBW01000687.1:17160-51794 GCA_004320125.1 Scolopax mira | reverse complement strand
TTCTCCTCATCAGTTGATACAAGTTCCCCACTGCTGCTCATTGAAGTGCTACTGCAGGACAAATTAATAATAAGTGGTTGATCGAGCTGGTAGTCCAAATTTCTGAGGCGCAAACAGCAACAGTCAAAGATAAGCCTAACTTAGGTATTACTTTTGAGGAGGAGATTGTGGAAACCTACTAGTCTTTGAAAAAATTGCTCCATTCTTGGCAACCATCAAAAAAAAGGGGAAAAAAATCACTAGGAAATAATCCACAACAGATCAAAACCATCTTGATGCTTTCACTGTGTAAATCTGTATGGGGTCTTGGATACTGTGTGCATTTCTTGCTAATGAAGAGAAAATGTCAAGGATAATCAGAAGCATGGAATTGTTTTTAAAGGAAAAAGAATTAGGTAGACTGAAGCTTTGGTCTACAAAGGGGGTGACTTAGAAGAGGTTAATGTCCACAAAGGGTATAAATAAATACAAAGTTTCAAGTAAATAATTTTGTTTCGTGCCCCATGTTCTTAACAGGCAATGTGTTGAAAAAGAAAGGAAATGTTTTTCAGGTAGTGAACTATTAAACGGTGACGTGCTGTCATGGTACATTAGAAGCTAATAGCATAAACAGAACAAAAAAAGGGGGAAGAAATGGCCATCGACTACAGTGGGATTATTTTTGTCTCGGAAAAGCCTGAAAGCATGGATTGCAAGAAGGTGGGAGGATGTAAACAGAGAGTGCTGTTACCACACTTCTTCCTTATGTTGTTTTCATTCGCAATGGCCACTGTATGAAGCAGGTGGTGTGACAGTACGGCTGCTTGCAATTACGCTTCAAGCTTCACCTTTTCCTGTGCGTGCCTGAAGTCTCAAAGTAGCAAAATATTGATGTTTTTTCCCTAAGCTGGCAAAGCAAGGCAGACAGGCAACACAGTACTCACTTCAGGTATTTTATGTTTGTCACATGTGCTTTCTGAACAGCCCTGTCCTTCAGTGCACTTCTTGTTATTACCTTTGAAATGCTTTATTAGCCATGTTATGGAATTTGAAAAGATAAAAAGTGTTTCTCATCACATGTATTTAGTACTAGTTGTAAAAGCACCCAGAGAACGAGTAACTGTTTAAAAGCACTGCTCAAAGTAGCATTTAATTATCTATCTGCTATGATTATCTGTGCCCAACCTGTAACCATTTGCACACTTTAATTTCCTTTAGTCTCTCGAAACTCGCAGGTGGGCGTGTGGCTTTATCTGACATTCCTTCAATTTAACGGGTATTAGTTAAAACGTGACAACTCCACTTGATTTTTATCTGCCAGAACACTTGCACGAGGCTTCCCATAGACAGCTCTAAATGTTAAAAATCCCCGTTCCCTGCGGGCCAAGGCGGATCTACGGCCGCGCAGCGGGAGAGGCCTCGGCTAGGGTCGAGCCGGAGCCACCAAGCCCCGGCCCACCACTTGTCCGCGCATGCGTTGCCGGTCGCGCCCTTCCTTGCGTGGGCGGCGGGCCCCTGGGGGCGGGGCGTTGCAGGCGGTGACGTGGCCAGAAGCCACACCCCGACGGGGGGGGGGAACTTCCGCCCGCCAGCGCAGAAGCCCATCAGTCGGCTGAGCGGCGGCCCCGCCCACGCGAGAGGGGGCAGGGATTCCGGCAAGCTCGGGCCCTTACATAAGCGAAGGGGTGGGGTCTGCGCTTGCGTCAGCAGCCGGTTCCCGGCAGCCCCTGCGGCGCCCCTTATATAACCGGCATCTGGGCGGCGGGGCGCTCTACATTCAGTGGCCCCCACCAACGGAGCCGGAGCCTGCTTAACCTTTCACCATCCTCTTTAGTTGACCGGGATCGTCTCGCCCACCGCCACCATCACCATGCCCGGGTATTCCAGCGACAGGGATAGAGGGTGAGTCCGGGGGCCCGGCCGGCGCTAGCCGCCGCCAGCGTCCGGACTCTGTAGACCGACTGTGGGGTTATTTCTTCAGCCGCTTAAAATGGCGGCGAGTCGCGACGGTTGGGCCCTGGAGCCATTTTCTTCAGCGATTGCCGCCCCGAGGTCTCCGGAGCTTGGCGAGGGGAGGCTGGGGGAGGGGAGCTGGTGCTATGAGCACTTGGCGCCGGCGGAGACGGCCATTGTGCGTGGGCGGCAGCACAATCCGCGACGGGGCTAGATCCATCCGCCTAAGCGCAGCCCCCGCGACCGTGTGAAGGCTTATGAGGGGCGCGGGCGGGTTCTGGGTTTTTTTGGGGGGGAAGGGAGGGGAGGAGAGAAAGGGACTCGGTACCCGAGAACGGATGGTCCATGCAGAACTCGCTTCTCCCCATTTTCCCCCGTCACTGGGAGCGGGCTGGGGAGTGGCGGGCTGGTGAAGGTTTGTGGGTCAGTGGGTTGGCCGGGCGCTTCGTTGATGGCGAAGCCTTGGGGAGCTCTTGGCAGGGCGGTTCCCTTTTCCTCCCTTCCCCCTCGCAAGGGATGGTGGCTCTGGCTGTTGCTGGCAGAAGCCGGCCGGCTCCCGCTTTGTGTTGTGTAAGCGGATGTTAATGGCCGGCCCCGCCATGCGGTGACTGAGGGGAAATCAAAATGCCGGCTGCTGCCTTTGTTCCTCCTCCTCCCCCCGCCCAGCTCAGACTCTAAAATGGCAGCGGCTGGAAAATGTGGCGTAGACAGAAATGAGAGACAAAGGAAACAGCGCTGGCAGGAAGCAGTGGCCGCGCAGTCAGGTTCCCTCTGGGAGCGCTGTGTTGTGCTGGGAAGGATCGTTCCAGCGCCCGCCCGCAGGACTGGGGAGCAGTCGGGGCGCGGGAGGGAGCCTCGCGCTCGGATCCAGTTTAGCGGTGCTTAGTGTGGGGCTGAGCGCCTCAGGATTGCGGGGACGGGCGTTCGAGATAAGCATTTTCTAAGGGACGCTAACATAAAATGCGTGGCTTCATAAAACATCGTTATTGAGATGGGATACATCTTTTGGGATACAAGAAAACCGTTTACGGGGAAGTTATCCCAAGGTTTTCTAACTTCTGCCTATGTTCTGCAGTCTAACACACAATGGGAGTGTCACTTGGGTGGGAAAACATTTTGATCATGGGGCAGTACAAAGGTGTTAATGCCCTTGCTTTGCTTATGTTGCGACTTGCTATAGGCCTTTCAATTTCATTTTATGGAAGCTGCAAAGATATGTGTTTCCTTCGCTCTGAATGCGAGTTGTAGGTTGTGGCGTTTGCAATTTAAGTTTCAGTATCCTGTAGGTGGGGTACATAAATTTGAATTATAAGGCTGTAGGGTGGATTGCAAAGTTGGTGATTAAGTTGTATGAGAGGACTAAAATGTTTCTCTTGGATTCCATGTTATGATCTTCTCCAGGTTTGGAGCCCCCCGTTTTGGAGGAAGTAGAGGTGGACCTCTCTCTGGAAAGAAGTTTGGAAACCCTGGGGAAAAACTTACAAAAAAGAAATGGAATTTAGATGAGCTGCCCAAATTTGAGAAGAACTTCTATCAAGAACATCCTGATGTAGTTAGACGTACTGTGGTATGTACCCTGCCCAGCTCATGCACAAGTAAACAAAGAAGTGCAAACATGCTGAGGGTCATGGGGCCCAACAGGCATGGATGGGGTAAATGAAAAGGTAACTTAGTTATCAAAGCTTATTTCCAATAATGGGATTTCTAATCTTGCAGCAAGAAGTTGAACAGTACAGAGCAAGCAAAGAAGTTACAGTTAGGGGCCATAACTGTCCAAAACCGATTATAAACTTCTATGAAGCTAACTTTCCTGGTAAGTGAAGTGTACTGGTCATTCTTCCAGGCTTGATTAAGACAAAGTGCAAGTTAAAAAATTTCAATTTTTTTTTTTTTCTCAAGCAAATGTTATGGAAGTAATTCAGAGGCAGAACTTCACCGAACCAACTGCTATTCAAGCACAAGGTTGGCCTGTTGCATTGAGTGGACTGGATATGGTTGGTGTGGCACAGACTGGATCGGGAAAAACACTGTCTGTAAGTTTTGATTATAGCCTGGAATACTCTGGATTTCAGAAGTGAAAGTATGGCCTGACGTAGTACAGGCTGAATGCTTCTGGAAAGAGATGGTAATGAGACTTTTCTTTCTTCCAAACAGTACTTGCTGCCGGCTATTGTGCATATAAATCATCAGCCATTCCTGGAGCGAGGAGATGGACCGATTGTAAGTATCCCTAAATGAAAAAGAAAACTCAAATTCCAGAGAATGCAGTTTTGTTTTTTGTGGTTTTTTTTTTTTATGGTCCCAATTCTCTATGCTTATAAGAGTGCATAGCTGCATTGTGTTTCTCTGTATGACTAAAGTGGTTCCGTGTTCTGGTAGTTTCCCAAGAACATCATGCATCACGTAGGCTCTGATTGGATTGTCCTTAAAATTGTGCAGAAAAGGACTGGATGTCCCATTTTGGAAATTGCTATCTCCTGGAAGCTAGTGAATTTCAGGTATCATAGCACACAGCATAGGTCAGTGTTTGTTGGTAACTGAGAAACTAGGTGATTTAGTTTGCTGGTTTGGGCTACTTAAATCCGCCTTAGTCATCCTGGCACTGAAGTAATTAGTATGGTGACCTTTCTATTTAGTGTCAGAATAGAAGCTTCAAATAGGTATTGAACTAAAAGCTGGTTATCTCGTTCCTAGTGTCTTGTGTTAGCACCAACTCGTGAACTGGCTCAACAAGTGCAGCAGGTTGCTGCTGAATATAGCAGGGCATGCCGTTTGAAGTCTACGTGTATTTATGGAGGTGCTCCGAAGGGACCACAAATTCGTGACTTGGAGAGAGGTACAGATAAGCCTTGATGCATCTCTGTGTGAGGCAATGAAAACTACTTCAGCTGACTTTACTGCTTGGTTTTTAGGTGTGGAAATCTGCATTGCTACACCAGGGAGACTGATAGACTTCTTGGAAGCCGGAAAGACCAATCTCAGGAGGTGTACTTACCTTGTTCTTGATGAAGCTGACAGGATGCTTGACATGGGTTTTGAACCTCAGATCAGAAAAATTGTGGATCAGATAAGAGTGAGTATAAGTGGTTGAGGCACTTAACACTATTACAGAAACAAATGCCACTATGCTTATTAAGCAAGGGCAGTGAATAAACTTAGGTGGTTTTGTTGTTTGGTTTTTGGTTTGGTGTGGTTTTTTTTTTTTTTTTTAGGGCATTTGATTTTCTATTGTTTTTTTTTTTTGTACTGATCTAGTCTCCTCCTTCAGCCTGACAGGCAAACTCTCATGTGGAGTGCTACATGGCCAAAGGAAGTAAGGCAGCTGGCTGAAGACTTTTTGAAAGAATATGTACACATCAACATCGGTGCTTTAGAACTAAGTGCAAACCACAACATTCTTCAGATTGTGGATGTGTGTCATGATGTAGAGAAAGATGACAAGTAAGTCAGTGGAGGCCTAGCATTTTTTTTAATGCCTTTGTTTGGCTGATGAACTGTGAAATTAATTTTTTGTGATGGAATTTTGCCACCAGTCTGAGACCACTAAAACAAGTTTAGTTTTAACAGCCTGATTTATTATTTTTAAACTTGCACAGTACAAATCAATTCTAGCTCTATTCATCATCTCTTCATAATAGGCTTATTCGTTTGATGGAAGAAATAATGAGTGAGAAGGAAAATAAAACAATTGTTTTTGTGGAAACCAAAAGACGGTGTGATGATCTTACCAGGAAAATGAGGAGAGATGGGTGAGTCCAATAGTTTGAATGTCGGTGAGCCACTCTATAATCTGAGATTGTTTTTGATTCTTCATGAGTGACCACTTAACTATGGTGCCAAAACTGTCAAATACAGCAACACCAGGTGGTGGTTAAAATATTAAAAGTAACTCTAAGCTATTTGCATGTTGCCAGTAGCCCTGTCTTTGATTAATGAAACTACTCGGGGAATGTTTTAAGCCAAATCAAGTTGTATATTTTCAGGTGGCCAGCAATGGGTATTCATGGTGATAAAAGTCAGCAGGAGAGAGACTGGGTTCTAAATGGTGAGTATTTTGGTAATTTCTGCAAGTCATATGATCTGTTACTTAATAAAGAAACTGATGAGTTGCTTGTGTTACAGAATTCAAACATGGAAAAGCACCAATCCTGATTGCTACAGATGTTGCATCCAGAGGTCTAGGTTAGTACAACTTGTAATGGCAATTGCCCAAAGCTTTTTAAAGAAAGTCTATTGCTTTCTTTAACCTCTGCATTTTTCTAAGTTCTCTTCACATAAAGGTGCAGTCTTTGTGGCAAGGCCTAGGCATGACAATCGGAGGACTCGAGGGGGATGGAGGACTAGTGGAAGTGATCGGCTGGCTGCTTCCAGTCAAATAGAGAGGTGAAAGCTGAGAGCATTGTGTGCCAGTAATCTTCAAAAGGCAAAGATCATCCTTTAAACTACTACCCCATAAACTGTTCTCTCATGAAATAAGCAGTTTCATTCACAGTTCACTTTGCCCTGGTATTTCTCTCCTCTCCATGCTTTGCATGATTTGCCATGGTGCAGTACTGTTAGTTTTGTGCATACTGTCTGCTGTGATCTGTGGGTCTTTGAATTTCAGTGAGTTTGCTGAAATGTTGAAGAAAATAATTACAAACTTCAATGAAAAATTTTTTCAACCATGAAATGGAGAGAGCAGCTTTAAAATGTACTAAGCCTTGTACAAATTGGTGAGTACTGGCACATGAATCTGAGAAAAAGGCCACCTCTCACTTTAGCAAGTGGGGCAGGAAAGCAATGGCTTTTCAAATGCCTTTGAAAGTCGAAGTTCCTCCACCTATACATAGTCGTCATGTCGAGACCTGCCAGAGAGAGACACATTCTCAAGTGAACCCTGGCTTCTTGGAAGCGCTTGCCTAGACAAGACACAGTGCATAAAAACAACTTGGTGACTTTGGGGGGACAGGTATGTTTTTCTTGCAGCTGCGGTTCAAAGGTCTTGGCAAGACAAGCAGTGTGGCCCCTTTTTTTTTTGAGCTTCTAATGAGTGTGTATGTGAAGGACCTTGTATGTTTTTACTCTAAGGTCCTCAAATGAGCACATGAAGAGGCTGCTGTGAGCTTTAGTGGCCCTACTGCAAGAAGCATTCAGATGTCACTTGATGATTTGTAAAGGGGACTCTTGAGTTGGGAATGACAAGCAAATGCATACTCCTTTATGGTAAGGTTTTGGATCACAGGGTGGGTGATGAGACGGGAACAGACGGAGTGTGCATTACTTTCCCTTCCACGATACTCATGCAGAAATGGATAATTCTAACATTGTTCTTTGCAGCCATTATTTTCTTTAAAGTACAATTATCTAATGTTTATCTTCGATTTGGCTGTTGTGGTGTGCAAAACTTTGTACCTTGCTTTTTGCCACACTGCAACACTTTACAGATGTGGAAGATGTGAAATTTGTCATCAATTATGACTACCCTAACTCCTCAGAGGACTATATCCACCGAATTGGACGAACTGCCCGCAGTACCAAAACAGGCACAGCATACACATTCTTTACTCCTAACAATATTAAGCAAGTAAATGACCTCATCTCTGTGCTTCGGGAGGCTAATCAAGCCATCAACCCCAAATTGCTTCAGTTGATCGAAGACAGAGGTTCAGGTAAGTACTGTTCTTGACCACAGTGCCTAGCTTTTCTCTGGAATCAAAATGGAAACTCAAATGCCACCTCCAACATATCTACAAAATGAATGTGGAAGGTGGTTTAGCTACCAGTTAACAGTGACCAGAAAAGGTATTTATGAACACTAATTAAAAAAAGCAATAACTCTTCCCTCTGAATACTCCACACTCACGATGGGGTACACCTATGGCCAAAGATGATGCGCTTCTGAGTATTTGCTCTGAAACAAAGCATTGCAGAGCTCAGTTTTTGCGGCCTTTTCTCACATTGCTAAAAAAAGATGGATGTGTGTCCAGTTGGCAAAGTGGAAGTGTCCAGTTGGCAAAGTGGAAGTGACTTTTTGCCTTGAGGCCACTGTGCTTGACTCCTTACAGGTTTGACAGCTTTGTTAAAATAGTCTTCACCTAACTAGAGGCCATTTAGCAACTGGAAAGCTTCTATAGTAAATTGGCTTTGCTGGGGCAGAAAGGGAAGGATTTTTCTCTTATTGGCTGAACTAATTTGGAGGCTTCTAAAATGCAGCCTTTGATATATATAACTATGTGTTGTCTCTTTTTAATAGGTCGTTCCCGAGGCGATCGACGTGACAGATACTCTGCGGGCAAAAGGGGTGGATTTAGTAGTTTTAGAGAGAGGGAGAACTTTGAGAGAACCTATGGTGCACTAGGAAAGAGAGACTTTGGAGCAAAAACTCAAAATGGAGCTTACAGTGCCCAAAGTTTCAGTAATGGAACACCTTTTGGAAATGGTTTTGCAGCCGCAGGCATGCAGGCTGGCTTCAGGGCTGGTAACCCTGCTGCAGGAGCTTACCAGAACGGCTATGAGCAGCAGTATGGCAGTAATATTGCAAATATGCACAATGGCATGAACCAGCAGCAGTATGCGTATCCTGCCACTGGTGCTGCTCCCATGATAGGTTACCCAATGCCGACAAGTTATTCTCAATAACTTAGTGTATTTAAATGTCTCAGTTTTTCATAATTGCTCTTTATATTGTGTGTTATCAAAACAGGATAGTTATTTAAGAAATGGGAAATGCAGAAATGACTGCAGTGCAGCAGTAATTATGGTGCACTTTTTCGCTATTTAAGTTGAATATTTCTCTACATTCCTGAAACAATTTTTAGTTTTTTGTACTAGAAAATACAGACAGTGTTTTCAAAGTAAATGTACAGTGATTTGAAATACAGTAACAGAAGGCAGTGCATGGCCTTCCAATAAAGATATTTGAAGACCTAATTTTCTTTCAGATGGCAATTTTCTCAACATGTGCACAACTTTACATTAATGGAATGTCAAATGTTTTTATATTAAATTCTAGAAAGGTTTCTCAACTGTGTCTGATTAAAAATTTAAGCTTACACAAAAAAAAACAAAACAGCCTTGCCTTGATTGGGCTAGATTGCTTAGCATGGCAGGCTCTGCTTTGATGGGGAAAAAAACTAAAGCTGGCTTCTGCGTAACTCTTGGAAACAGTGCTTTTCCTTGTCTCAGTAGAATAGGGCCAGTTTTTGGAAAAGATCTGCTGGAGTAATGGTATAGCTAAAAAAAAAAAAAGTCTTGCTAACCAAAACTCTGCAATGGTGTTGCTAATGAGCTGCTATAAGCGTAGGAAGCTTTTGCAGCACCATAACTGTTGCCTTCACAGGAGCATATGTGCAGACCAGGCTTGAGTGTAATGTATCTACAGCTGTCAGGCCTTGTGAGTTAGCATGCGGGCATACTATGAGCTTCAGAGAAATGGGAAGATCTTAGTATTAAAATTTCAAATTATACTTAAACTGGTATTGAGCAGTGATTTCTTTATGGAAGTGGGGGGGAGGGAAGTGGGCTGTTGATCTGCCAACATGGATATTTTTTTAAGACATGCA
Organism: Scolopax mira; assembly: GCA_004320125.1. Taxonomy (NCBI): domain Eukaryota; kingdom Metazoa; phylum Chordata; class Aves; order Charadriiformes; family Scolopacidae; genus Scolopax; species Scolopax mira. The sequence goes on along the minus strand of BJBW01000687.1, from coordinate 42,318 downwards.
AATGATTCGTCTCAAAACACCGCCTATGCTGAGCAAAGCAACAGCATTTCCTTGAGTAAGCATGTAGCTGTAATAATATGTAATCCTGGGGTTAAGGTACATCACACTTCAACTACAGTCTATTCAAATTCCATTTAATACTAACTGTCAGTACTTTCCTCACTTGTTTATCAGTAACAGTGATTAGTTTCAAGTTTAATGGTGCTTAACTAACAGCTTAATGTGGTCAAGGTTCTGTCTGCAAGAATCAAGGCAAGATTCTACCAGGGTTAGTTTGAACCCAAGTCAGACAATTTATTTTACACTTCAGAACTTTTTGCTAGTCTGTGCTCAGCTCCTTGAGATCTGAGGCTCAGCTTGTGCTGTTCTTAACTAACCTCTTGATTATGTATTTCTGCGTTTTCTGTGAGTTGTCAGTACTCTCGCAATCACTCACTGTTGCTGTGAGAACTTCAGCTGAAGTCCTGTAATAACACCACACTTCAGTCTTTCACTGCAGTTGGTGATGTGAAAATAGTTTTTAATTAGCTCTGCAACATTCCCCTTGCTCAGTGCTGAAGAAGTAGATGGTTACTTATCTTAGCCATTAACATGTAATATTCAAAAGTTTCCAGGTCAGGTGCCTGAAACAAAAGGCAGGGGAAGCATGTTTTTGTTCAAAATCTTTATTAAAAAAAAAAAAGTATATGAAGAAAACTTGCAGTTTGTGCATTAACATTGACAGACTGGGGCCATTTTTAATGCACATTTTCAACCAGCAAGACTTGCCAACACCGATCTGGGTTTCACTTTAACAAACGTGGTTGGTGCTATGTGCTTTGTAGACAAATCAGGAAATCGTGCAGAGACACTGAATTTTCAAGGTTGCAAATTCTTTTTGGGCTTTGTGGCCAAGTTGGCTACTTTAAGAAGAAGTAATAGATTAGACAGTTCTGTCTTGCTTCTAGAGAGGGGTGGGGTTTGGGGTTTGTTTGTTTTGGAGACTTGTTTGTTTTTGGTTTTTTTTTTACCTTGTGTTTCCAAATGCCATCATCGAGGGGATCTGAGGGCTACAGGGTCTTGTTCTGTGTAAACTGGGCTTGCTTTGCATTTTCACATAAAATGAAGAATCATAAAATCGTTAGAGTTGGAAGGGACCTTAAAGATCATGGAGTTCCAACCCCCCTGCCATGGGCAGGGATTTTTTTTTTATAACACTGATAGTATCACATACGTTGAGAGAATTGATCTCATTGCAAATTCAGAAATACAACTGTACCTGGCAGTACCTTGGCACCAAGGAACAGCACCTCCTCCAGCTGACCCAGTAGCCGATGGATGCCTTGTCAGGCCCTCGGGGTTGTGCAGTAAAGAACCAAGGCCGACATTATTTTGCCGGATTGGGATTTGACGCACATGAGTTTCTCTAACAGCAACTCCCGGAATGGTTCCTCTCTTGAGCTCCACCTTCTGGCACTAGTACAAACCCATGATTAAGCACGTATGGAAATTTCCACTGCTCGGTTGAGGCCTTGGACTCCTGCTCACACTGCAGCGACACGTTACCTGGAACTCGGCTTTGTGCCGTTTTAGACCAAAGAAACGCTCTGATGGGATCTGTGCGGGCTTTTCACATGAAATCCTCCTGTGCAGTGGTGATGTGTTCCCAAGACGGTAGGGTCCCCACACACATCCCACAGACTCGCCACCGCGCCAGGGAGCTCGGGCCTGCCGTGTCCGGGGTGGGGAGGCATACACTATCGCCTCAGCCGGGGTCGGGCTGGAGGGCACGAAATGCTGGTGGCGGAGAAGGAAGCGTGGTCGGCGGAAAGGGCCCCGCCAGCGGCGTATCGGCCCGTATGCGCGGCCGCTGTGTGTCCCCCCCCCCCCCCCCCCCCCCCCAAAGGGGCCCCCCCCCCCCCCCCCCTTGAGTGAACGTGGCGCACGCGCAGTGCGCGCTCCATCCGTTCTCGTCTCCTCCCTCCCTCCGCCACGAGGGAGGGGGGAGGTGAGGAAGATGGCGCTGGGCTGCTGCCAGGGTGGCCGTTGGTGCGGCCGCGCTCCCTGGGCGCGGCCTGTACTGCGGCGGCGGTGGTGGCCGCCCGCCGCTCCGATGTCGGAGGCAGGGGCCCCGTCGCGGCCCTACGCGGTGGCAGCGGCCGGCAGCGGTGAGGAGGAGGGCGGGGAGGAGCTGCTGGAGGTGTGCTGGCGGCGGCACTTCCTGCGACCGCACCTGCGGGGCGGTGCGGAGCCGCGGCCGGCGCTGGCATGGCGAGACTACCTCAGCGGCTGCCACCCAGGCTTCGGGCCGCTGGGCGCCGCGCTGCGGAGCAACCTGGTGGCCCAGTGGTGGGACTCAGCGCTGGTGCTACGGGAGCAGGTGTTGGCGGTGGATGCCCCGGTTCACGGTTTGCCCGCCGCCGGCGGTTCGCCGGCCGCGCAGGGGCTCCAGCTGCTGCACTCAGAGACACTGCGCGAAGCCCTCCGGAGCGGGGGCTGTAGCCAGGAGCCCGGCGGTCCTTCTCTGGAAGAAGCGCTGGGGAGTGCCGGGGTGCTTCGTGAGAGCCTGCTCCCCGGTATGTCCATCGGCCGAGCCCCATCCCCTCGGGGTGAGGCGGGTCTCCGGAAAACTCTGTGTGCCCGTTCGCCTTTTTCTTGCTGGGAGTGAAGCAGCTGCGTTTACGGGAATTTTGCAGTTGGCGCTGGGAAAGTTTCATCTGCGTCCTGAGGGCTCGTGTCCTTTTTAAGGACCAGAGCAGCTCATGCCGAAATGGGCATCGGATGTTTTCCCGTGTAATTAGGGGAAAGACGTGTAAAAATTGCAGCTGCTGAAGTTCCTGGAGGAATTGAGCTAAAGACTGCTTACCTAATCTTTGGAAAACAGTAATGCTAGTGGGACTGTGCATGTAAACATATGTACCGTATGTGCTATATTCATTCTCAGTAGGAATTACTTTTTTTTTTCTTTTTCCTGTGGCTACTAGAATTAGCTATTTGTCTTTTGACAGGTGCTTTGTCACAATATGTTAGCTGCTTAGAACTGGTGAACAAAAGACTGCCTTGTGGCCTCGCTCAAGTTGGAGTATGTTTTCATTCTATTCCAGAAACGGAATGGCACAACAGGACCCCTATAAGGTAGAGTAACAGAGGGATTAATCCTTTTTTATACTTAAACCAACTGTTTGCACGTGTTTTGCTTTTGAGTTGTTTTTGAATACTCTCTCTTGCTTTTTTCCTGTTATTTTTGAAGGAGTTAACTTGCTGACCTTGCTATTGTTTAAAGAATAGGCGAAAGGACCGCGTCTTTGCTTGCATGGTTTAGCTCTCCCAGAACTGCAGGACAGTGGCTCGATTACTGGTTACGCCAGAGGCTCCAATGGTGGAGGAAGGTAACAACCCATGGGAGATGTTGGCTGATCCTTTATATCTCAAAAAGGGGCGGAATAGACACCCCGATCACTTCTATGGTGTTATATTGCTAGCCAATTCTTGTAACTGAAATACATGTATTTCTTGTAAGAAATGGAAAAATTACCAAAATTTGTGACAGACCTGTTAAGTAGGGCTGTAATTTATAAAAATCTTTTGCTGAAAATCACAGATTTCAGCCTGCATTACAGACTTTTTTTTTGTAGTTAATACAGCACGTACAGTAGTGATCACCTCTTACATCTTTAATTATCAGTTCGCAGTAGGCCCGTCTAACTTCAGCAGCAGTGACTTTCGGGATGAAGAAGGAAGAAGAGGATTTAACTTACGTTACAGCTTTCCTTGGGGGACAGAAACAATAGAAATATTGAAGAACCTTGGTGATACTGAGCTGTTACAGATGTATCCAGGGGATAGTTCAAAATTACTTGTAAGCTTTACTATATTAAAAAGTTTTTTTATAAAGATTACATGTGAGAGAAATGGTTTCTTTGCTGTTCCAGTGTGACTTTTGTTGTAAGAACAGTACAATTTGTACTCTACAGTCAGACCTTCATTTTCAAAAGCAGATAAAGTAATATTTTGGGGTGGGTTGGTTTTGGTTTGTGTTGGGTTTTTTTTTTTTTTTGCAAAGAGTTAATTCTTCGAAGTTAGAAATGAGCTATTGTGACAAGACAGCTGTTGTCGGTTGTGTATTCTTTACCTAAATCTGTGAGTAGATGTCAAGACAAACTCAGTCTGTGTTCTGCAGTGTTAAGTTTGCATCAAAAAGAACCTGTAAATGTTTTTTCTTTCTGTAGCTTGTCCAATTCCATATATGTGGAAGCGTATGTGGATCAATGGATGATAAACACTGCAAATAGCATTACAGAAGTAATGTAACTTATGCATCTGTGGGCTGCATAGTGGTTTCTCAGAATGCGAGGGCAGATCCTTGCGGTCACTGGGAAGTAATCGACAAACCTACAGGAGAAAATGCAGTTTTTAGTGTATTGGCCATATATTTGAATTTATGATTAGAGAGGCAGGACCACAAAACAATCCCATTCTGCTCTGATTTGCTTTCCCCAGTATTACAATCTTACTTAGTTACTGTTACACGTTTAAGACTATTGGTAACTTTAAAAAAATAAATATCTGATTGTATTTTAAATGTAATGAGGGTGCTTGAGCTCAATGTCTCATTATACATTTAAAGTAAGCAAAAGGCCCTTTGAGACAGTAGTTGAGTCTTTATGGTTGTTTTTTTTCCTCTTCAGGGCCGAGATGGAAGGAAGAATGTTATTCCTCATGTTCTGTCTGTGAGTGGAAATCTGGACCGAGGAGTGTTAGCATACCTCTTTGATTCTCTACAGCTAGCTGAGAATCCATTAACTAAAAAGAAAAGTTCACAGAGAAAGGTAACTTTCTGTAGAAAGTGTGAGGAAGAATAGATGGAAGGCGGGGCAGGTCTAAGTATAAACCCCACAGACGATGAGGTAAATTCAAGCATGGAAATATCTTTTTTTTCCCCACATCTTCATTCTCTGTTCCCTTCCCCAAGACCTGCAGACAGAACGCTTTTCACTGGTAGCAATATGCTGGCCCCGTGGCACTGCCACTGCAGTCCTTTTCACCAGCATAAGCAATTTTTCTCTCATGCTGAGGTCACCTTTCCTGTTTTACCTCCTCTCCGATTAGAAGTTAGGCTCTTGCCATGCAAGCAGTGAGGACTTAGGAGAAGTTGGAATCTAGCCGCTGTTCGTGAGGAGTTTGTTTCTTCCAGCAGCATTTGAAGGTTGCTGAGAAGAGTAGAAGAGGTGGGTCGCAGGTGGTATTGGGGCATTTCTCCAAAGACCATCGTTATTCCACTTTTCCTCTGATTTTCTGGAGTTAGTGCTCACTTTGAGACAGCATTTGTTAATCAAACAGTCGTTTGGTCTTTAAGAACAAGCAGTAGACTGGTAACTACAGGGCTGTCTCTGATCATTCTGGCTCCATTGAAGATGATGGAGCTTTGCTAACAGAACTGCAGTCTTTTCTGGGCCTCAGCCAAAATGGGCTAATTTCTGCCATGCAGACCTAGCTGGCATGTGTGCTAGTTATATGAAATACAGCTTGCTTATAATTCAGGATTTGGTGCTATTAGCAAATTTTTTGCATATTTAGAACCTTTTTTTCAGTGAAAAAAAATTCTATTTCCTAGCTGTGTTTAGAATTTCATAATAAGTACATTTAGTAATCTGTTGCTTTTTGTACAATTATTAGGTACTGAAGCTTCATCCTTGTTTAGCACCCCTTAAAGTGGCCTTGGATGTAGGAAAAGGTCCAACAACAGAACTGAGACAGGTACGTTGTAAGAAAGTTTTTTAATTTTGAGGACTGACTTTCCATGTAACCCTCTGGTACAATTCAGACACTCTGTTGGGGAAAATGACGCTGCTGCTTTGTTTCTCGGAGATTCGTGGTTGCACAGATTTCACTGTGATTCTGCTGTGCCGCGTGTACTCCTTTGGCTGCGACTCACACTGCAGACAGTAGGTAGTAGATGCCATCCTTGTGTTAGCACCTTGCTTTTAGTACTGTTAATAGAGCTGATATTTGGAATTGGAAAATTAAGGAAAATAATAAAGAAAATTCCTCTCACCTTAATCTTTCAGGATTATTTGAAGACCTGGGTCACATAAGGATTTTTTAGAAGTTTTTATGTAAGTCAGTCATAGAATCATAGAATGGTTTGGGTTGAAAGGGATATTAGAGATCATCTAATTCCAACCCCCCTGCCATGGGCAGGGACACCTCTCACTAGAGCAGGTTGCTCAAAACCTCTAGTCATTCATTCATCCCTCACAGAAGGGAGGAAAATTGCACTGTCATGTTTTTAAATAGAAATGGAGATTTGATTGCCAGGCTACTTTTTACTTTGAGATCCTTTTAGCCAGAAAATTAACACCAGCTAGGAATGCTAATACCACGCATGCTAGAGTTTTAATGGTTTCTTTTTAAAGGATTTCAATCCCTGGAAGTCTGTCTTTAATTTTTGTTTTTAAATAAACACAGGTTTGTCAAGGATTGTTCAATGAACTGTCAGAAAACAGAATTTCTGTATGGCCGGGTTATCTTGAAACCATGCAGGTATCTCTGGAACAGCTTTATACAAAGTAAGAAGAAACAGTCTTTTGTAAATTAAACTATGAAGGTGAAGGATGACTTTCTGTGGACTGGCGAAAATATGCCTGTTTTCAGTAAGAAGTCATTGAGTGCAGTAACCACGTTAATGTATCCCAAACTATAAACTTGGATTCAGTTAGTTTTATTACAAAGAGCAATGTCAGATAGTTCATTTTTAAAGGTAAGTGACATATAAGCCTTTCACATTTGTTTCTTAGGAACTATGGAGTACTTTTAGAGACTCTCCTATTGAAAATAAATTTCTCAAGGCGACTCATAAGCTCGCAGAACTGTTTCCCACCCTCAGCCTCCATTCTCGTGTCAGGGCTGGTTCTGTGTTTCATTCTTAAGTACTATTTCAAATAGCACGCCGTGTCACATCTTGAACTTAAAAGTTCTTTCAAGTCTGGAACCATTACCATTAGTGTACGTGATGAAATTACTTGTGCAAATAAAAACTGCTGTTTGATTTGAGGGCTGCATATATGATTTGTTGATCAGGACTGAATTTTGATCATATTGCTGCTCATGTCAGCAGATCTTGAGATCATTGCCAAGAGAAAATTAAATGTAACAGTTTGTTCATGTGCAGTAGTCTCCAAAGTAAGTCTTGACTATTAAATAATAGAAAAAAGATATATTCTGCTTCTACAAAAATACCCTTGTAATATGGTATTAGATAACATTTTTATGTGCTAAAGTAACTCATTTAAAGAAATGTAATCAGGAAAGCAATGAATAGTAGCAAGAAAACTCGTGTCTTCACACTGAACTTAGTGTAGTATAGCAGAATAAATATTTGCAGCTTATGGTCATTTGTATTTAACTTATCTGAAGTTTTTGTACACCAAAAGCAGTAACAGGCATGCTCTTTCCTTTGGAGGTATGATGAGATGAGTGTTCTCTTCACGATCTTGATAACTGATGCCACCCTAGAGAATGGAGTGGTCCAGCTGAGAAGCAGAGACACCACCATGAAGGAAATGATGCACATTTCTAGGCTAAAGGACTTTTTGACTAAATACATAACAGCAGCCAAAAAAATGTAAACTTAATTTCTTGAATAAAAGGAATTTCTTAAACCTCTGTGCCCAAACTGACTTTTACGGCGTCATGGACTCGGTAGTTTCTCGGCAAATAGTTCTGCTAACACTTGGTGGTGCATCTGTTTTCTGCCAAATCTAGACCATCTACATCTCCCAGGTTACGTTGTAAAGAGGGAAGAGACAACTTGTTCCTTGTTAACAGGGCTAATCATGTTCTCTTTCATGTCTTCAGTTTTACTCTTATTAAAATTGCTCCATCCTAATCTAAAAATTCATCTTTCATATGTGTATTGCTGATACAATTATGGTCTCTTCTGGAAAATGATATTTTATATTAAAGACTTTCAAATCTTAAATGTTTTATTAACATCGGTAAGTGTATTTCTACTATCTGTAGGAATGTATTTTAATCGCAAGGCCTCAGTTCTTCAACATTTAAGCATTAAGTGCTTCAACATTAAGCATCATGGACTTGATAAACATAAGAATCAGAAATATTTTTAGCAAGAATAACAGGAAAAAATAGGAAATAAATTGTAAGCATTTTTAACAAGCATTTTTGTGTACTAAAAATATCTGTACATAGAAAATGGTGGCAAAGGACTAATATGTGATCATATTTATCCTATACTGGAGTGTTGTAGTCAAAATCAGATACCAGAGTTTGTGTAGATGCAAAATTTAGTGATTCTAATCTCCTGTAGATTTATTGTGCTGTAGAGCTTGTTAAGTCACTGTATGAAATTCCTCTAAAGTACGCAACGAGGCGTGCAGCCAGTGATATTCAACAATGTCATGAAGCACAGAAACTTGCTTTAAAAATTACTGCTGTTAACGCGATGCTTATTCAGCTATAATTGGGTTATTTGTAACTGCTGTACCCTAAATAATTGCTACAGAGTGTATTTAAGCTGAATATGATGCAAGGTGAGCATAATGTGGCTATGCGACTTCCTGAACTCGTGGAACTCCACATAAGTTGGCTATGGAATGACATTAAAACAACCCAGAAACATCTTAAGAAACAGCTTATAGCAGGATACAGAATTTATTTTGGAGTTAACTCTCACAAAAATTAATTTTAGCTTGCTGTCCTTACTCTGAGAGCTGAAATAATGTTTAACTGAGAAATTGCCATCCTTGTTGCTAGATAACAGTGGGTACAGTGGACAGATACACAAGTCCCTAGCGTGTGCCTAAGAGGATAACACAGTTGGGATTATTTATTTTTTAATACATGACTAAAGCCTTTTGATTATCTTATGTTTGCATACTATCCAGTTTCGATTTCAGGAGAATTGTTAAACGTATGGGAATTTGGGTCTGGGTGAAAGCTTTACATCATTTGTTCCTTTCTGTTTATTTATCAGATACATACAATGACAGATTATATATTGTGTCTAGCAGGATTTTATCTGACAGTGATTGCATTTTTTTGGGTTGAGGTTTTTTTGTTTTGTTTTTTTTTTATGATGCTATTTGGGCAATAAGCTGCTGTTTGTCTAATGGGATTGCTATTTGTGTCTTCGGTAATTGCAGTTTTTATCTATTCTGCTTTTTCTTGTAAATTGAAATCCTTAGAGATTATGACTTGGAGATTTTGCTTGCTATCAGAGAATGAGCTATATTAGCTGTCTATAAAATAATTAGTCCAGGAAACTAGTATCTAAACATCATCTCTTTCTGTGTACATTTGGTGGTACTTATCACATCTGAGAACTGAAAGATTCTTTAAAAATACACCATTAAGTTAAGAGATTTTACCTTGTACTCGGTCTCTGACGAAGACCTTTGAGTAAACTGTAGCTGGTGCTGCCTTCTCTGCTAAAAGCCAGAATAACATAATTCACGGTTCCTCTTTTTGGTACAGATACACAACAGAAAAATTAATATACCATCAGCAACTTGGTCACTAATAACATTTCCTGCATGGTTTTGTAATGAAGCTGTTGAATTTTTGGGTCGTAGGATGGCAATAGGCTTTTCCCCTCAAAAAAAGTCTTAAAGTTATTTTAAGTTCTCTGGATAAAGTAAGCAGTTTCAGTATCTGTAACTGCTACAATCTAAACCCGTTCTCCCTCCTGCAAAATTCCCCCAAACCATATTTCTGTGCATCAGATGTTCCAAGATTCTAGCTTGAGGTTTTTACCTTTTCCATCTTCTCTTCTTATAACGGAAAAGTTGACGTATTCTTCTTTTGATTTAACAAGCTCTGGATTAAAGATGGTGAACAGCAATTAATTACAAAAAACTGAACAGATTTTTTTTTTTTCAAATAATCTTGAAATAAAGCAGCACGATTCCGTACTGAATGTAAATCTGTCATGCTTTAGTTCACGGGCCTTATCAGAGTTATCGTCACTGTCCTTGCAGGGTATGTGGGTAAAAACCTGATTGGTATCTGGCATAAGCAGCTATACTGAGCTAACAGAGCAGCGACAGCCCTACCTCGCTCCTAAAGGAATACGGCAGATTTGTTTGGAGAGAATGATCCCCTTTCTGATATTTAGAAACAGGAAACATAGTGTCTTTGCTGGAGGTTTGTTTTGGTTTATTTCTTTTGGGTTTGGTTTATTTTTTGGTTGTGTTTTGGGTTTATTTCTTTTGAAAATATTGATGTTCACATATAAGGCAAGTGTAGAAAACCACAAGTTAATGACATTGTGGCTTTCGTGCAATGTCTTCATTATTGTGTATTTTCTGCAACGGAACTAGTACAATGTCTTAGCATAAGTCAGTTGATTTGCCATCGAGCATTATTTCATAATATCAGTTTGACAGTCTTGTTAAGAAACGTGGAATAAAGAACTGTTGTGAACTGAACAATTTTGACCGCAACGCAGGAGCTATGTAAGTTTTATTTCCTACAACTTGCATATGGCCCACTTTTGTCTCTTGGTAAATGGGAATTGTACCTCTGATCTACTTACTGCCTTTAATTTTCTTTTTATCTGTAATGGCTATTTCAGTCTTCACCATGAGTTGCCAAATGCAATTCTCCATTTTACTTCTGTTACAGTAGATTTTTGTGTAGAATTTTGGTTCATTTACCTAATTATAGTTTTAGTTGCGTGCGTGACAGGTAGTGACAAATATGGATCCTGAGGAACTTCAAATAATGCCTCTGCCAGGCATGGTCAGTGGGAGTATTATTGCCTATTGAGTGGTAGTAGGTATTGAGTGTCCTCTTCCACTACTTTTTCAGTACCTGAAGTAATTTGCCCATCCTCACTACAAATAGTATAATGTAATTTTTCAACCGAACTCCCACAAGTAAGTTTTGTGACTGCACGGGGAGTAACATGAATTTACCAATCTCTGTGTATATGATGTAGTTTTCAGAGTCTTCTGCATTCGCTGGTGAAGTAAGGCCAGTTGAGGACCTAGCAGACTTAATTTTTTATGCAAATTGTAAAAGAAAATCACATGCCTACAAACATATCTAATTCTTTTTCCTAAGAGGTAAATAAACATATCCATGATATATTTTTATAATTTTTTTAATATATTTTAGATTTTTTAATACTTGGAGACCTCAGATAACGTTATTTTTTTTTTTTTTTCATGATAAAAGTTACTGTTCAACCAAGGGCATTGTTAATAGAATTTCCTCTCTTTACTAAGATCAATGAGGTCCAATTCATTCCAATGTTGATGTGTATTAGATTAGATGTTGCTTTGCTTCCCCAGACCTGTCACAGCCTGAAAACACAGCTCGGAGGTTTTGCCTTGGCATTGTATTGCTAAGTTGCCTGTGCTGGTTAAGAGGAGGCTTGACAACATCTTAAAATACCAAGAGTATAAGTCTACTTGTACCATGATGTTCACACACTGAAATGTATTGACAACATAAACGGGGTAAATGAAACAGACATTCATATAATTCACTTGCTTTATATGAGGGAATTATGAAAAATGGAACTGCCAGAGCAAATCCTATTACGAATAGTAGCAAGATTGGTCCAAGAGAAATTATCAGGGGTTGAGAATGGCTTCTCTCTTCTGCCCAAAAGAAAAAAAAAGTTCATGCAATGAAATGTTGTTTCATAGTCTTAAGTATTTGCTGTAAATTAAAATCCAGACTTTGCATTTCTTTAAGCTTTTGGATTAACTGTGGTTAATGTAACTATTCATGAATCCCAAGCACACACTGCCACGGCAGAAAGAAGGGAGCTTGCTGGTGCCACTAGACTCTCTCTTTTTTAGGACTAGAGAGAAAAATGAAACTAGACTCCCCTCCAGGTGGACAAGGGGTCTATTGTAATAGCGAGTCATTCTTCTTGGTCACATCAACTTTTCCTACTTCTAGGCTGCATGGAATTCTATCTTTTTGCATTAACTTTAAAACTAAGTATTTTCTAATTGTAAAAAATTGTATTTTGAATATTACTTTGCAGGAACAAAATTTCTGACCAAAAAAGTTGCACTGTTACAGCATTCTGAATTTTGTGTGGTCCCTCTACTGACCATGATAAACTTTCATGCATGCACACCTGCTAATGTAAAGTTGAAACTGTTGCTGTATTTTGTACTATTGTGAAAGCTATTTTCAGCTCTGTATTTACAGGTTCCAAAGTCACTAGAGGAACTGATACATAGAAAAACCATAGCTGCTTTCCTCTTGTGCATCCTCAGTGGGGGAGAGATGTTTCGCTTTCCTTTGAAGAAGATGTATGTGATAGGAAGAGAACCATTTTCCGAGAGGCAAGACAGGGTCACATTCTGGCCTTTCTTTGCTTGAGAGGTGGGTGAGCTCAGCACTGGTTTGAAAGTTGGCTCTGTAAAAAGAAAACGGAAAGGACTGCATCACTGAGTACAGTACAAGCTCCAAAGCAAGACTCTGAGTTAAGTGGCAACATTGACAAATGTGACTGGCGTCAAGGAATGGAGGGCTCAGTGAGCCAGATCATAGTAGCACTGCCAATTCCTAGCGAAATAGTAGGGTTTTGCCATAAAGTTCAGCTTTAAGGCATTTAAGGCAGGTGCACACCATAGTCCCAAACAGTACCTGCTGCAAACAAAACTGACCGACTCCTGCTGTGGCAGATGCGTCGTGTGGCTGTGTACCCCTAAAATAAAATGAGCTGAGACGGCATTCAGCCAGACATACCTATAAGAGTGAAGTTGAGACTGTTGCTGTATTTTCCGCCACTGGACATTAAATTCTCAACTTTGCATTTGTATTCTCCCACATCACTGACAGAGTTGATAGTCAAGTTAAAAATGCAGGGGTCAAGTCTGGCCTATTTAAAGTGGATACCTTCCAATTGTGTTTAAACAATGTGTATTTGACAGGTGGAAATCCAGAGTCTGAGTGGCAGGAGAGGCTTACGTTCTGGTTCATCATTACATTCAAAGTCCTCTGAACAGACATGAGCCTGGGATTAGACAGCATCTCTGTAAAGAAGAAACCTCTGAGTGAGTTCCCTGCATCTATCATCCAAGAAACCCTCAGATTGCTCCCAAAGCATGTTGAGGACCAGGCTATCCTTATTTCTGTTGGAACAGGGGGTTGTAATTTTTTCCACTTTCAGTAGCAGGCAACATGACTTGATATTTTTCAAAAAGAGTATGCGGCTTCAAACACTTGATGAAAAATGCATGTCTTCATGTAAAATAGAGCATATAGACACAAAGCTAACTGATGTATCTAGACGGACTTATAAAAATACTTTTGAAGGTAATGAAAATGATAGAAGTATAAAAGACAAACATAAATATTATAGGACTGTAATCGTAGGAGAAAGTAGCCTTATATACCAGTTGAGAGGTAACACACGAACCTGAAAGTAATGTGGCCATATGTAAATTTTTGAATTTGAATAGTAGCAGCAGGAATCTTGACAGTCTGTTAGCTTGCTTTTACAAGATATACAAATAAATTTGTGATAAAAGCTTTTAATGTATTTTCATATAAAATAGTAATAAACTAGTCATGACTAAGAAAAGTTATGACACTTAGAGGGGAAAAAATATGTTTTAACACCTTAAAGCAATTTTGACTGTACATACAGGTCAGCAAAGAGACAGTTGACTTTGTATAGAAATTTGTAAACTGCCTCTTGCCACCACACAGACAGGGCAAAAGATTTAATTTTATATGAAGGCTCTGGACATTTTAAATTCCCTTCCCCAATTTTTTTTTTCAGTGAATTTCAACATATAACTCAAAGCCAAAAAAAAGAGAGAACCTACCTTTGCCATCTGCAATAGCTTTCTGACTCTGCTGAGACATTTAAACTAAGAAGAGAAAATAAAGCTTTCAGACCGGAAACAATGACTCTTATTTAGAAAGATTTGTAACATGCAAGAAGTATGTCTTTGGCTTATGGTAGCAGAACAGCAGAATTGTGAGAAAAAACATTTTCTTGATACTGAGCAGGATAGCTGGTGACATTACACTAGTGAGATCTTCGAGGAATGGCTCCAGGGGTTGAGGAGGTCCTAACTATGGTAACAATGTTGGTCTTTACGCGTGTTTGTGTAAAGACTTCTGTAATATTCCACTTACATTTAGCTTATGGCAGACAGAGCAGTGGGCAGAAGAAAAAGCTGTGGAGTGAGGAACAGCAGTTTAGGATACAACAACATGTTACACAGAGTTGCTCTAAAATATAGCAGACGTAATCAGGAGTTTTTTTATGTTAGAGCGCTGTGTGGTAGAACAGAGTATGGCTGAGATTAAGGGAGTATGTACTACTGTTTTTATTTTTAGCAGCAATGTCATTTTAAAAAAAAAAATGGCCAAAAAATAATCTATAGAAGTTCTAAGATGCTAGTAAGAAGTATTTATAGCTAGCCAACTTGATAGGGAACTATTTTGGTCAAATTTTGATTATTAAGCTGGAAGTGAGATCTTGTACTAGAAGGTACAAATCTCATCAGGAGCTTGAGTTCAACACCACTGCAGAAACTAATTTGGTCATCTAATCAGTAATACAAAACGCTGTAATTATCATTACATCAAATAGATGACTTATATGTATCCTCTGGGTGAGGTAAACTATACACGTGCAATGCCTTCTGAAGAACTCTAGGCCCTGTTGTATGTGAAGTAACTACTTATCCAGAAAATGCCTTGAAAGTGTTGTGGTCCTTGCTTTATTACTTGTCTCCAATTTCTGCAGGTAACAAGATGAGGCCCTATAGTTTCTCCTCTTTGGCATAATACAAAATCCCTCCCAAGGCCTGATCTGTTTCCTGACAGAATTTTGTGTGCAACTTTCTTTCTCCTCGTTTTGCTTTTTTGGTTAATTTTATTTTAAGGTAACTTCTACCCTCCCCTTGCAAATGTTTCTTATGTGGAAATGCTGACAACTAACCACAAGACCGGAATATTTTTTTTGGCAGCTGGCAGGAAACATGCGTGAAAATGAGCTATCAGGATAAGAACTTAGAGTGCTTGTGCATTTTCCTGTTGTGTGAGCCTCTTTTTGTCCAAAAAACAAAAAAACCCCAACCAATCCCAACCAAACCCTTAAGACACTTTAGCTGTGTGATGGAGGTAGAGACATGTTCTGAAAGCCGTGGAAGGAGCCAGGATTCTCGCCCTCCTGTCAGGAGGCCGGCCTGGGGCAGCTGTCTGATGAGGGCTGTGGCGAGGAGGGCCCGTGGTCACCTCCCTTGGTACCTGAATTATTCTACTATCTTCTCTGCTATTTTGCCTTATGATGCTGAACTACCATTGGGTACTTTTTTTTTCTTCAGATGCCTCATTATATGCATCTGGTGCTGCTTTATAGATGCCCCAGCCCAGGTTTGCAGCAAGTGCTGGAGCCACCTGAGGGGAAGGGACCAGCCCTGGGTCTGGTCATTTGTTCGGGTTTTTTGGGGTGAGTGTATCTGATGGGGTGGGTGGGTGGGTGATGTAATTTGGGGCACCCCAATGTCACTGGGTGGAGCAATGATGCAGTAGAGGAGCCAGGTGAGTGAGACATATGGGAGTTACATAGGGCTCCCCCAAAAGAGGTGACTCTCAGCTCTGGGGGGTTGGGCAGAGTAGGGACAGGGCAGAGAGATGGAACTCCTGTACGCCGTAAAACGGTTAAGATCCCTGTCTGAACTGAACCGGGGTGAGAACAGCCACTGCTCATCACCCTAATGAGGGCTCAGAGCGGAATAACTGATGAGGTGCTGCCGCCCGGCGGCCGAAGGCCGGTACTGCAGATGAGAAACCGTGCATGCACAGTGGAACGATGATGCTTCCCCACCCCTCGGACCAGCGGTGGCCTGAGAGCAAACCAGTTGGCAGGCTTCCCGACAGCCAGAGCCCCTCCGGCCCCAAGAGCAGCCACTAGCGCTCCGGTAGCGGACATTACCGCGAAGGGGGCCTCCCGAAAGTGCCGGACAGTCCTCTAGAAGTTCATCTCTATGGCCTTTCGGTCCTCCAGGACGCCGGATGTGCTCATAAACACTGCGGAACTCTGTCTCTATGACCTTTCCGGTCCTCCAGGACACCGGACGTGCCTATCAGTCCTCCGGAAGCCCATCTCTATGGCCTTTCGGTCCTCCAGGACACCGGAAGTGCCCATCGGCCCTCCGGAAACCCATCTCTATGGCCTTTCGGTCCTCCAGGACACCGGAAGTGCCGGTCAGTTCTCCGGAGGTCTATCTCTATGGCTCTATGGTCCTCCAGGGTACTAGAAACATATGTGGTTCTTCTCAAGAACACATGCTTCCAGCGTTCTAACAGTACAGAAAATGTGCAACAATTAAGGACAAAAATTGCTTAAGATTACAAAAATAAAACAACAATTATAAAAATACCTTCTCCACAGCAACGAGTAGCATGATAATTACTGAAGATGAGTCTAAACTCCCAAATGGTAAAAAAAACCCAAACAGGTATGGTCCTCAACCTACTGTAAACTTAAGGCAAGTAAGAAAAACAGCCCTGCTCCTGTGGCTATCTTTATGGCTTCTGGGGCTTGGCCCTGCCTGTTTCCCAGGGGATTGTGGGAAGGATAGTGGGTGGGTATTGGGGTCTGACCACACCCTCTCCTCAGTAAATTAATTTTGCCCTGGGGCTGCTGTAGGGGTAGTGAGGTGTTGGGTCTTTAGTTGACTGCAGCTTTAGGGCTGGCTTGGTTGTTTGGGCATTTAGAGATGTAATGATAAGAAGTCCTAAGAAAAGCCTTCAGTGCCAGGTAAGGTTTGAAAGCATATATAGGAGAATGATTGCTTGTATGCTGGATTCGTTTGCTTGCAAACTCTTCTGCTTGCTTGCTTTTAAGCTCTGGTAAACTAGGGGTTTTGGGGTTTTGTTTTTGTTTTTATTGCTTGTTTGCTTTTTTGTTTTTAGGTTAGTAGTTCTGCAATGAGTATTTAAAGATGCCAAAATTACTTAATAGTATGCTTTTCTTTATTCTAGGTGTACTGTGTTGTCCTGGAACTCTTGATTTTATTGAAGAATGAATTGTGGTTTTTTTTCCACTGGATTTGTTGTATACTATGTAAGTTACTGGTACCATTTTTCTTACTGATTTCACCATCTTACTGATGGTGAGATTATGTAGCAGAGTTTAGGGTGAGCATCTTGTGTGCACCTGTTTATGGAGCTTAAGCATTTCTCAAGCAGCAAGGATGCAGGATATAATGTCTTTTAGTGTATAGTAGAGCTCATCACCTTTCCCTCTTGCCCACAGAGTAACACAGTGTCCCACTTATTTTGTGGGCTTAACAGAGCCCAGAGTCCGTAGGAAGACAGAAGGTAGGTGCCCACAGAACGAAGACATGGCTTGGAAGAGCAGCTTCTGAGGAGCAGCTGCTTTAGGGGGTTCAGGGTGGGAGCTGCCTGGAAGAAGTGGGGTTCCTTCCCTGACAGCTTGGGAGAAAAGAAGGGGTTTCTAAACCTTTGTGACTGGGGGATGGCTAGGTAAGGGAGGCAGGCTTATTAGTCTTACTCATACTGGTTTTGCATTTGGGTATTAATGAAGTCTGGTGTGTTCTAGCTTTTTTGCATTTGAGATGAGCTGGAGAAGCTCATCAAGGAGAAGCACAAGACTGGTGATTTTGCACAAGTGCAATGGTAAAATTGTGTTTCTTAGTATTTTAGGTGCTATAAATAATAGTTGCTGCAGCTTCTGACTCTGGGATCAGTGTGGAACAGGTGAGCAGAATGCTGTGATGCTTCTGAGGAGGTGTCATGGAAGAGGTTGGCATCTAGTGTCATGATGCTCACTGCTGGGGCTGTGACTTCTTTGGCTTCTTCCTTTTTTTTTTTTTTCCAGATGCAGAGGAACCTGGTGGCTGCAGGAGTGTATCATTAATGTATTTGTCGTGGTTTCTGTCAGCCACATATGGAAAGCTATGTTTGAGGGAACAGGGCTGGGGAGGGGCTGGGAGGAGAGGATGAGATCAGGAGTTGCAGGGGAAGGGTTTTAAAGTCAGGGTAGGGCAGGAGTCTGACCAGGAGCAATCTTCTCTGGGTAGGCCATGTGTGCTGGGCAGGGCAGTTCAGGCATGTATCTGTTGTGTATTTTGTGTGGTCTGTTTTGTCTTGTGTGTCTTCCTTCAGGTCTTGATGTCCTTGTTGCTCTTTGCACTCATGAGGCATGGCAGGCACCTCAGGTACCACCCCTAGGGTCTTGAATGCCTGTACTCATTGGCATAGCACCCAAAGGACACTTCTTTTCTTGCATAACAATCTTAAAGCATGGATCAGACTTGCATCTTGGATGTTTTTGGACAGTCCTCTTTTTGCATTGTCATTCCTGGCTGCATCAGCAGCTCTGTCCTCTAGCCTTCTTTTTTTCAGAAACTGGGATTTCTTCCCAGCCTCTTTATGTTCCCAGATCTGGAAGCCAGACTTCTCGCTTGTACATCCTCTGTTTTGACACGAGCCATTACATTTTATATGTCTATGGCATTTCTTCTTGCGGAGAGTGTTGTCAAAGACCAGTCGCACTGTCTATAGCGTTGTGTGGTGTTGGGCTGCACATGGATGTGCTTGGCATATAGCTACCCTGCCTGGGCTTGTATGAAACAGCTGTAAGAGTGTACGGTTAACATGTTGATTTGCCTAGACTGTTGAGGGACAAGCTGTGTTGTCATTGTAGAGCAAGTAGGCATGGACAGAGGCAGTCATTTCTGTAGTGTTTAAAGGAGATGCTCAGAGCTTTCTGGGCAGGGCTGTTTGGTGCTAGTGAAGCAGATTGAAGGCATTAAGGCTTGTATGTGTGGGGTTTAATGTTTGTTCCCTTTTTTTTTTTTTTTTAAATGGCATACTGCAGTTGGTGTCTAGACTGTATTTTTGAGTGAAATGAGACCCCTTCAATTGTTCAGTTGCTAATCGGTACCTGGCTGACTTGTTCACCATTGGAATTTTTCCAGGTACAGAGGGACAAGAGGCGCACCAAAGAGCAATGGATGAGGCAAGCAGAGCACCAGCACCATAAGACGGTGGGTTGGTGCACGGTGTTGGATGAAAGATGCATCTGGTGGCTATGTGACTGTATTAGGGTTTGGTAGTGGTTGGCTTGTGGTATTTTTTTTTTATAGTTTTGAAGACGTAAAGGGATGTGTAAAGCAGGATATTGGCACCAGAGTGACTCAGGCAAGGTAAGCAATGACTAGTGGGCTGAAGTCTTAATTTTTTTTCAGGTGCTGTATTGTGGGTGTAGTTTGATGTGTCTTTTGGTTCCATTGCACAGATGGTGCACAAGACTCAAAGTGGCAGCCCAAAATCATGGGCACCAGAACAGCCAAGGTAAAGGCATGGGAGATGGGAATTGCTGCAGGCAGATTGAGACTTTAGGCAATACCTCAGCATGTGCCTTTTGCTTCATATTTTTCAGGTGCTACATGCAGGCTTGGAGGGGCAAAGCTGCATACCAATAAGCTGGCAGAGAAGGAGAGGCAGCTGTGGGCTGTGTTGTTATCCAAGAGTAAAAAGACTGATATGTCAACTTGGTTCAGTATTTACCCTCTGTTTTTTTAGGTGCTCTGTGAGCTGTCTTTGGAAGTAGATGCGAATTAATTGCAGATGATGAAGAGGAACCTGATGACTGTAGGAATGTCCCAGATAGCTGATGTGTTGCCTTTTTCTCAACAGGGGATTTCAGACCCCTAGCCATCTGAAATGTTGAGGGACTGGGGCTGGGGAGGAGCTGGGAGGAGGGGACAGGGTTGGGAGTTGCAGGGAGAGGTTATAAAGTCAGGGTAGGGCAGAAGGGCTGTCCTGGAGCAGTTCTGTTTGGGCAGGTAAAGGGTGCGGATTTCTTTGCAGCACAATGCTAGAGTGTCCCAGGCAGGGTGGGGTCCAGCCTATGGCTCTCGTGTAGTCTGGCTTCTGTGTCTTAGACCTTTCTTGGCTCTTGCTGTGCTCTTTATGTTCAAGGAGCACAGCAAGAACCTCAGGCACCATCCCTAGAGTCTCAAATGCCTGTACTCATTGGCGTACCCCCAATTGGGTGCTGCTTGTATTCCAAACTTAATGTGTGGATCGCTCTTGAGTCACAGAAGCTTATGGATGGTCCTCATTTGTGACATTTTTCCCAGCCGCCTGAGCAGCTCTGCTTTGTAGCCATCTGTTTCTAAGCAGTAGAACTTCTTCCCTGCATCTTTACATTCTTAGGTCTTGAAGCCTGGCTTCCTGTGCAGACAGCATCTCAGTTCTGAGATGTCGCTTCTCAGTTGCTTCTTCAAGCCTGGGGTCTCCCTGGAACGAACTTATGTCATCATCGTGGTCCCATGGGCTGTCTTGCCTGATGGCATCTTCCAACCAGGTGTCACTCTTCTTGCTGAGAGTTTTCTCTCACCTTTGAGAGAAAGTGTTGTTTGTCATGTTGTGTGTAGTGTCAGTCTGTGCCTGTGTGTTGGACTTGGAGCTGCACTGCCCAGGGGTGTTGTCGGAGAAGTCAGGGATGAACCATCCTCTGCTACCAGATGTCGGAGTCGGGTCCGGACCCGGAGTAACGACGTAACCTCAATATGAGCATGGTCATTCTCCCTTTATTCAAGTTATTACAGAGTTTATATAGACAATCAGAGTATGCATTAGCGACAGTTACATGATTGGTCCTAGACTATTGTTCACATGCCTAAAAACTTGTACATGATTTGTGCAAAGTTATTGTCCATACAAACGGTCAGTTTAGGATAGGCTAAGCTCTAAAAGTTATAATTATACAGTCCTCCTACTTGCGGTTTGCTGACTGAGCAAATACTCCCTTCTTTGCCATCTTACTTCCCCAAAGTTGTCTGCCTCTTGGGTGCCTCGTCGGCACATTTTGTGGTAAAAGTTCACTGTCAGCATGACTTAGACATGCTAATGAGGCCTACTCTGGCTAACCAGGCCTTGACTGAAGGCCTACTCTGGTTAGCTAAGCCTTGCATGCAGTCTCAGTGAAGTTGGGTTTGATGTTCCACGAGAGGCTGGATTGTTCACTCCAATGAGATCGTGGCCTTAGCCACTCCTCCACAGGGTGTAGAGTCTGGGGTTGGTGGAATTGCGGTAAGAGTGTGCAGTTAATATGTGGATCTGCCCAGACTGTTCAGACGAAGGTGGTACAGTCAGCTCAGACACAGTAGCCATCATCAAGCTCTGTGGACTTTTTTTTTCATTATTGTTTTATGGGGAGGAGCAGAGCTATAGGGAAGGGGCTGTTCAGCGGTAGTAGTGAAGCGGATTGCATCTTGAAGATCTTAAGGCTTTATGTGAGGCTCCTGAAATTCAGGATGCCAGCACACACCTGCCCGAACTCAACGTCTGAGATGGTCTGTGGGGGGGAAAAAGCGCTTTTCAGACCCTGCACACCCTCTTCGAGTCCAGCTCTTCTCTGTGCACTGCTTAGGATAGTTACTGAGTCGTACAAATCAGTTAATGTTTATAGGACCTACAGCGGTGGTATAAAATCGTAATGCTGGAGATATGAGGGTGATTGACAGGCCCTGGTCAAAAGGCCAGAGCAGCACAAATAGCTGGAGCTTGCGGAGAGATGGAGCTGAAATGGACCGGTGCAGACCAGGGGCTAGCATTAGCCAGAGCTGCGGCGAGTAGGAGGTGCATCGAGATTGAGTGCCTGCTACTTAAACATGTCTGACTTAACAGATAGACTATTTAAATGTAACAAGAGAATATATGCCACACATGGTTTCTGGGGGGTTGGTCCTGCCCCTTCCCCAGGGCATTGTGGAAAAGGGCTGTGGGCGATGCCTGGGTGGCGTCAGGTGTCAGTGGGTGGGGCTCACCATATATAAGGCATAGCCCCTCCTCAGGGAGCTCAGTCTGCCCTGGGCCTTTCCTGGGGGCAGAGCTTTGCTGTGCTTTGTGGGCTTGGTGCTGGCTTGGCTGTGGGGGCAGGTGAGTTTGGGCATTGAAAGGTGCAGAGGTGAGAAGTGTGAGATAAGCCTTTCAGGACTGGTTAACATTTAGCAGTAAATATAAAAGAAAACAGAGTTTCATGTTGTGTTTTTTATTTTAGGTCAGTAGATCTTCTAATGAGCGTTCATGGATGGCAAGTTCTCTTGTATTTATTCCAGGTGCACTGTATTTTCCTGGAATTTTTGGCTTTATTGAAGATGGAATTTTGGTTTCTTTTCCAAATTTTGCTGTATCCTGTTTAAGACTGGTGAGATTATCTAGCAGGGTTGGGGTGAGCATCTTGTATGCACCTGTATATGGAGTTTTAGCATTTATGAAGAAAGCAGTAGGGATGTAAGTCATAGTGTCTTTCAGGGTATGGGATGACTCATCACATTTCCCCATTGCCCACAGAGAACCACAGTGTCCCTAGAGCTTTTGCAGGTTGCAGCAGCCCCTCATAGATTGTGTCAGTTCATCGCTTATTTTGTGGGTCTGTACCAGAGTCTGTGGGAAGACAGAAGATGGGAGGTGCCCACAGAATGCAGGATGCAGGTCAGAAGAGCAGCTCCCAAGGAGCAGCTGATGCAGGATCAGGGTTGGAAGTGTCAGGAAGAAGTGGGTTTCCTTCCTTGATAATTCAGGAGATGAGAAGGGTTTTCTAAAGCTTTGAGACTGGGGGATGGCTAGTAAAGAGAGGCAGGTTCATCAGTCTTTCTCATATCAGTTTAGCAGTTGGATTTAGGTGTCGATGAGGTCTGGTGTGCTCTAGCGTCTTGCATTTGCATTGCATGAGGTGAGCCAGGTAGTATCGAGGATGAGCACGGGACTGGTGATCGTTCACAAGGGCAACAATAACTTTGTTTTTCTTGGTCTATTAGGTATCATAAATAAATAATTGTTACTGCAACCTCTGACTCTGGGATCGGTGTGGAGAAGGTGAGCAGAATTCCAAGAGCTTCTGCAGTTGAGCGTGTTGCGGAAGAGGTTAGCATTTATGGTCATGATGGTCACTGCTGGGACTGTGGCTTCTTTTTTTTGCAGATGAAGAGGAAGCTGGTGACTGCAGGAATTATGAGTTAGCTGTTGTGGGATTTTTATCAAGGATGAATTCAGACCCCTGGCTCTCTAAAAGCTAAGTCGAGGGGCCAAGGTTGACAGTTTCAAGGAGGTTGTTAAAAGTTAAAAAAGGGCAGAAGGCAGTTCAGGACCAGTCCCCTTTGGGCAGGTAAAGGAAGTGGGTTACTCTTCAGCACAATGCTAGCATGTGCCGGGCAGGGCAGCTCCAGCCCATGTCTGTTGTTGTGTTGTTTGTGTGGTCTGTCTTCTGTGTCTCAGACCTTTTTTGGGTCTTTCTGTCTTCTTTATGCTTAAGGGGCACAGCATGAACCTTGTCACGTTCAGGTGATGCTTTTCTTGCGTTACGAGCTTAAAGTGTGGATCGGTCTTGAGTTGCAGAAGCTTCTTGATGGTCCACATTTGCAGCACTGTTCCTGTCTGCCTGAGTAGCTCTGCTTTGTAGCCATCTGTTTCTAGGGAGTGGAACTTCTTCCCCACATCCTTAAGTTCTTAGGTCTTGAAGCCCAGCTTTCTGTATGTACATCATCTCGGTTCTTAAAGTCACTTCTTGCCCTGGGCCATGATGTTCTACACTTAGTAGATTCTGGGATTTCCCTAGAACATTCTCATGTCATCATCATGGTCCTAGGGGTCGTCTTGCCCAATGGTGTCTTACAAGCAGGTGTCATTCTTTTAGCCAAGAGTTTTCTTTCACCTTTGAGGTGTGCTGTTTGTCACGTTGTGTGTAATGTTGGTTAGTGCTTGTGTATGTTTGGCTTAGAGCCGCCCTGCCTGGTGGCATAGAGTCAGGGGTTCGGGGAACAGCGGCAAGAGTCTGTGGTTAATATGTGGATCTGCCCAGACTGTGGAGGCAAAGGTGGCACTGCCATCTTGGACTGAGTAGCCATCGGTGGGTTCTGTGGACATTTTTTTCATTATTATTTTATGGGGAAGAGTGGAGATCTGTGTGAGGGGCTGTTCAGTGGTAGTGAAGCAGATTGCATCTCAAAGTTAAGATTGCTTTGTCTGGGGCTCGGATTTTTGTTTTGTTTTCTTACTTTTTTTTTTTTAAAAAAATGGCAGGCTGCAGTTGGACTCTATATGGTATTTGTAAATGGGAACAAGACCTTTGGAATTATGAAGCTATTTCTCTGAGTCCAGGTGACTTGTTCAATGTTGTTGCTTCAGATGCAGAGGACAAGCTGTGCAGGGAGGAGACCTGAGTAGTGTGGCCAGAAGGTGTGTGTCCATGAATGGTATTAGAAGGAAAATGTGTCTGGCGGCTCTACGACTACTTCATGGTATTATTTTAATTTGAAGCTGTGATATGGGATATGGGCACCAGGGCTGACTCCAGCAAAGTGAGCAGTGATTATCTGGCATAATTTTTTTCCTAGGTGTTATTTTGCTAGTGGAGTTTTAAGCAACCCATGTTGTTTGGGTTTTACAGGTGGCGTGCAAGCCTGAAGCTAGCAGCCCAAATTCACGGAGGATGGGCCCTTAAGCTATCAAGGTAAATGTGCAGGAGATGAGAATTGGCATGTACACCTGCGGTTTTAGGCAGTATCTCAGCATGTGTTGTTTTGCTTGTGTTTTTTCAGGTTCTGCAGACGGGCTTGGAGGAGTGATGCTGCACGCTGACAAGCGGTCCAAGGTGGTGAGACTGTTGTGGGCAAGGTTGGTGTCTAATAACCAAGTATCATGTGGCAGCTCAGTGAAGTGTTTCTCTCTGGTTTTTCAGGGTCTGTGTGGGCTGCCTTTGGAAGTGGATGAGTGTTTGAGGTGAGATGGGTAGGAGATGCCTGGGGATAGTAATTTTTTGCACAGTCAATGGTGTTTCTGTGTCTCTTGGTCTCTTATGCATCACAGTGACTGCTGATGAGTCTAGCTCTGGAACCCTTGCAGAGCAGGTGAGCTGTATATTGCAGTGTATCTGAGGAGGGGGATGTTGCTGGAAAGGTCCATGTTGATCCATATGACGCTCACTGACGGAAGAGCCGTGTGAAATAATTTTTGACTTGTTTCCCTTTCTATTTCTAGGTGATGAAGAGGAGCCTAGGACTGCAGGATTGATACAGTTGGCTGAGTGTGATTTTCATTGTGGAGGATGGCTTCAGACCCCTGGCCCTCTGAAAGGTAAGTGGAGCACCTGGTGCTGGCACTTGAGGGAGGGAAGGTTGAACACTTCAGGGG